>JAMKCF010000001.1:31430771-31800771 GCA_023634235.1 Pisaster brevispinus
AGAATTTTTTTATTTTACAAGACCAGAATCTTCATGAGAAAGAGCTGTCTACACAGTTTAACATGTAAATTGCACTATAAGGAGAAGATTTATCTCATTATTTTGTCTTGATACTGAACAGATTTGTACCAGACTCTAGGTCAACATCTGAACACCATTTCTTTCTGTTAAAGATATTACATACACGTAGTGACTATTATTCAATTAAAAAACACAAGACTGCCGGACTTGTCTGGGTATGAGTTTACTGGCCCGAGGCTAAAATCACTGGCCTCGGGCCGGCAGTCCAGTGTCAAATTCGAGCCCTGTGTTACATGTATTAAACAGTTTACGGCACTTGGCACGGCTTGAATGTTACACTTGAACGCAGGCCCGAAACTATAGGGCATTCTGGACCATATTTTTTTAATCTTTGGCTGAAGCACGCTAAATTGAAACAACATCTTCGGAATGTTTTCTACTTGGTGTTTATCTTGGTTTTAAAAGCTCTACTGTGCAATCTAGAGCATTCTTTATGGTTTTCTCTCCAATTATTTTTGAGAATTAAAAAAAAAATAAAAAATTTGTTGGGGCGTATTGGCCGAAATTTGCGCGTATCGGCCAAAATGTTCGCGCATTGGCACGCAATTCGTGCGTATCGACCCGATACGCTACATATAGCTTGTACATGGGGAGAACCCTGCATTTAAAAAAAATGTATCACACACATCTGAAAAGGAAGCAGTATGAGCATTTTAACGAGAAGGTTGCACGGTACAGTACCGGCCACAAGTAATTCCAAAGCCCCGCGGGTAACTCGCAGGGCTTAACGAGTGCGTGCCGGGGACCCCCGCAAAATACCCGCGAGTGTGCGGGGATCCCCGCAAAAATCACCGTGGGCCACGCAAAATACTTGCGAGGCCCCGCAGAAGCCCCGCAAGACTGCAATTGCTTCGGGGTCTCAAAATTAACGGTCGCACCGGTCGCCAAATGCGAGTGAAAACAGCAGCGGGCGAGTCAAAATCCTTCCTTTACTAGCCAACCGGGCGAGTCAAATAATTGTTCCTTTTCATAATAAATGAGGGGTACAGTGGTAAAATCCCAAAGAGAGATTATTTATAAGTTCGTAAAATGGTTTGGCAAGTTTTGACATCTCTAGATCGTTCATAAGTAAAACACGCACGCACGTGCACGTGCACGCACACATAACCACATGGTAGTGAGTATCCACAGGCCCAACGTTCGCTCGCCTGCCTGTAGTCCCCACACACGCACACAACACATGGTGTATTGTACAGTACAACAGCAGGTCCAAAGTCCATCCTAAACAACACTTCGCACGCTGTGATTGGCCCGTCAATAAATACATATTCATAAGAAAGCTTGGCTAGCCTCCAACTCTGTACACGTTCACGAGTCGAGTAAACAAATGCTGCACAATGTGGCGCACGCCTGCGGATTCTGTACTATACACAGCGTTGGGTTAAGGCTATTCAAGCATCGACAACTTTTGCCTCAATCGTGCGTCGTCGATCGATCGTTAACACGAAGATTTCATTGCAAAAGAAGTTCTATAAAACCGATTCTCAAATCACAAATTCATGAAAATGGTTGTTGATTGAAAAAGGATTATTGAGGGCAGAAATTAGGGGATAAGATCGCATATTTCCGTGTGTGTGTCCGTTTGAGAACAATTTTTCTTAGGCCTTGAAAAGAATCACGGTCGTACTTTATCACCAAATGCATGGTATGGACAGAGATTCAATTTTTCAATGTAGTTGGAGCATCGCTGGTCACCCTAAGCATGCTGGCAGGAAAACAGCTGCCCCTGCAAGGTACCAGTCATCCATGAGGCTTCGGTAGCGAGCGCAGCGAAATGCAGAAGCAGTCATGGCGGCCGCGCAGCGCAGGGATTCTTTTACACGATTTCTTTCATTGATTGTTGTTGAGGTTTTGAGAGTTCAGCTTAAAGTTGAATAAAGCATGGAAGAATTTATTCCTCCATGGGTGAAGCATGGAGGGGTGAAGTACATGTAAGTTTATTAGAATGATATTACATGTGGAAATTGTTCTACATTTACATGTGTGTGTGTGTGTACGAGTTCGTTGCAGGACCTTTACAGGTCCCCGCAACGCAGGTCCACGACACGTTCCCCGGCTTGCGGGGCCCCCGTTCCGTCCCCGCAGAATCCCCACGGGGCTTCGGGGAGCCCCGTACCCGCCACGCAGTTTACCCGCGGGTACTCGCACGCAACTTGCAGGGTTTTGGAATTACTTGTGGCCGGTACTGTACTTCGTAGCCGACAGGGCAAGTTGAGAAGAGTGTTTACTAGCCTGTAGCAGTTTTTACTAGACAATGTACGCCGGGCTAGTGGAAAAAGGGGGCGAGCCCTGACTGGGAACGAGGTTGAACAATATGTAGACACGGCTGGAAAGAAGGCAGTGAACCATAAAGCCATTGAAGCCACCTCCTAATTAAATAGGGATTGTCCCCTGGTTTTAATACTGAAAAACCAATCACACAGAGAGTGATTTGCCAGCAGGGGACTGGTGACTTGTCTTTGTTGTCAACGACCATATAAGGGTAATCCCACCTAATGGGATAACCCAACACACCAGCAGTGAGGTAATGGGTGCAGAATTCCGTCTGGGTAAACGTTTTTGAAGTTAATCCAACAACCAGGTGTTAAAAAAAAAGAGAGATCTTTTTGGCCAGTACTGGACTGTCACTTTTCTTCCACTCCAAAACTATACCAATGTACAATTATGACTTGTGAGAATGTTCTACACTACACATGTACATTTTTACGTGTGCATAACGAGTCACAGTTTTCTTCTAGTACCCAAGTAGTAGTACATGTAGCAACCCTTGACAGACATGATATTCTTCCTACATGTACTTCAGCTTGGTTTCCAATTTGTTTTGCCCATGGAAAAAAAACTGAAAAACTGTTATAAAATGGCCTTAAAAGTGTATTAAAAAGCCTTCACCGTTGTCAGGGCTTAAATTTTTATTTATTTATTTATTTATTTATTTATTTATTTATTTTTTCGGGGGATATCCACAAGACTGCGGGGCTTGCAACTCATAATTTTTACTGGACCAGAATTTATTTTACAAGACCAGAATCAAAATGAGTTGACCAAGCACTATTAAAGAGAAAATCTATCTCATTTGTCTTAATGTGTGACTCTGTGTACTTCGATACTCAGCAGAATTGAATCAGACTAATAGCCAGGTTTTTTTTAAACAAAGATATTACACAATGAGGTAGCCTATTAATTCTACTCAATAGCAAAACACAAGACCTTGTCCAGTTATGAGTTTACTGGCCCGAAGCTAAAAAATCACTGGCCTCGGGCCTGTGGTCCAGTGTTAATTTCGTGCCCTGATTGTACATGTATGGGTCAGCCCTTGTACATTCCGGGTACTTTTCTCCAAGGTCAAATGTTATGCCTGCCTTGAAACTTGTCAGTCCAAGATTTGAACATTGTTAGAAGCAGTTTCTGAAACAGCAGTTTGAAATTTAAACATTCACAATTTTGATTGTCTTGAACACAGAATTTTGTTTGTGGGCAGGCATTATACATTGTGTGTACATATTCTTCCAACTTCAGTCTGACCATACATGTAGATAGTCTGATTTCGGGTTTGTTTGTCCTTGGAAATATCAGAAAAACTGTGTTTAAACAGCCTTCAAAGTCTAATTAATGTAAACCACTACATTATCAAAGTACATGTAGATCTGCCCTTGTACACTCAATAAAAATGTTGCTACTTTTTCTCCCCAAAGGACCAAATATCACGCCTGTGTGGTGGGGCGCACTGGTCACTTTGTGAAAACAGTGACGCTGTGTGCACTGCATGCCATGTTTACCAGTCAGCACGTACCACTATTTGTATTGTAGAGAGTTTTGAAACAGTGTAGAACAGTGTGGGTCTATATGGAAAGGTATACATTCTACACGTAAGAGCCTGACTTGTGGTGCATTAGCGACAGTTCCCATAAAAAATGATGTACATATGCGCAGCCATGACTTCCTAATCAATGACTTTTTTTTTCGTAGTCTCTCTCTCTCTCTCTCTCTCTCTCTCTCTGGGATGGAATGGAATTGGAATTACAGTACTCTGCGATTCTTTGGATATGTGGTACACAGTACACACAGTGTGGGTGCACAGCGAGCACTTAATGGGAGGGGGAAGTGGGGTTTAGGATGGGTGTCTTGAGAGGTAGGAGGCCGCGCCGTGGAATACATTGTGGTTATTTTCTTGGTAAACGGGTTCAAATTTGTGGTCTTGTCTCTTGTGGTTAAAGTAATGTACATAGTGCCAGGCGGAAAGGTTGAAACATTTGTTGAGAGGAGGGAGAGGGTGCGGAGGGTTGGGGAGGTGTTTTTTTTTTTTTTTAAAGGGTCCAATTCAGCACCTGTAATTTGTAAGGAACATTGTGAGGGGCACCAAGGCAATGAGCCGGGGGCATGGGGGGTAATTGCATCGGTTACGTAAATGAAGTAACAGGCCTGCACGGTTAAGTGCGATACATGTACATGTAGCCTCAGGGTTAATTCCACCCCCATGAAAATTGTATCAAGAATGACATGAAGATGGGCTGGCGGTGAGGCTTAGATTTCCCAAGGAATTTCCTGGGGTTTTTGTTTCCTGGGAATTGGCTATTTATTTTGAAAAGGGTTGCAGAAAGACTGACTTTATAGCGTACACATGTATGCCAAAGTTCATGCCTCATTGTAACATTCATTTTTAATGCAGTTGAGACACACTCAGACCGGTCGCTATTCAGTGTTCAGGGTCCTTAATTTTGATGCAATCACAATCAGCGCTGTATATTTAATCGTCGTGCATTCAAACAGAACACACAAGAAGAAAGAAAAAAAAAATCAATTGGAAGTTAGAAGTTAACTCAACCAGAGGAAAGTGTTTTTTTATTTATTACTGTCCCGGGACGGATGGCAGACGAAGAGGGAGGGTTCGTGATTAAACTATGAAGTCAACCTGTCATCACAGACAGTGAAAGATAAAAGACACGAGAGGGTTGTGTCTTAGGAGCAAGTAGGTCAGACGTGGATCCATTAACAATAATGCCTTTTGTCTGCCGTTTGGTGTTGTACACGTAACTCGCATTGACAGTCTCCCTGGTGAGCGGACTTTTCCAGGCATCTCTGTCTGGTCAATGAGTAACCCCCCCCCCGGTGCCCTAGAAGCATCATTCACAAGTGTCTCTGTGGCATCACGGTGCTCCGCTAAAGACACTGGTCCCCATCAACGGAGGAGACTAACAAACGTAAAAACAGTCGCCGTCGTCTTCACTCAGAAAAAAATTAATCTCTACAGGGCTCTCTCCCTTAAAGGGACACGCTGCCTCGGATCGGGTGCTTTGGGCTTCAAAATTAACATGGTTGAGGAAAGATGTTTGAACACGCTGACTGCCGCCTACGAATATATTCGTAGTTATTATTGTAACAGGTGTAACGGATTCTGCCACTACGAGTATACTCGTAGAGAATGAAAGGTTTTTGTATTGTTAATTGAATACACTGGCATGACTGAGAACGCAACAAATATGCTTCTGGCAGTGGTGAGGGACATACATTCTTAGAATTTGTATTACAACGTGTAGACACCAAAAAATGGGAATGCCCTACGAATCTATGACCGGCAGTCAACGTGTTAAAAGTAGCTAAGGGTCCATTCAGAATAGTCAGTGTTAAAAAATTTTTGATTTTGTTTTTCTTTTGAAATTGTTGGTGGGTGTGTCACAAGAAATAACTGAAAATCAAAATTCAGTTAAAAAAAAGAAAAAAAAAGTATATAAATTAACAAATGAAAAAGAAGAAGAAAAATCACCCAGCTGGCCAAGATTGTCAATTCAATTCCTGATTAAACTACAAAGTTGTTTGTTTATGCCTGAAAAAACACATTGAAAACTACTGATGTTGGAGACCTTTGGTCTAAAATATCTGGTTCATTTGAGGCATTACTTTGTTATTCAGTATGTAGATTATATGAAGCCATTCGATGTTTAAGAATCAAAATTTAGGGTGGGTGAGTGGGTCAAAACAGTTTAAATTATTATTATTTTTTTAACATTGACTATTCTGAATGGTCCCTTAAGCCAAATTTTTGACAGGTTTGTTAATTCATGTGTAATGGTTAATCACACAAAAACATGAACACTGTCTGCGACTAATTTGTCAGCTCTACCATCCCTGTATAATACCTTTAAATACTGTATACAAAGGGATGACCCTTGTACCCTGTTATTAATGCACTGCAGGATGCCTCTGAGATAGTGTTAGAAAGTATTGAGCGATGGTGATAAGTTCTTAAGTCGCTCTTTTTTTGTTTTCGCCCCGTGTTCGCTCTAGTTAATGAGTGTAAATTTGAAGAGACAATTTCTGGAGCGCAAGCAAACTCAGGTTTTTTTTCGTTGTCACTTTGACGTGGGCAAGGTGCTAACTGTGTGATTCGTTAAATTGATGCTGTGTGCTGTGCCAGTGGGCATCGTTAGTAAACGGAGTTTGCCGCTAATTAGCGAGGATTTAATTTGGGGAGTTGATTAGACAGGCCTTTCTAAACTCTAGATAAATAATTCCGGTGTTTGAAACGTTGGCATTGCAGGGATGATGTGCTAGTGTTTGAACTGCCATAAGATTTGTTTGCACAGTTGTTAGATGTCCTACATGTAACTAAGGGAATCAAAGTGTGTTAAATCGGTTTTAAACTACATGTAGACTGGAACTTTCTTCCTTGTCTTCCTTTCAGGTGGTTCGTGGGTGGGGTGATTAAGTTTGCTTTTCTGAGAATCCTTGGCTTCACAACCAGAATTAATGAAATGAAATGAAATGAAATACAAAGACGCATTTATAATGTAACATGGCACAGAGGGGAACATGAGTGATGTTCCCCTTTGGGGTACATTACCTTGATCGGGTGCATTGTTGGTCGTTTCCAGCACCTTGTATAGTATTAATATTATTATTATTATTAATTATTATTTATTTGACCAAAACAACGCAAAATGTACAATAAATAAATAAATGCACATAATAAAAATTATGAAAAAACGAGCAAGAAAGCAAACAAAATAAACAAAAGAAATACAAAATGAACAAAGAATCTAAACATCTTAAAGCATCTAAAAAGGGCCAATACAACAATAGCCCCTGGGTTCGAGGTTGTCATTACACTGGTACTAAAATTGTAGGTCTCGAAATAACCCACAGCACGCACAGCAATTGCCATGGTGCCCTGTGCATTTGCTGTGGTGCCCTCTGCGAAGTTCTAATACAAATTTACAATTTTTTCTCATAGAGTGCCCCCTTACCAGAGAAAAATTGCCGTGCCCCTTCAAGAGCGAAGTTCAAGGCCTGAAATTGATTTACATCCCTGTGCTATGTGCCGTAGGGCACAGTGAAGCAATGTTTCTGGCCTTGAGCGTACATGTACCAACATTGTTGTCTGACAATTGTTCACCAGTGTTCGTCTGCTTTGTAAAACTGTGCCAATTTCATTGTAAAAATGTTGGAAGGTGACAGGAGATTTCCCTCCCAAAAAAAGGAATCTACATTGTAAAAAATTACCAAAGTGGTATAACAAAACAATTGTTGCACGCTCTGTGATGAGATCTATGAGGTCGTTCAGACACAGTACTAAAGTCGGTTTAACTCATGGTTCAACCCGATCGAGTTCAACTCTGTGTGTGTCTGAACGGTTCTAAAGTTAGACCGAATCGGGTTTAACCCGGAAAAGTTAGACCATCGAGCTTGGGGGTTTATCTTTAGACCGCTTCGGGTTTATCTTTTAACACTGTGTGCGGACAGAATAAGAAAGACCACATCCGGTTTACCTCACAACAGCGCGCTGGTGTACGGTCAGCAGGCGCTCGGCAGCAGTACACCTCGGCGCGCGGTTTCTGTGAATAAACCGGATGTCAGAGTTATGGGGTCGCGTGGTGCTTTGACCTCTTAAAAACCGAAGATAAACCGTATCGGGTTTAACACAGTGCTGTCTGAACGCAAGGGGAACCAATTTTTACGACCGCACCCCCCCCCCCCCCCCCCCCCCCACTGCTGCTCGTAAAGTTAAACCTGTTCGGGTCTAACTTAGTATGCTGTCTGAACGTACCCCAACGGCACCCGAGGCAAAGCCATGGGTGCCAGTTGCCCTCTAAGGGTGTACAAAACACCGTGGGTCCCATTACAGCGTGCAACAATTGTGTACTGGACATTTCAAATGTACAAAAAAATCACCGTCAGGACTTGGGAATGTTCCTATTCAGAGGATGTAATGTAAGCTCAGCTCATGTTTGATCTATCATTTTCAATTAGGCGACTTCTTTGAAAAAGTTCAGAAAGGGAATGTTTGGAATCTGAAGCAGGCTGCTCGCGACAAACATCAACCGGAATGGAGGATGCAGCACTCTGTAACATGAGAAATGTTTCAAAATGTGTTTTTCTGTCGGTGTCTCAACTGGTGTTAAGCTGTGTTCGCGTGGGGGGGGGGGGGGGGGGGGGCGGGCGGAGGGTATAAAACTAATCGAGCAAATGGGTAACTTGACCATTTTAAGTCCAGTGCGGGAACAGCCCAGGAAAATCTCACCCAGGTGACTGAACCGAGTCCAATGGATAGTTCAACTGGCCTCCTTCTGCCCAGGGCCCAATTTCATAGAGCTGCTTTAGCAGAAAATATTGCTTAACAATTTCCTGCCAAGCAGAAATGAGCAGGATACCAGTCACAAATTGTACACATGATATGGTAGTTTGGCTGGTAACCTTATTCTGGTAAGCAAAATTTTATTGTGCTCAGCAAATTTTTGTGCTTAAGCAGCTCTATGAAATTGGGCCCAGGTAACCTAACTGGTCAAACTAACCCAGCCAAAAAGTTTCCTCTGCTGCCGCTTCCCAGGTTGTATCGTAAACTTGGGTGTGATTCCTGGCTAATGTATACAGCAGTTACCAGACAGGTGGAATGGCTTCTGACTGGCACAACTTGCCCAGTCAGTTTCCCTTGTGGCTTATTCATGTTATTACTTGCTAAATTATAGAAATAAAAACAATCGCTCATTGCAAATTGGCCCCAGAACGTTAACACTTAAGTAAGCTGAAGATTTCCATTTCATAGCGCTGCTAACCGTAAGCACACGAAAAGGCATGTTTACCTTCCGGTGCCTACTGTATGAAAATGAATGACGTAACAATGCAAATCCACGGTGAACGCGCAAGATGGTTGGCTAGTTGTCTTGCTAACCTGTGAAATACCCTTAATGCTTCAGCAAAATTTTCTGCTATAGTTAGCACGAAAATCTGCTTACCGTTAAGCAGCTCTATGAAATAGGGTCCTGATATTGAAGCCGGTGATGACGATGGGGGAAGTCGCCTGCTTCCAGGGCTGCTTCATTGCGGTCTTGTGATCATTTTGCGATGCGCATTATTTATGCACGCTACACCCTACATGTACATGAGATGACCAATTAGGGGACCTGTCCATGCGTGGCATCTGTCAAGCTTTGACTTCCATAGATTTGTATCTACAAGAGGTTCAAATCAAGAATGAGAGTGCAATGTGGGATTCATTGAATTTTAAAGGGGATAGTGATGTAGCAACTTTGAGGGCTGCCACCTTTAACCACTTAACGTCGGATGACGTGTTTATCTGGATATTTTTGGGGGACAGACTTAAGATAGATATTTTATAATGCCTGGAACAACTTTGGATTACTCCTCATTTTTATTTGCTGGCAGCTGGCCACCCGATGATTATAGCCACCCAGACTTTCCAGTATGTAGCGTGCATGTATGTTAGCAGTTATTAAGAAAATTTTGGATTGAGTAAAGACAAATTGACTAGTGCGGGATTTGCCACCTTCATGCCAGGGGTATTTTTAGTTTTATGGCGTATTGGCCAAAATTTGCGCATATCGGCACGTAATTTGCACGTACTGGCCCGATACGCTGGCTTGTGGATGGGGAGAAACCGTGCATTATTACTTCGAACATGTTGAAGGGATGTGTACATGTACTTACATGTATGTGCATGATTAGCATTTGACATTTTACATGTTGAATTGGTGGAGATACACCATCTAGTGAGGTTTGCAGTGACACTGCTCATGAGTTGGCACGGTTCTCCCCAGGTTTTTGTCAAAACTGTGGGGGCATTGTGGACCCAAATTTGTTGATGTCTGGCCGAAGCACGCTGAATTGAAACAACGTCTTTGGAATGTTTTCTACTTGGTGTTTATCTTGGTTTTAAAAGCTCTACTGTGCAATCTGGAGCATTCTTTATGGTAAAAAAAAAAAAAAAGTTTTGCGTATTGGTCAAAATTTGTGCATATCGGCACGCAATTCGCGCCTATCGGTCCGATACGCTAGCTTGTACATGGGGAGAACCCTGGTAGGATTTGAACCTCTGTGTGGTGAATGTACACTCAAAATATCTCCCTGACTGCAAGATGCAATTGCATGTTGGTAGCTCTGCCTGTCATCTCCATGCTTCGCTTGAAGAACCCATACAGCCATTTCATTTACTGATTTATTACACCTGCAGACCACTAATGACACGAGGCGGGTAAAGGCGCCGATCTTGCCATCTCCGTGGGGATCGGCTTCTCTCTTAACGTCCCCTCTCTTTTTATTTATCGTATTTTTGACATTTTGCCGGTCGATTCCGATGAATAATGCAATAGGATTAATGGTAATATACAGGATTGTTGAGGAAAAAATAAAACTTCATGGTTTAATTTTAGTCTGAAAGCTTACTGACAATGATTTTCATACTTGAATTTTTTTTTCTTCTGTTAACTATTTCCCTCTGAAATGAAGTCATATTCGAGAAAGCCGGATGTGAAAAACCTTAAAAAACACAACAGCTGATTTTGCTTGGTGTAACTATAAACTAAAGAGTAAAACTTATAAATGCTGAAAACCGTACATGGTTTTTCACTATTTTTCTCCTGACTCACACGACGGATTCAGCCCAACTTTTCACAGGTTTGTTATTTCGTGTATTAATGGTTGATCACACAAAACATGAACGCTGCCTGCGACTATTTTGTCAGCTCCACCAATCCTGTGTAAATTACCTTTAAAGTCATGAGCTCTCTGGAATATGTATTAGAGCATCCGAGGAAGAGTTTGCCTTCCGAAGGAACTGTGCCTTGACTATTAATTGCTCTTTTCCCCGATGGAGAGCCTCCTCATTTTGAATTTTAAGGATTTTTTTTTATCTGACGAGAGAAGTTTTTTATTTTATCTACACGTATCATTGTGGCTCTTGAAGAAAATTTTATGTTATGGGCTGTGCCTCAAACCAGGTGCTACTTACATGTCAGTGACATGGTTGCCTCATTTTGAATTTTAAGGCCTTTTTTTATCTGACGAGAGAAGTTTTTTATTTTATCAACATGTATCATTGTGGCTCTTGAAGAAATTTGTATGTTATGGGCTGTGCCCCAAACCAGGTGTGCTACATGTACTTACACATGTCAATGGCATAGTTGGCTTGTGTGTAATGCACTCAGCTCTCACCACTATGGCCATGGTTCGATTCCCAGCTAAGACCATAAATGTGAGTAGAGTTGTGTGTTGGTTCTCTCGCATGCCACAAGGGTTTTTTCTAATTCAGACAAATATTTGTGTAGGGGATTTTTCATGCTTACATGTAGAGTTTTACTGGTACATGTACATGTACGTGCATGAAATAAAGAGTCGGTGAGCTTTCACATTGAAACTAATTTTGACATTTTTATTTATTTACCAATCTTGTATTTTAACTATTACTGTAGGAGAAGAAAAAAAAATAAATAAATGGGGTGTCGTGAAATGTTTTTAAGTGAGGAGGACAGACAACTATTAGTTTGCTTGATGTGGCCTGAAATGTATCGCATCTGACATTGTGTATGTAGTGATCCATCGGATCATGTGACACACCTCATGGCCTTTTTATACTGTTCAGATCATAGGGGGGAAAGAAAGCCACGCGGCGTTGATTGCTGGAGGGAGGGTGAGGGCGGGAGAGGAGGGTTTTGCACCCTCAGTGTTAAATGTGAAGAGACCGGGGGTTGGGGGGGGGGGCGGTCAACTGGCCGTGATGGGGATTGAATCACTTGGATCTGGTTGGATTAGTGTCTGCTGATGTCCAGGACGGTATCGCTTCAGGTTGAAGAGTCTTGCAGTCAGTTGATGCACCGTTCAGATTTATGTGCTGTGCACGGTCAATTTTGACTCAGTGTACATGTAGCTCACCCATGTGGTGGGGAGGGGGGTGTGTCAACTGGCCGTGATGGGGATTAATTCACTCGGATTTGGATGGATTAGTGTCTGCTGTGACATGTGCAGGGCGGTATCGATTCAGGTTGAAGAGTCTCGCAGTCAATTGATGCAGCGTTCAGATTTATGTGCTGTGCACGGTCAATTTTGACTCAGTGTACATGTAGCTCACCCATGTGGTGGGGAGGGGGGTGTGTCAACTGGCCGTGATGGGGATTAATTCACTCGGATTTGGATGGATTAGTGTCTGCTGTGACATGTGCAGGGCGGTATCGATTCAGGTTGAAGAGTCTCGCAGTCAATTGATGCAGCGTTCAGATTTATGTGCTGTGCACGGTCAATTTTGACTCAGTGTACATGTAGCTCACCCATGTGGTGGGGAGGGGGGTGTGTCAACTGGCCGTGATGGGGATTAATTCACTCGGATTTGGATGGATTAGTGTCTGCTGTGACATGTGCAGGGCGGTATCGATTCAGGTTGAAGAGTCTCGCAGTCAATTGATGCAGCGTTCAGATTTATGTGCTGTGCACGGTCAATTTTGACTCAGTGTACATGTAGCTCACCCATGTGGTGGGGAGGGGGGTGTGTCAACTGGCCGTGATGGGGATTAATTCACTCGGATTTGGATGGATTAGTGTCTGCTGTGACATGTGCAGGGCGGTATCGATTCAGGTTGAAGAGTCTCGCAGTCAATTGATGCAGCGTTCAGATTTATGTGCTGTGCACGGTCAATTTTGACTCAGTGTACATGTAGCTCACCCATGTGGTGGGGAGGGGGGTGTGTCAACTGGCCGTGATGGGGATTAATTCACTCGGATTTGGATGGATTAGTGTCTGCTGTGACATGTGCAGGGCGGTATCGATTCAGGTTGAAGAGTCTCGCAGTCAATTGATGCAGCGTTCAGATTTATGTGCTGTGCACGGTCAATTTTGACTCAGTGTACATGTAGCTCACCCATGTGGTGGGGAGGGGGGTGTGTCAACTGGCCGTGATGGGGATTAATTCACTCGGATTTGGATGGATTAGTGTCTGCTGTGACATGTGCAGGGCGGTATCGATTCAGGTTGAAGAGTCTCGCAGTCAATTGATGCAGCGTTCAGATTTATGTGCTGTGCACGGTCAATTTTGACTCAGTGTACATGTAGCTCACCCATGTGGTGGGGAGGGGGGTGTGTCAACTGGCCGTGATGGGGATTAATTCACTCGGATTTGGATGGATTAGTGTCTGCTGTGACATGTGCAGGGCGGTATCGATTCAGGTTGAAGAGTCTCGCAGTCAATTGATGCAGCGTTCAGATTTATGTGCTGTGCACGGTCAATTTTGACTCAGTGTACATGTAGCTCACCCATGTGGTGGGGAGGGGGGTGTGTCAACTGGCCGTGATGGGGATTAATTCACTCGGATTTGGATGGATTAGTGTCTGCTGTGACATGTGCAGGGCGGTATCGATTCAGGTTGAAGAGTCTCGCAGTCAATTGATGCAGCGTTCAGATTTATGTGCTGTGCACGGTCAATTTTGACTCAGTGTACTATGTAGCTCACCCATGTGTATGTTAAGTCTCCAGTAAAGCGTTCATCATACTGCAAGAAGGAGACACCATCTGTCCACATGCAGTTGTGTTCCCTACATGTACCCCAAGATCATCAACACCAATTGTCAAAAGAAGAGGGGGACCAGACCATTTTTGTCCTTCCATTGTCGGTTTGGAAACCTGGTCGGGATTAGGGGCTGTGGCTGTAGCTTGAGTAGGTGTTGATGCATACTCGTCAGATGACGCCATGTGTATTAGGTCTATTGGCAGCTAGGGCTGTGGCTAAAGCTGTTGCTTAGGGTCTGGCTTATAGGATGCTCATGTAGCAACACCCTTAGCAACAGTTTTAGCAAAAGCCCTAGCTGCCGATAGACCTAATACACATGGACGTCATCTAAGTAAGGCGCCCTCGGCGAGAGGTCAAACGTACAAGATGTGCGTTTTTCTATTGTTTCATCATTGTCTTACCTCTTAAGACGGCAGCATGATGGCGTCAATGCATAAGGGCCAGACAGACAGGGCCATTGCTGTGATACATGTGTACACTGTATGCCCCTAAATCAAAATGGCTGCTCTGTGGTCAGGGTGATTTTTTTCCTGGCAAGCAGGGCCTAGTTTTTAGTGACGCTTTATTGTAACAAACTTGGTGCTGGACAGTACAAAAATTGTTCTTTCATTCACACGAGGTACATTGTGTAAAATGTTACAACCATGCTACAATTTAGCTAGGGACCCTTGCTAAATTGCTCTCGTGTGAAAGGGTCTCGTGTTAGGACTTTCCTTTGTCCCTCGAACTTAACACTCTCCATAGACTAAGCGCACGAAAACAAATTTGAGGACACAAAAATACAAAAGATTCCAATGTGAGGACAGCATTGTTCCTTAATTGTATTCCTTTGTTCTACTGTCCCCACTCTTCTGATAGCACCATGAAAATATAGTTTACATTACCTATTATTTACACTGTATTCACCGTGTACATTATATACAACGTACTCATATTTTAACTGGTAATTTGCGGTGCTTACTACAGTCAGACATTATAGTTTCACTTTCACACCAAATAATGCATCATGTGTAGTTTGTTTCTCTTGTTGAGTTTGCAGTTTCTAGAGGAACAATTTCCTCATTTGCGTAACACTTCCTTTTTGCATTGATACCGTTATTAGTACATCGTTATTAGTAATTGCTACGTCAGGATGTTGTACACTGTACAATGTACCACAGCTGCCAACTCTCCCTGATTCTGCAGAAAGTTCCCTGAGAATAAAACCCAATCTTTCCATGTTCGTTGAAAAAGTGCGTTTGCTTAGAACTGCCAACTCTGTCTGATTCTGCAGAAAGTTCCCTGAGAATAAAACCCAATCTTTCAATGTTCGTTGAAAAAGTGCGTTTGCTTAGAACTGCCAACTCTGTCTGATTCTGCAGAAAGTTCCCTGAGAATAAAACCCAATCTTTCAATGTTCGTTGGAAAAGTGCATTTGCTAGAACTGCCAACTCTCCCTGATAATAATAATAATAATAATAACTAGTTCTTATATAGCGCATTTCACAATAACGTCTCAATGCGCTTTACATGAGTGCCCTGGTCATTGGGCCAATAACATTCCTGTAATCTTTCTCAGCTCCCTGGGGAGTATACAGCCCGAGCTGCCGTGGCGCTCCGAAGGCTTTTTTTCAAACACAATATCAACCTCTACCCTCGCAGGTACCCATTTATACCCCTGGGTGAAGAGAAGCAATTATAGTAAAGTATCTTGCTCAAGGACACAAGTGTCATGATTCTGCAGAAAGTTCTATGAAACTAAACCAATCCCCTGTCCATGTTGTGATGAACAAATTTCAAAACTCCATGATCATGGAAACTTTGTCCCTATTATTATGTTCTGATCATCTCCCTGATTGTACAAAATCTTCCTGATTGCATGGTGCAAATAGTGGCAGCTCAGACAGTTGCAATCTCCATAAAATATAAGATTTTATGTTTTCTTTCATTGAGTTGCGTACAAATTGTGCCTGCAAGAAGTCCAGCAGCCGATTTCACGAAACGCTAGGATTAATCATATCTCGAGTTAGGACGAGTAACTAGTCCTAACTTAGGAATAATCTTAAGGTTTACATCATGTTACAGTGCAAGGCTGGGACTTGTCCTAAGTCCTAAGATTAATCCCAAGTTAGGAAGAGTTAGGTGAAATCGACGGCAGGCTCTGTGGCTCTTTTGTAGACAGAAGTCCAGGGATGTGATTTCTCCGTTTTTAACCGTAATTCTGTTTTTTTTGCCCTTTAAAAAAAAGAAATTCCGTTTTTTTTTGCCCCCCTCCAAAAAATTATCATTATTTTTTTTTTAAGATCAAATTCATAAAAACCAATTAGATAAAACCATTAATAACGCCCAGATTGCAGAGTAGGGCTTTTAAAACCAAAGATAAATGTTAATATTGGGCTTCACGCTCGCAAGTTTTCGAGCTCGCATGCTTTCGCTCTTTGCGCTCAGAGTTCAGGTTTTTTTCTCAACAGCCTATCACATCCCTGGAAGTCACAGGTTACATGTACATGGTCTTCAAATATATACACTATACATGTAGGTCTGTAAAACCAATACATGTACATGTACGCTGTGTGACAAACTGTAGACTCTACCCCCCCCCCCCCCACCAGTCAAACAAATATTTGGCATTGCAGTGTCAAACCTTGTAGCTTGGACTTGTCTTAATTAGCGTTGAGTTCAAGACTGAATGGGAAAAGCATCTCCCTTATCCTGCTGACCTCTTACACCGTCCGTTAAGTGCCCTTGACGGTGGTGCTGAGCAAACACTCCCAGTTTGTCCTTCCTCCTTCTGTAACATGAGTACACTGTGTAAATTGAGTACATGTAACATGAGTAAATGTACAGGAGTATATGTAGCATGAGTAAATTATGCATCTGTAACATGAGTACATATAAGACAAGTGTAATGTACAGTTGTAATATGGGTAAATTTACACATAACATGAGTACATGTGACATGAGTAAGACGAGTAACTGTACATGTGCATGTAATGGGAGTACATGTAACATGTAACATGTAACAAGAGTAACTACATGTGCATGCAACATGAGTAACTGTATATGTGCATGTAATGGGAGCACATGTAACATGCAACAAAAGTAACTACGTGTGCATGTAACAAAAGTAACTGTACATGTGCATGTAACACGAGTAACTGTACCTGTGCAAGTAACACGAGTGCATGTAACACGAGTGCATGTAACAGTATAAAACACGTAGAGTCCATGTATTATATTAGAACATCATGAGTAAATGCGCTTTACATTCGAGTACATTAACACAGACACATGCCTTAAAATGTATACATTGTACATTTAGGTTGGCACAAATAATAATGTCCTGTACAATGTAAGTACTTTTTTTAAACTGGGGGCATTCTGGCTCCAAATTTCGAAGGTTCAAACTGTCAAAGCGCGCTGAGTTGCAACGAGGTCCTTGGAATGTTTGTTTCTACTTGGTGTTTTAATCTTTGGTTTTAAAAGCCCAACATGCCAACTGCGCAATCTGGAGTTAATGTATTCGAAATGGCTTTAACCTTCATGATGCTTGTAATGTGTTCAAAAATTAATGTGGAAGTGCGACGTACTTTACAGAAAAATGTATTGTGTCCTGCGCTACTACATATGTACAAACACGACAAAAAATAACAAATCCAGTTTCGGCAGGGTTTTATCTAAATGACATCTGACCTTGTTGCTGAAATGCCTGGTACAAATGTGGTAAGGGGGTCACTGAGGTCATTAGTTAGAGGTCAATTGAGGATTTCCTTCAGTGGGCTATCAAGGAAGTACTTGATGTTGTGCAACAGTGAAATTGTTCAACAAATTAAATCAACAAAGGGCAAGTACAGCTCTAGGGTAATTTGCGGTATTTTTGATCACGTGAGGGCGTGGACCATATGACGCGAAACAAGTAAAACAATTTTTTTTTCCGTTGTTATTATTGGTACATGATGTATTTTATTTGGCCATTGATACAAGAAAAAAATATACAAACAGTTAAAATAAGATTTAAAACTGTGGGCTGTGGGATGGAGTTGTCGTTTCGTGGAAAGTGATGATGAATTATGCATTTAATGCAATACATGCATTTTGGGGGACATTTTGCACGGGCATCAGGCTTTGTGGCGTGGCGTGACCGAGCAACGGACTCAAGCTCTCATGTTTCTGATCAGCAGAGTGTGGGTTCGAGTCCCGGTCGTGGCACTTGTGTCCTTGAGCAAGATGCTTTACCATGATTGCTCTGTCCTTCGTATGAGACATTAAGCCGTAGGTCTCGTGTACTAGGATTGGTAGTGCACAGTAAAGAACCCAGAACACTTATCGTGGAAGAGTAGATGTTAACCCCAGTGTTTCTGGTTCACATAGCAAGCACCCTTGTTTACAGGTTTCCTCAGGCTTGTGAGCTACAGTGATTAAGTTTACCTATGAGGCAGCCTCGGTTTCATTACCAGAAATATATAACAATATAACAATAAAAATTATAAAAAAGCAAATCTTCAGGTTAAACAAATGTTTATATTCAATCTTGCAATTGTTACTCAGCGTGTACCATCATGCCTTTAAGGATTAACTCGAACTCTGAAAGTTTTTTTTTTTGGTGTCGTAAAAGTTGGAATTTATTATACTTGGCAGAGGAAGAGCATTTCCTGGAAGAAGAAAAAATCCCACTATGGTTGGAACAACTCAACATTATATTCTTCCCTCTTTCATTGGCATTGTCCCAGCCAGGGTTATGTTGAATTAAAGGGAGGGGTACATGGGTCATTCCGTGCCAACTCACCTGGCCCCAATTTCATAGAGCTGCTTAAGCAGAAAATATTGCTTAACAATTGTCTGCTAAGCAGATTTGAGCAGGATACCAGTCAAAAATTGTACATGGGACATGGTAGTTTGGCTGGTAATCTTATTCTGGTAAGCATAATTTTGTTGTGCTTAGCTACTTTTTGTGCTTAAGCAGCTGTATGAAATTGGGCCCTGATGGGTTGGCAGGCACCGTCTCAGATTTTGCTAACCTTTAAAAAAACCCAAAACAATCCCCTATGGGTGCCATGAACACACACAATTTTAGAATCCTACTCCTCATTATTTCTGAGATATGAGCCCCCTAAAAATTAAGCCCCGCCCCCTTGACTTTTTGTGTTTTGGGCATTTTTAGAGGTCTGAAGATCTACAAATGGAGATGAGATATACAAACTAATATACATGTAAAGGGTATCTGGTATCCCATCAACTAAATTAGATCAATATACAGATCAACTACAGATCAATATATAAAAAAAAAATCACCCAGTCAGTTTCCCTTGTGGTTTATTACTTGATATTTATTATTAAAAAGTCGCATCCCCTTAAGGTGATCCCGTGGCTGCCGCTTCCCAGGTTGTATCGTAAACTTGGGTGTGATCCCTGGTTACACGGCAGCTAACGGTTGTATGGCTTCTGACTGGCACCCCCGAACAAAGATATTGACTAATAGGGAGACCGCCAACATAGGGCTGGATAGCTCAGTTGGTAGAGCGCCGGTACGTTAATCCGGCGCTTATAGGGAATCTTCCCGCGTGGAAATATTTGCTCCGTTTTTTTTTCGGTGATATCTCAAAAACGCGACCACCTTTTGAAGTGAAATTTTCACAGGTTAGTTTTATTGTTTACCTACATACATATACACTGTAGGATTAAAACAATCAAACAGTTCCACAAACCAAAGGTATACTTTGCCTTTAAACATATATTGTGCCGAGACAGCAAGGTATCATGGACCTGCCAGATGCACCAGTTTTTTTGTTTTGCTGTTTGGACAAATTGAATAACTGTTGCCTGGATTCCTTTACATCGCTATTTGAAATTTGCAGCAGAGCGTTTTGGCTGACCAGGCTACAGGTAGCATCTTTAGTGAACGAGTTCTCTTGTGTAGCACAAAGCAACATGCCACACAGCATGTATATCAGGAGGCACTCAAAAAATCATCATTTGCTTACTCCATAATTAGCATTCAGTGTGCACAACATTTGTTTGGTTGAAATGTGTTTGCTGTTTACGCAAAATCGCTGGACGAAAATCGTTCCCTGATCTCCGTACCCTCTGAGGATACTCTCGTTCCTGCCAACATAAAGTAGGATGTTGGAACTCACCACAGAAAAAAAATTGAAGAAGAAGTTTGAAGAGGAAGAAAAAAAAAACCCTGTACATGTCCAATAATTTCCGATACTGTTCTCATGGGGGAAGGGTTTGCCTCATTGACTTGCATGTTAAAAAGGTCAAAGGATGAGGAGGAAGGGGGTACGTTGGTTGAGTTGTGGGAAGGTGATGATAGATTGAGAGGGATTTCCTGTGACCTTGATCGTGGCGGATTTCTTTCTGAAATGTACGTCAAGGATATTTATATTTTTTGAACCTTAAAGGTAGGGTCATGGATGGTTTTTGTCAAAGTTATGGCTGATTTATTGCCGAAATTATCAAGAAAGATACAGTCAAAGCCACATGTGAAAGCTTCAGTTGAATACAGTGTCTACTTGGTGAGAAATTAGCAAAAAACTGTCACAGTATTTTCACACGAACGTCGAATGCAACCATGTTTAGCGAGGTGACAGCGGGTACCAACTGCACACCTCTGGCCGAAGCATTCATGAACAGAGACACCAACCCTCAGAAATCCGAGAAACGATTCATGCATGAATTGTTTCTCAGTTTCGAATGTTTTTTATTGATTTCTAACCAACGGGGGCATTTCAGACGAAATAATTTTGCAGGATACTCACATGATAAGAGATATAGCGTATAGTGCAGGAGCCTCTATGCGCAAAACAATGAAATGAAATTTAACGCAATTGTTACAAAAATAAAGATTCAAACAAATGAGTCTTTAAAAGTCCCTTGAAAATCTGAAGAGAGTCAGCTTGGCAAATATGAAGAGGTAAAGTCATTCCATAACGAAGGTGCAATGAAGTGGAAGGCTCTTTGACCATAGAATTTAGTGGAAAAGGTAGTTTGAGTCAGTAGGTATTGGCCGGCAAGCAAGTACAAATGTAGTCAGCCAATGTAACGAGGCATGTATTGCTTTAACATTGTAGTGTGTGGTGATTTATTCCACATCCTCACCTTGGCAACTATTGTTTAGGTTCATTGCACTATTTAGTAGTCAGGCACAGCAACAGAGCCTCGGTTTTCACTGAGTGCTATTTTAATCGACTTCCACGGCTGGAATGTTGTGTCAGCCGGGGCCCAATTTCATGAAGCTGTTACTTAGCAAGAAATGAGCGGGGGTACCAGTGGCAACAATGTCAACTTTATGGAATGTTGGCTGGTAACCTGTTGCTGCTAAGCAAGATTTTGCTGTGCTTAGCAGGTTTTTGGGCCCAGGTCGAGGCGGAAATGCTTTGTTTGGTTATTATCAGGTCACTTATTATTATTTGAAACTAATTAAATACAAATGCATCATTTGCTAAAGTTGCATCCTACGATGTACGTCAAGAGCACATTGTGTGTGGGTTTTACAGAGATTAAAAGATGCACAGGAAGTCCCTCCTCAAATATTAAAGATGCTTGGTCCAATTGTTTGGTCGATTTGACCTGGGAATTTACAATGTAGTTTAAATTTAGACACTGGAGTTGATTTTTAAATAGCTATTTTTATAGATTCAAGAAAGTTATATATAATCTTTCATTTGAGGTAATTGCACGAAAAAAATCTACCCATGATAAGTAGTAGTTAATTAAAAGTTGAAAATGAAACAATGTCATGATCTCGAAATTATCTCACGTAAAAACAATTTTTTGTTCAGAAAGAGAGAGAACAAAAGAAAAACTCTTTTGCCAAAATTTCGGCCACGCAACTTTAATTAAAGGAAGGGTGTACCTTTGGTAATTGCTCAAACAATTAATGACCATAAAAACTTACTTGGTAAGAAGCACTGCAGCTGTTGATAATGTATTTAACATTTTGAGAAACAATTCCTTTCGAAGGAACGTGGTTTGAGAGAAAGGGACTCGAAAACATTTCAATCTAAGAAACGTTTCTGCATGAAACGTTTCTCAGATTGTGTATTCCAATTATGGATTATTCTTCCTGCTTGGACATAACCACTCCAGCAGTCCAGATTGTTGGCAATATCTCAAAAGTGCGACAACCTTTTGAAATGAAATTGTCTCAGGTTGGTGTTCTTTGTACATCTCCATTTATAGATAGTTCCCAATAGACGCCATCTTTACGGGCAAATTGCATTTTGGCTTGCAGGCGCGTCAAGCGCTCAAATTATTAACGCAGCCGCGCAGTTTACTAACCAATCCTGCAATGAGTTTTTTAAAAATGTGTTCGCGTGCTGCACGCCGTTCTCGCGCAAAACGCATGACTGTGTGTTCCAAATTGCCCGTAAAGATGGCCGACTTACGTCATATTGCAACCTATCTACTTACATGTATATAGGATTAAAACAATCAAACGGTTCCAAAAACCGAAGGTATACATGTACTTTGCCTTTAAGTGCAGTACATGTAGTTGATGTAAACCTGTATCAATTGTCATGGTAACAACTAGTAAAAAACATTTTATGCTTGCAGATGAATACGTTGTCTCATTTACTGTTGAACTACATGTAGGTGTACAACCATGTGCAATGTATTGTAGACAATGTAAGGAAGTAGTTGGCATGGATGTTGATTGCTCCAACGATAAGGAAGTACTCTCATTGAATATGAAAAATTCATGTTCGCGACAATTTATGGAGAAAACAAAAAGTGAAGGCAAAAACAAAAAGGTATTAATCGTTTCTTTCTTGGATATGTTCAGACCGTAGGGTTGAATAACAGGCCTTGAACTTCACTCTTGAAGGGGCGCGGCAATTTTCCTCTGATAAGGGGCACCTCTATGAGGAAAATGTATTTGTATCGGAACTTTGCAAAGGACACCACAGCAAAAGCACAGGGCACCACGGCAATTGCTGTTGGTGCCGTGGGTTATTTTAAGGCTAGGGCCCAATTTCATAGAGCTGCTTAAGCACAAAAAGTAGCTAAGCACAAAAATATCTATGCTTACCAGAATAAGGTTACCAGCCAAACTAGCATACCACAAGTACAATTTATGACTGGTATCCTGTTCATTTCTGCTTAGCAGACAATGTTTAAGCAATATTTCCTGCTTAAGCAGCTCTATGAAATTACATGTAGGCCCTGGAGTAATCAGTAAGTGCCTTTTACATTTTAATCCAAAGTTTCTCCCGGCTCGGGCAAAGGCGGCAGGAAAAAAAGAGGAATAGTGAAGGGAAAAAAAACCCGGCCCTACTTAAAAACGTGTCACAGACGTTATCATTCCAATACGCTTGCGATGTCTTCATTGATTACAGTGGGAGAGGACACGAGGTCACCGGATAAATAGGTTTAAAGTTACCGGACATTATGGGGTTTTCGTTGAGCTGGTGTGGGGGAGATTATTCTGCACAGCATCCACGGCCACATTCCTTGGAGTCCAGAGATGTCGGACGTTGGCATCCAAGAAAGTGAGAAGAGAAACAGCGAAGGGGAAGGGGGGGGGGTGTCGAGTGGGATGAGGTACTAAGCATGGTTCTGACTGACCACGGTATAATTTCATGATAAGCCGACACTAATATTTTAACTTTTTCTGCAAAGCCCAACTAAGCTGGCAACCAGTTTGAAAATGTTACACAATTGCATGGTATTTTGGCTGGTAACCTTTTCCTGGTAAGCAGAAGTATTCTGCTTTAGGTTCCTGGTGAGCAGAATTATTCTGCTGAAGGTTACTGGTAAGCAGAATTATTCTGCTTTAGGCTCTTTGTAAGGGTAAGCAGAATTACTTTGCTAGCAAGCAGAAATATTCTGCTTAAGGTTCCTGGTGAGCAGAATGACTTTGCTTAAAGTTCCTGGTAAGCAGAATGATTTTGCTTTTCGGTACGTTGTAAGAAGAGTCATTTTGCTTAAGGTTCCTGGTAAGCAGAATGTTTTTTGCTCAAGGTTCCTGGTAAGCAGAATGACTTTGCTTTTCGGTTTGTTGTAAGAAGAGTCATTTTGCTCAAGGTTCCTGGTAAGCAGAATGATTTTACTTAAGAGTCCTGGTGAGCAGTAATTTCCCTTTAACAATCTTGTGGTCATGTGAATTTGTCAATGGTTGAACCCAGATATGACCCATATGCATTTGTCGGGCATAATTCACTTGCGGTTACATTCAGTTATGATGCCCGGGGAATTTATTTTGGTTGTCACAGGAGCCGTGCTTGTTTATTTAAATAGTCTGCCTTCTTCAAATTGTTCGCTCCCGGCTTTAAATTTATTACAGTATTATAAGTTGTGACAGTACTGGAAGGATGATTGGGTTTTTTTTCTCCTCGTCTGAATGCAATGTGGGCCCCTGGGCCAGAAGATGCTCGGTACATTTCAATCAATTATTCATACATGAATGAGTGAAATGTATGTGTGTTTGATGTGTTTTGATTAGGTGTTACGAAAGTTCCATTCTGAACCAACACATTCCATGCATGTAAACACTGACAGCTGTCCACAGAGAAACAATTTGTTTTAGTGTACTGGCTCTCCCAAAATGACTTAAATCTTGTTTGACCAAGAGAGGGCGCTATTCTGTTGAGTATCGATAGTAGCATGACAAATGAGATAGATCTTCTGTTAGCGCTTGTTCAACTCATTTTGAATCTGGTCTTGTAAAATGAATGTTGGTCCGGTAAAAATGTCGAGCTACAAGCCCCGCAGTCTTGTGGATTCCCCACCCCCCCCCCCAAATTGGAGCACTGACAAGGCTAAATAAATGAGTCTCGTAAATCAAAAACTTAGCATCAATCTTAAACTTACATACTTTGCACTTTGAGAAAGTCTGTAGACAAAGCAGTGGAAGAACTGATTAGATTATTATTATTATTAATTGAACCTGTTGATAATTATTTCAAGCACTGTAGGAGCTTTTAAAACATACCGTGCTGTTGTAATTTTTTACAGGCGAAAAATAGTCTGTGTGTAAAAGAAGCTTATACATGTATACACCCTGTACCAGTGTTTGGCGCTGCCGTTGAAGTTGCTTTCGTTCTGTGATTTGTCATTTGTTTTGGCAGGGCGGCCAATTATTTAAGCAGGGCAGCAAATTCTTTGGCAGGGCCGCCTTAAACTTTGGGAGGGCGACCCGCCCTCCCAAAACCCATTTGTGGAGAACACTGCTGTTGATAATAATTTCAATCACTGTTGGAGCTTTAAACCATACCGTGCTGTTTTAATTTTTCCATAATTTGCATTTGAAGATCCACATACAACCGTCACGCTCCCATGACTCAACCGCAGAGCCAAGACAAGCCACGTTAAAATACAAGGGTGTACTTTTTTTCATTTTTAAGGATAAAGTCAGTGCAAACTCTCCGACAAAACAAATGCAACGTTCACATGAATGAGCTGTGGAGTTCTTACATGTCATTGACGTTTTCCATAATTTCTTCTTGATCGTTACAGAAAGAAACGGGACAACAACCAATGGTGGGAGCTGTTTGATGCGAAGACGAAACGCTTCTACTACTACAATGAAATGCTGGAGAAGACAGTCTGGCACAGACCGCAGAACTGTGACATCATACCCTTGGCTAAATTACAGGTAAGTTGATTGGTCAGTCTGTAGGGAAGATTTTGCTACGGTCATTGTGATTGGTCCGATTCGTTGGCATGATTTGAGTGAAAACAGTCTGGCAGAGACGGCATACTCTTTGCTAATATACAGGGAAGCTGATTGGTC
The DNA here is from genome assembly GCA_023634235.1 of Pisaster brevispinus. Taxonomy (NCBI): domain Eukaryota; kingdom Metazoa; phylum Echinodermata; class Asteroidea; order Forcipulatida; family Asteriidae; genus Pisaster; species Pisaster brevispinus. The sequence goes on from JAMKCF010000001.1 coordinate 31,456,354, forward strand.
AGTCTGTAGGGAAGATTTTGTCACAGTCATTGTGATTGGTCCGATTCCTTGGCGAGATCTAGTGAAGATGTAAAAAACTTGACTTCATCCTTTTTAGCCAAACAGCAGGGCCCAATTTCATAAAGCCTGTAGGCACAAAAACTTGCTAAGCAGAATCTTCTGCTTAACTGCTTCATGAAATTGTGACCATGTAACGTCATTGGACAGCTACACGTGTTGGAAGCATGTATAACATTCATCTAATAACCTTATCCTTACCCTTTTTGCTCTAAAATGAAGCTTTCGGGTTGATACTAGACTAAAATTGGACTTTGAGCATGCTTGCGCTGCTGTGTAAGAGAATATACTTCAAACATGAGTGGTCAAACAATTCAGTCACCAGTGGTAGTTTATTAAATGCCAAAACAATTTTGCTTTCTGAGGTTTAATGTGATTGGTCAACAGTAAAATATTCTACATAAAAGCTCACCGGCCTGTGACATTTCTGTGAGACATCCTCCTCAAAATACACTCTTGCCAAAATGGAGAGCCCCCTCCAGTGTTCGGATGTACCCATCTTTACATTCCCCTCATCAAAAAAAGGGCAGTCTCGCTAACTCTGCAAGACATCCTCCATAAATACACTAGTGCCAAAATGGATAGCGCCCTCTTGTGTTCAGATGTACCCATTTACACATTCCCTCATTAAAAGAAAAAAAGGGCAGCCTCACTGAAAAATGTGCTGGATGAAGTGTCCGCCACAGCGCCCTCTCTTGGCTGCTTCACCTCAGCATCCACCGCCGTGACTCATTCAGAATATAATGCCGAATGACATGTTTCCCCTTACCCTCTAAAATCGATCGACCCCCCCCAGATTTTGTACAGATTCTGTCTTGTTATTAGAAGGACGCTCGGAGAGAGCAAATATAATACATCCCTCCCACTTCATTAAACATTGATCCCCCACCCCCCCCTACCGTAATGACAAACCCCATTACCTTATTGTGTTTATGTTTCCACCGCAAGCCTCTGTATAAATTGAAAGCATCCCAGCGTCCCACTCAGGACTAGGCAATCACTCCCTCCCACCCCCCCCCCATATCACCATCCACATCGTCATCTAAATAAAGCCTGTTTGTGAGCGCCCAAGGGGACCATTCTTAACCGGTCCCGCTTCACTGAAATGGAGCATTTTGTATGCCTCGGGGGCAGGCTTTGGCTCCGTAGATCGTTCACGCTTTCCCCGCCTCATTTATATTTCCGTGGTGGTGTTTTTTTTCCCCCTCCCATCAGAATTTCTTTCTCTGGCATAATTTCATGGAAGTAGTTGAGTGTTTGTTTTTTTAAGCATCTTTTTGCATTGTCTTTTACACATGTTTTAGGCAAGACTTTGCACTGACTTTAGCCTTTTGAAGATACATGTACAGTATGGTGGACACAAGAGTGCTTTCACTTTGGTTTGGGCAGATGTAGACAAATTTACCCAGAACCTAATAGTGTCCTAGCATTGTGTCCACCATATTTCAAAATGGCTTAAATTATGCATCTGGGTTATCTCCAAGGTTTTAGCCAGAATTTGGTAAAAGGGTGTCCAAATTTGCTGGAAATTTAAAAACTGGGTGTCCAAATTGTTCACTTGCAATTACATTAACCAGTAAATGACAGATAAAACAGGGTGTCCAAATTTGAAACAGTGTGTCCAAATGACACCCGGACACCCCTCTGGCTAACACTATGGTTATCTCCATATATACAAGCTAGCGTATCAGGCCGATACGCGCAACTTTCGGCCGATTCGAAAAAGAAAAAAAAAATTTTTTTTTTTATTTATTTTTTTTTTTTTCCACAAAAATTGAGAGAAAACCTTAAAGAATGTACTCCAGATTGCACAGTAGAGCTTTTAAAAAGTACCAACATAAACACCAAGTAGAAAACATTCTGAAGATGTTGTTTCAATTTAGCGAGCTTTGGCCAATAAAAAAAAAAAAAAATGGGTCCAGAATGCCCCGCAGTTTTTAAGGAAAAAAAACCCTGGGGAGAACCGTGTACATTCTTTATGGGATACCACAGACACTCGGATTTACAACCCATGCTTACAACCCAAATGCATATTACCAAGATTATTTAGCAAACATTTTTTTTTTGAAACCGAGATTTGTACACGTGGTAAACTGTAACGTCACAGTTAATGTATACTGATTCTTGTTTGAGGTGGTTGTGCAGATTTGCAAATGTACAAATAATTTACAAAATATCAAATTATAATTTAAACCGAAAAGGAAACTGACTGGATCTACATGTCTTAATTAATTTGGGGGTTTAAAAAAAAGAAAAATTGACCAGAGTGGGATATGAACCTGCGACCTCTGGATTAACGTGCCGGCACTCTACCAACTGAGCTACATTGGTGTATTCAGCCCTATGTTGGCGGTCTCCCTTTTTTTGTCAATATCTTTGTTCGGGGCCACCCAGGGGTCACACCCAAGTTTACGATACAATGTGGGAAAGGAAGCCAGGGGAGCACCTTAACTCTTTCAGTGTCCGTTTTTTGTTTGTTGGTTTATTATTATTATTATTATTTTTTTTGCATTTTGCACCTAACTTAATGTAAGTGCCCAGCTTTCTGAGGTTTTTCCTAAAATTTGAAAAAAAAAAAAAAAAAAAAAAAAAGTATTTCTCTCCAAACAAAATGTATCTTGCTGATTTGTGTTGCCTCAGAACATATCCCAAAGTCAATAGTATTTTCCTGAGTGATAAAGCCCTCTTGTGATAACATGTGTATTATGGGTCATACATGTATGATTGATTACTCTTATTGAGTACATAAAAAAAGATCAAACATTTACGATAATGGCCCTTTTGGAGTACATAAAAAAAAAAAACTTATTTCAAATATCAAGTAATAAACCACAAGGGAAACTGACTGGGTAAATTTTAAACACTACAATTTAGTTGTAATTGGTTTAAAATTTACCCAGACAGTTCCCCTACTGTATGTTGTGGTTTATTACTCGATGCACAAATTAAAACCGACTGTACCGGAACTCTGCTGTAGACTGAGCTTACCTAGCCTTATGTTGGCGGTAATTGGCGGACACCCTTTTTTGTCAATGTTTTTGTTCGGGGGGGGGGGGGGGGCCATACAAGCTCTAATTGCCTTGTAGCCAGAAATTACACCCTACGGATGCAACCTGGGAAACAGAAACAGAGGGACCACTTCCTACTCCAGGGATGCGACTTTTTATTTCAAACATCAAGTAATAAACCACAAGGGAAACTGACTGGGTGGAATTTTAAATACTCATTGAGTTGTAATTGTTTAAAAATTTACCCAGACAGTTTCCCTTTGTGGTTTATTTATACTCGATACACAAATTAAAACCGAGTGGCTTCTGATTGTCCACAACATGTTCGTTCCACAGCACTCACCCGAAAATTCCTCATCACGACATGTCCGCATGTATCCCACATACATACGATGTAATTACACCATAGACATGGCAGAGAACATTATTAAAACGCACTAAGCAACGTTATTAAAAGGCAGGTCTCTTTTCATTAATGTGCTGCTAGACTCCGCTACAGAGCTTAGTCCCAGCTCCACTCGTTAACGAAGATGGATCACACAAATGCAATTTTAAAAAAGGAAAACCCTGTGTGCATTTGATTCGCCACTATTGTGTCCGCTCACCAAATTCATTACAGTACAGCAGTTTGTTCACCTAATTCATTTTAGCACATTGGTTTGTCCTGAAAGCCATGGTACATGGAAGTTTCTTAATTAAGCTTCCACCCCCCCCCCCCTAAACATGTTGGGAAAAAAACCCATTAATTGAGTTCAAACATGAAGGTTTGGCTGTGTGTTTTTAATGGATACTTTCCCGCATCTATTGTGCCAACACCCACATGGTGATAGTTATCCCTTGTCGTCGTAGAGATTGTTATAGCGCAATCAGATTATGGGTTTGCCCAGGATTTTTTCGAAAAATTGGGGGGGGCATTCTGGACCCAAATTTGGGAAGTTTGGCTGCATTGAAACGAGGTCCTTTTTTTGTAAACGTTGTGTTTCTGTTTGGTTTTGAAAGCCCCACTGTGCAATCTCGAGTTTTCTAAATGTTTTGATCTTGATTTTTTTTGTGTGAATCTGATTTGAAAGTGAAGTCAGAAACCCCCCCCCCAAAAAAAAAACCCCAAACCCAACCCCACCAACAATTAAGCATCAGCTGCGATTTACACGTGTCTGCAGCAATTCATGCGTATTGGCCGCAATTTGCGCGTATGATCTCCATTCGCCAGCGTGTGCTTGGGGCAGAACCCTGCAGAATTAGTCTGGTGGTGAAGGAGCGAAAAAGAAAGCGGCTGAGAAGAATTCGATCGGAAGAAGCAGCGGTGAAGAAAGAAAACCAGTCTGCTTGTTTTAAGAATTGAAAAAAAACAAAAACAATCTAAATTCAGGTGTTTTATGTCTGCCTTGCATCTGGTGGAACAAAAATTGCCGTTTAAAAAAAAAATTCTTTAGATTACATTGTATATCAAGCAGGCATGTGATGTCTCGGGACTTGTCCCTGATCCAAGGGTTTTCCTCAACCTAGCGACCAGTTTAAATTCTTTAGATATAGAAGAAATAGTTGTGAAATGAAAAATGAAGATCGCACGGCCATACTGTTTTCAGAATGGGAAAGAGGACTTTGAGGGTGCTATTGTGACCTTAAAATTTATTTTATTTATTTATTTATTTTTTTTTTGAGGGGGGTTGCCATTTGCCCAAAACAAGAAAACAATTAGTGTGTCCATTTGATCACTTTATTACTAATGGTGCATAAAAGAATTACAGAATGCACTCAATCACTACTGTACATGTAATAATTGCAGCACGAGTTGTAACAAAATCAGCCCCACCAAAGTGTACACAATCATTGATATTAGAATTCCACTGTCACTCATCCATCCCTTCTTTAAAAAAAAAAAAGCCCAATTCTCATAAAATTAGATGCAAATTATGACCACCTCGCCGCCGTCCTAGACGCAAGCAGCAGACCCCCCCCCCCCTAACAGCAAACTCCATAGTACACAACCTCACCACGTGCGCCAAGCCACTCACATGGGCTTCCCTCTCATTAATGGTCACCCAACCCCTCTGATTCACACGCCTTGGTTTTATGAATGGGCAGCTACTCTCGGGTTACGCCAGTCATCCGTTGCATCGCTCGCTCTCTCTCTCTCTCTCTCTCTCTCTCTCTCTGGCTCTCTCGGTTACGATACCACGGCAACGGAGGAGTTACCAATATCCAATTATAGCAGGGAGTGAATAATTTGGGATTTGGTGTGTGCGTGTGCGTGTGTGTGAGCGTGGACTCGCTCGTTCAATCAGTCGTTCATTCGGAGCTGGATTAGTAAGACAAAGAGTTTGGATTGGAAAGATGTCACGCGTGGCAAGTGCCTGGACGGTGTTCTTGCAGAGGAATGACGCCTCGTGGCGAGATTAATGGTCCATTTGTACGTCCTGTTTAAAAAAAAAAAACGCTCTACTATTTCTCCCCGCCCTGTGAATCGGCACTTTTATTGAGAACTTAGATTTGTCAGTTGTGGGATCGTCTCGAATACATCTTTGCGAGTTCACCGTCGAGTACATGGACTGCCAGTGAAGTCTCACCAGTGTTTTTTTTTTGTTATCATTGCAAGTTTTGTCTTCATTTCTTCTTTCTTCATTGCGGATCGTTTCCACCTTAAAAACGGACAGTCGAGTTTAAGACTTTGGTCGAAGGGATCACCTTGAATGCATTTTGTGAATATATTTTGGTGAATTGATGGAGCAGTAGTGAGGCAATACCACCGGGTTTTTAAAAAAAGTGGATATTGTCGTCATCGTCGGCTGAGTTTTGGGCTTGGTGGGTGAGAAGCTTTGATGGTGGGACGTCAAAACGTTCGGTTGAAAGCAACCTGGATCATCGGGAACACATTTGTTTGCAAAAGCACAGGGCACCACGGCAATTGCTGTGGGTGCCACGGGTTATTTTGAGGCCTGACTAACTCGATTGACAAGAGATCAGAATTCCATTCAGAAACTGTCGCCATACACCTATGATGTGTCGTCAAACTTCCTGATTGCTTGTTGAGAACGGTGCTCGGTGATTTATATCAAACTGGGATTTATTTTATGTAGCTGAACTTCTGCAGCTGACTGCTTGCAGTTCACTTTTTTGGAAACTATGGAGTTTATGTGCTGCTTTCAGTATCTTCTTTCAGTAAGTAAACGTACTAAATTGTATAAAATCATTTAACAGCCATTCAGGTGTTTTCTTAGCATCCTGCGAAGTGCAGCAAAATAGAACACAGTTGAAATAAAAACTCTGCAAAATAATTCATTCAACAATAATTCAATAGTAATTCCACTATAACAACTCATTAAGTATTTAATTAACCACTTACATGTATGTACCACTTATAAATGGTGTTTTTTTCTTCTTTGTGCAATACCTCAATTGAAAGCATAACCTAAAAACTACAGCAATAGCTATTTAAATTTACAATCTAAATTTCTGAGTCAAACTGGCCAAAAGTCGGACCTAGCATTTTTAACCCATACTGTAAGAACTTTTATAATTTTATATACTACATGGACTTCTCGGAGGGGGAGGGGGAAAGGATGGGGGGGGGGCTTTATACTCGAGACCCTTAACCCACATTTCAAGAGCTTTTTAGTCTTCACTACATGAACATGTGACATGTCCATTGTACTTTTTTTGATATTGTCCATGGTGAACATTCATACATGTAGTGTGTACATAGGAACACAAGTGTGTTATATATCCGTGTTAACTAGGGTGGAATTTTTTTATCGGAAAGGGGAACTTTTGTGCGTGGCATGTTCCCAACTTCCAGTGTATCACGACCCTTCATGGAGAGTAATAATAAACCATTTTTATATAGCGCATATCACCGTGAGGTCCCTATGCACTGTCAGTATTTTTTTTTTTTTAACAAGGTGTGCGGAGCTACGTGTTGTAATATGAGACCTACTCCTTTACATAGCACCATGTAATGGTTTACAAGGTGCTGTGGCGCAACATGCAGCCAATCAAATGTACACCTACACTACCACTATATAGTTCACCTACAAAATGTACAATCTGTGCCCATAGTGCCCTGACCCCCCCCCCCCCCCTTGAGTACAAAACACGTACCTTGCACGTGTCGTAGATCATTCATTGAGCAAAAAACCCTTCTCTCCTGTCCTCATTTCCAGACTACCCTGGATCAGCACTGCCTGCCCCCCCCTTGTACAAACACAGAGCTGCCAACTCTCCCGGAGTCTGCAGACAGTTCCCTGAAACTCAACCAATTTCTTTCCATGTTCCGATGAACGAATTTGAATAAAATCTCCCTGATTATGGAAACTTGATTCCCTATTATTAACAGGGCTCGAATTTAAGACTGGACCACAGGCCCGCGGCCAGTGATTTGAGCATCGGGCCAGTAAACTCATAACTGGACAAGCCCCGTGGTCTTGTGTTTTTCTATTGAGTAATAATAAGCTAACTCATTGTGTAATACTTTTGTGAAAATTTTTTGAAAATGAGTCTGATAAAATATCTTTCAATTCTCTTCAGTATCGAAGTACTACACATTAAGACAAATGAGATAGATTTTCTCTTAGTGCTTGTTCAACTCATTTTGATTCTGGTCTTGTAAAATAAATTCTGGTCCAGTAAAAATGTTGAGCTACATGTACAAGCCCTGCGGTCTTGGGGATATTTTCCCCAAATTCGAGCCCTGATTATGTTGAATGTATTTTTTTCTTCTTCTTCTTCTAAGTATTGCCCTGATTGTTGTACAAAATCTCTCTGCTTGCAAGATGCAAATGTTGGCAGCTCTGACCTACATGTAGGGTAACCGTAACCTGCGCACCATCGAGGCATTTCCACATTCCGTGGTTGCAGCTAAACACAGGAAGCACACTGCTTACAGTGAACTTGATTTTCAAAAGCACTGCACGGGCTTCGGCTTCAGCTTAGGCTATGGCTTAGGCTATGGCTTAGGCTGTGGCTTAGGCTGTGGCTTAAGTGCCATGCATCTGTTTGAAGTGTCATATCCCAGGTGTACTTTTCAAAATTACTGACGGTCCCCAAGCCTGAGCCGTAGCCAAAAAAGGGGTCATGCTCTTTATAAAGCCCTGTTAATTTTTTTTTATTTTTTAGAAACCATGTTATTACTCAGGGCTCAAAGTGCAGGACCATAGGCCCAAGGCCAGGGATTCTACCTGCAGCGTTGGGTCAGTGAACTCACGTCTGGACAATTCCGCCGGTCTTGTCTTTTTGTGAAAAATGTTGACTTCATCAGTCTGATTAAAAATCTTTCAACTCTGTTGAGTATTGAAGAAAACTTACCCGTAATACAAACATGACAAATGAGATTAGTCTTCTCTTAGTGCCTGTTCAAATGAAAACATTGCGAATGTTAAATAGTGTAGGTATTTTTTAAATTCTCATTTAAATGTTTTGAGCTACAAGCTGAGACTGATTGGAAATAGGGTTTAAAAAAAAAAAAAAAAAAAAAAAAAAAAAACTCCCTCCCGCCCTTGCAGAAATTAAAAAGGAAGCACCCTAAACAACAACTTTTTGGGGGATGGCCTAACTCATTTATCAGATTTCACCACGCCCCGTTGATGCAGATGTCCAAACTCGGCAGCAATGATGAGGGGCTTATTTTATAATCCACGGTTTTATTGGTATCATAATTCCCTCATCTAATCAACCCAAGACTGCCACAGACGAAAGGGTTGCGGAAGATTCTCTAGAAGTGCCCTCGTTGTCTTGAGGTCAAATCCCTAGCATCTTCTCTTGCGTTCTCAGCAATTTGAGAAAGAAAAATGCCGTTAATGATTGTAGAAAGTGGCCTTCGGTCATCTCATCCATCCATCTGATCCCTCAGGATTGTTAAGGATTTAAGAAAAACGGGGATTCAATTTTTTTTCTTGATTTTACTTCCTGGTTCGGGGTTGAATATTCACCAGCTCATTATAATGTCATGAATATGTAAATGATTGAACTTTGTCTGTAAATAAGGGGCCTTCATTCTGAGAAATCTGAGGAGAGCTTCGAACTGCTCTCGTTAAATTATCGAGGAGGGTTCTTTGCATTCCTCAGAACCAAGCTTCACACATTAGTCTAAAAAGTGAAAATGATACACAATTGTATAAAATGTGACAGTTAATTTAATGTTTAAGCGCAATATACGCATACCACATAATTGCATGATTGGATTGGCAGATTGTTATCTTTGTTAAATGATCAGAGCAAATTAAGGCCACATCAATTGTTAACTTCCTTCCGAGAATATATTTTCTTCAAAAAAAAAAAATAAAATAAATTAAGCAAAAAAACTTACAATTTTAAGGAGTGCCAAACTCCTTAGTCAAGGGTAAGGAGTGCAGAGGACTGCGATTGCACTCACTCTCTGTTGAAAAATAAAGGTCTGCAATAAATTCAGCATGTTCAATATAAAAGCCATCTTAGCCTTCTTTCAGCCTCTGAGAAAGACTGTGCTACGGTCGAAATGTCCGGCCACTAACTCATTTGTTTGCGTTCAGTATAACAGCATGAAGAGTTCACGCAGCATTTCAACCTGGGTCCAGAGCGATCCAGGGCTGGAATTTGACACTGGACCGCAGGCCAGAGGCCAGTGATTTTAGCACCGGGCCAGTAAACTTAGGACCGTACAAGTCCGGCGGTCTTGTCTTTTTTAATAATAATACCGAGCTGTATTTTTATATTTAAACTGATAAATACAAATTTCTTTTAATTTTGTTGAGTATTGACACATGATTGAAGTATTACCCAAAGGAAAAATTGGAAAAAAAATTCTCTTTTAAAATGCTTGTTCCAAAAAAAACCAGCTCGAATGTGAAACTGTGTAGATAGTGTTCTTCTCGATTTGATTCCGGTCTTGTAACAAATTTCCTGGTCCAGTAAGAGTTTTGAGCTACAGGCACTGCAGTCTTGTGGGTTTTTTCCCCAAATTCGATCAAAGGCAGGGCAAGATGCCACTAGCAGTGATTTACATAGAGGCCATGAAGGGCTCTGTTGCCCCTGGTCTTGGCCATGGTGCCCCTTCAAAAGTTTCCAATGGAAGTGCCCTTTGCAAAAAGGAAAAATTGCCTTGCCCTCTCAAAGATGAAATTCCAGGCCCTGCACTAAGCCAGCCTACAGATTGGTCCTTATGTTCATTTTTTAAACGTCACATCTCTTTAAGGTGGTCCCTCTGATGCCGCTTCCCAGTACCAAGTTTCATAGAGCTGCTTAAGCAGAAAATATTGCTTAACAATTTTCTGCTCAGCAGAAATGAGCAGGGTACCAGTCACAAATTGTATATAATGTGACATTGTAGTTTGGCTGGTAACCTTATTCTGGTTAGCATTATTTTGTTGTGCTTAGCTACTTTTTGAGCTTAAAAGCAGCTGTATGAAATTGGGCCCTGGTTGTATCCTTAACTTGGGTGTGGCGCCTGGCTGTATGGTACATGTAGTAACAGGTTGAATGGCTTCTGACTGGCACCCCCGAACAAAGATATTGACAAAATAGAGAGACCGCCAACATAGGGGCTAGATAGCTCAGTTGGTAGAACTCTAGCATGTTAAACCAAAGGGTGCAGGTCCAAGTCCCGCTTTAGTCCATTTTTCTTTGTTCAACTCAAATTTGTTGTAAAACTTACCCAGTCAGTTTCCCTTGTGGTTTATTAATTTTAAAAGCCGATACAAAAAATTATTCTCATTTTAAAAGCCTGATAGATAATTCCTTCGCATGTCAGCACCGTGGAACATTTTAGGTCTCTCGGACACATTTCCGCTAAATCTCAAGTTACATTACATTCTACCGAGAACACATGTACATGTGCACAAAGCTCGGGAGCGAATACAGCCAAGGAAAAAAATAAAAAATAAAAAATAATCTCTCTGCAAATTATTTTTGGGGGGGCTTCGGTTGATTGAGTTTCAAATTACACGCAGTGGGAAGGTTTTGCGCTGTTGACGATGAACTGCGATTTGTCATTCGGTAAAGACCTGTAATATTGACAAAGGCCATGTCATTCATAGACTGATTGTCCCCGAGCAATTCAAACCAATTTACTTGTTCGTATTGACTCAGGTTTCAAATTAGCATTAGGGCTAGTTTTTTTTTTTTTATAGACTAGGAAATAGACAGATATTTAGTCATTAGTTTTTTTTTTCTTCTCTTTGTGGCAGTATTTTGCTTGTGGCTTTGTGGGACACGCACGTATGGGAACATGCAAACTTTGCCCCTCCTTGGAGAGAAGGTGGTCATGGATGAGAATTTTCAGACTTCTATCTGAAATCATTTTTAATAATTTAATTATTTTGCTGTGAACAAAGAAATATTGACTTGAGCGGGATTTGAACCATCGATCTCCGGATTAACGTACCGGCGCTCTACCAACTGAGCTGATCCGTCTAGCCCTATGTTGGCGATCTCCCTATTTTGTCAATATCTTCGGGGATGCACGTTAAACTGGAGGTCTTTGGTTCAGATCCCACATAGTCAATTTTTCTTTGTTCAACCCCAAATTATTATATTTACCAGGTCAGTTTTCCTTGTTGCTTATTACTTTTAGCTGAATTCAGAATGTTTAAGTCAGCCTGGTAGAGAAAATCTAGTTTTTTTCCGCGGAAATCTGTTTTTTTTCCCTACACCACCCCCCAAAAAAATAAAATTAAGATCAAATTCATAAGAACATGCAGACAAAGCCAAATAGATCACCCCATATTGCAGAGTAGTGCTTTTAAAACCAAAGATAAATGTATATACATGTAAGTAGGCTCTGGGCTCACAAGCTTTCACACTTGCAGTTCAGGTTTTTATTTTTTTTTTCTCCACCATCCCTGTTAATTGCAGTATTAGAACTTAATAATAATGATAATTACTCCTACATGTGATACGCCTCAGCCACGTCGCTGATTGTGGGACACACGACCTCCTTTAATATCATCAACACCAAAGTGTCTGGGCCTCCGTTTTGATTAATCCTCCCCTGCTTTTTACTCCGTGTTGTCTACCGGTCCACGGACAACACCGTTAAATCTCGGACTGAGACCGGATTCATCGAGGGCTGTAACGTCACCTCCCCCGCATGCAGCTATATGTTCCATCCATCAGCTATTATAATCAAGTTCCACAGTCATGATCCATCAGAAACCAATAGGTCGTTAAGACCGGTGTTTGTAGACCCCCCCTCCTGCAATGTGACAGAAAAGTCCTAGGCAGTCTGGGGTAGGGTTTGAAAATTGTTCTCTTCTTACATTAGCGCTGTATACTCAATTTCTGGTAATGAAACCAAGGATGCCTCATAAATGAACTCGATCACTGTAGCTTGCAAGCCTTAGGAAACCTGTAAACAAGGGTGTTTGCTGTGTGAACCAGAAACGCTGAGGTTAACCCCTACATGTACTCTTCTATGATAAGTGTTCTGGGTTCTTTTACGTGCACTACCAATCCCAGTACACGGGACATACAAGCTTCATGTCCCATCTGAAGGACAAAGCAAGTACGGTAAAGCATCTTGCTCAAGGACTACAAGTGTCATGACCGGGACTCGAACCCACACTCTGCTGATCAGAGACACCAGAGCTTGAGTCCGCGGTGCTCTTAAACCGCTCGACCACGATATTTCATAACAGTGGTCCACTGGCCAAAATGCTGTAGTTAAAACACCTGGGTACCAGCATGACCAGTGGAAATTCTCTCCGAAGTGGTGTGGCTGGGCTGGTTCAGTGTTGGTAAGCGTCCTTATTCAGGATGAAAGAACTATTGAACCAAGCTGGTTGACTAGTGAACCAGCAAGCTAACTGTACCAGCTGGCTAGTCGCTAAACAATTAAGGGAAAACTCTAAATACACTTACATACATGTATAGGTCACAATGTTGTTTGTTTTTTTACAGGCCCCTTCCCCCACCCCCCCTCGTTTTTGTTACCCTCCTCGTTATTCATCTCCTGCTTTCTCTGTCATGTCTGTGTGCTTTCATCTCTATCATCTACCTATACCTATTTATGTGTGTTGTGTTGTGTTGTCATTTAGCCTTCGAGAAAAACAACAACAACAAAAGAGTCAATAAATAAACAAATATTTAATAAATTTAAAGTAAAATAAAAATAAATAAAATGAATGAATTAGTTTCTTTTTACCGGGGATGGGAAATTTCAGACTTTAATCATGAATCAGACCTTTTTTACGTCTGCCCTGTGAAAAAATAGCTGCTATTTTTTTTTCAGATTAGCAAAAGAATCTTGCTCTTTGATCGACTTTTCTAGCGCTGGAGGATACCGTTACCGCAAGCTCCTTGAAATCTACATCTCCGGGGGTTACACAACGTGGAAATGCCATCATTTTATTAACATTCATGTATTTGATTCCTACTGTTGGAGTCATAGCTTCAGACGTTATTGTCAGCACTGACTCTAACCCCTTGAGTTTTTTTTTTTGGACTGAACATCAGACAGGGTAGGGACATAATCAGCCGCGATTTTTAAGGGTCCGGCATTTGTCATCTTTTGACGGACGTCGCCTAAGTGCCAATGACACACGGTTAAACGCATTCATTACTTCGGCAAATACGGCCGGGTCGCTTCATCACCCCGGCGTGTGTCACTGTTTATATTTGGAAGTGATCGCCGTAATGGAACGTTTCTGCGGTCGGAAATCATTCCGTAGCAGCAGGTTTTTTTGGTTTTTTTTACAAGATATTTTTGTTTTCACTCCAAAGTCCGTGACGGCGGGTAAATGGCAATATTTATTGACAGTCGTCACCTTATTTTGAGAGTTGCAGAGCACTGATGTGGCTTGCAAATTGCTTTGAGGGGTGGACGTACGTGCTTATTGTATCGGGCGACGAAAGTGCAAGATCTCTAGTGGATGATTAATCGTGCAAGTTTCCTTGTAGTGAGACTATTACAAGTCTACTAATATTTAATTTTGACCGAATTCAAAATTCATAATTAGAGCAAAATTGTATTATTAATTTGTTGAAGTTGCATGGCCTGATTTTCGAAAAGATTTTTGTTCGAAAACCACTCACAGAGGTAAATTGAATTTTTAAACATGTGTTTTGTTAAAGATTTTGAGCCATGGCTAGATTACTATAAATCTATAATCTGGCCTACAATGTTATTGTAGTTAATGATGCGTTGCTAATGTGTCTGGAACAAGAATGGCTTCATGAATTATTCATGAAACTCATAAATATTCACGCTGGCCATTGTTATTAATGGCTGCCGCAGAGCCGCACGTGCTAGACACTGTGTCCTCGGCCTTCGGTCCCCACATCCTCGTTCCCAGGGTCGGGCCAGACCTGCTGGCATTCTCCCACCCTTCAAGATGTTTGCAGAGTAGACATGGTAGAGCAAAATCAACAGTAGCTTGCACTTGGCATCCTGACTTTTCCCGGCCGTGTTTTTGAAAAAAATAGATTTTCATTCTCCGCAGACTTTGTTCTTAGTTGGAATGGTCGGACTTCTGATATGGCCCTCCACACAGTTCTGCTTAGCATGCAGTTCTGCTTAGCATGCAGTTCTGCTTAGCATGCAGTTCTGCTTAGCATACAGTTCTGCTTAGCATGCAGTTCTGCTTAGCATGCAGTTCTGCTTAGCATGCAGTTCTGCTTAGCATGCAGTTCTGCTTAGCATGCAGTTCTGCTTAGCATGCAGTTCTGCTTAGCATACAGTTTCTTCATTCATAATAAACATGACATACACTGGGCTTTTATTTGGCGCCAATTCATTCGGTTGTGTGGACTTGGTAAGACGGCCATACTGTGCAGTACAAACAAAAGTAGATTTTCAAGTTTTGATTCTCGCATACCGTTGTGTCCTCGGTATAGCCTATCTGTTTATCGTCAGACATGTCAGAGTTTAGTTCAGTAGTACAAACCGGCTAGAAATCTGCGTTCTACTGAGAAATCTATTTTGACTCTCCCTGTTTATTAAAACTAAGTGATAGTTCTCGCTCTTTCCAATCTACTGCTCTTCAATTATGGAACAATTTACCAGAAGTTTTCAAACAGGCCGAAACATCAGAACAATTCCAAGACATATTTGTTGAATTTTGTGTACACTTATTGCACGCCTGGAATTGTCATGGAGGCCACGGAGGCCATGGCCTCTGTTGCCCCTGGTCTTGGCCTTGTTGCCCCTTTCAGAAGTTTCCCATAGACTTTAAGATTTTCCAATGGAAGTCTCTCTCTAGTAGGTATAGGCATTTGCCGGTGGTCTCCACCTCAAATTGTAGCCCGCTTGAATCACTGGTACCACTCCCACCACAGCCCGCTCCCACCACAGTGCTGCTGCTTTGAGTTCGGTGGTATCGCAACCTGACCATTCTCGGATGTTATCTAGAAATGGAAGTGCCCTTTGCAAAATGAAAATGGTCTTGCCCTCTCAACGATGAAATTCCAGGTTGAATTCATGACGGCAGCGCAGCGCACAGGGACCTCACTGTAGTATGCGCTTATATAAGTACGGTTATATTATTATTATTATTACATCGAAAATGGCTCACCAAATTTCCCGTGCTTAAAAGCAGACTTGCAGTCCCGAAACCTTGTGTTTTACAGAAATATAATCGGTTGAGTACTTCGAGTGCGTTGAAGAACACTGACTTTGTCAACAGTTTGAAGGCAAACCCTTGCTCCAGACGCACTCGACCCAAAAATAATATTTGTCTCTTTCGGCTGCTTGAAGTACCGTGGAATTGCCGAGCTTGTCTCCCGTCGTGATGGGACTTGAAGTTGATTTGAACGTTCGTAAATGCATCTGTACGAGTCTTGTAAGAAAGCAATCAGTCGTCACGTGTGCGAAGGCTGAAAGATTTTTCCTGTATTTTTGTTTATTACAGTACTGCTCAAATGGACCTTTCTAGTCTCGTAATCGACGAAAGACTGAAAAATTAAAATAGAACTAAAAATGTAATAGATGTTAAATTTGCATCGGGGGGTAAAGAATATTATTTGTGTCAAGCACTGGATATTCGTGTCATGGTTTTTGCCGAGCGGTCAAGCACACTGGACTCAAGCTCTGGCGTTTCTGATCAGCAGAGTGTGGGTTCGAGTCCCGGTCTTGACGCTTGTGTCCTTAAAGCAAGACACTTAACCATAATTGCTTTGTCCTTTGGATGGGACGTAAAAACCGTAGGTCTCGTTTTTTTGTGTAATACAAGGTAAAAGAACCAAGTTACACTTATTTCAAACAACGCTCAAAACGAAGATTTTAAAAACGTATTTATCGTGGAGGACGAGGCCCAGTTTTATGGCTCTGCTTACCAGATAATTCCGCGCTTACTAGCCCTCATAGCCCATCAGAAACACATGCTTTACAGAGCACCCTAAGCGCGGAATTCCCGTGGTAAGCAGCAACATGAATTAGGTCCTGATTAGATGTAATTTTCAGGAACTATTTAGATGAATTTGTTTTTGTGACTGAACTTTGTAAAGATTTACCCATTCAGTTTCCCTTAGTGGTTTATTACTTGATATTTGAAATAAAAAGTCGCATTCCATTGAGGTGATCCCCTGGCTGCCGCTTCCCAGGCTGTATTGAAACTTGGGTGTGATGATCCCCGGCTACACGGCAGCTACAGGTTGAATGGCTTCTGACCGGCACCCCTGAACAAAGATATTTGTCCAATCTCATCCCTATACAGTCCCTCTACAGTCTGTCCAACCTCATCCCTATACAGTCCCTCTACAGTCTGTCCAACCTCATCCCTATACAGTCATGGCTCCCAAATGCAACTCCCAAGGTGTATTCCTCAAGTTTCTTCCCAAGAACTGCATCACTTTGGAACTCCTTACCTGCATCCTGTTTCCCTGCTGCCTATAATCTGTCCCAGTTCAAGCGTAAAGTTAATAGGTTTCTTTTAACCTAATTTTCTACGCTATCTTTTTCTATCTCTTCTTTTTAGTCCTCACCTCGAGTGGCCTTTGTGCCTTAATAATAATAATAATAACTAGTTCTTATATAGCGCATTTCACAATAACGTCTCAATGCGCTTTACATTAGTGCCCTGGTCATTGGGCCAATAGCATTCCTGTACTCTTTCTCAGCTCCCTGGGGAGTATACAACCTCGGGCTGCCGTGGCGCTCTGAAGTCTTTTTCAAACACAATATCAACCTCTACCCTCGCAGGTACCCATTTATACCCCTGGGGGAAGAGAAGCAATTATAGTAAAGCATCTTGCTCAAGGAAACAAGTGTCATGACCGGGATACGAACCCACACCCCGATGACTTAACCATCGAAACTTGAATTCGATGCTCTAAACCACTCGGCCACATGACACCCCGTGATGGGCGACTCCCATAAAAAAAATAAATAAATAAAAAAAAATTACAAAATAGAGAGACCGCCAACACTACTTAGTTGGTAGAGTGCTGACATGTTAATTGGGAGGTCACTGGTTCAAGTCTCACTCCCGTCAATTTTTCTTTGTTCAACCCAAAATATAATTTACTTTTGAGAAACTGTTAGATGAGTTTGTTTTTGTGACTGATTTTTTGTTGTATTCATGATTTTTTGTCCCCTTATTTGATTTTGTTCTTTACAGACCTTGAAACTAAACACGGAGGTCAGACCAGACGAAGGAGAATGGGCAAAGCAGCGCCAACAATCATCTGTAAGTTTCTGAACAAATTTAATTAACCCTTTAGCAGTGGCGCTGTATTAACCACTTCACTTCGGAGGACGTCTTTTTCAGCCAAACTTTTCCAAACTGAATAATGGTGGCAGGCTTCGAAATAACCCGGCGCCTCGGCGCTATTAGCGCTTGGTCCCCAATAAAAAGCCCCTTGACCCTCTATTTCTACAACGCTTCCGGCGCTTTAAAAAAAAAAAACCCTTGGTCCCATTCTTACATGAACCATTTCCCCCCGTATTTCACTCAGTCATAGAGTGGAAATTCATTGATGGTTTTCTGGACGAAAGTGGGAAAATTGTGAGAACTTTGGTCTCATTTTTAATCAATTGAAGGCAATCGGATCCCTACGAATACTTTTAGTAAAACCTACCTCCATGGTAAAACTAGGCTATGTTTATGCCTGATAAAATTACTATCATGACTGTAGCGATCGTACGTAACCCTCCCTCTTCGGTACCGTAGAGTAATGACGATCATCAATAACAAGTTCATGGTTAATTTGTATTTTCTTTAAAAACAATACTGTTTTGCATAATTCGGGAAAAGCCCCTAGTCCCAGGAGGACAGCCCCTGGGCCGGTCCTTTTTTTGCTCACCCAGGGGCTAAATTTAGCCCCGGTATGTCGGATGTCTATTTCTACCCCTGGGTGGCATTCAGAATGCTCGGAACAACAATGTTGTTGTTATTATTATCCTATTTCTGGTAATGAAACCAAGGATGCCTCATAAGTGAACTAGATCACTGTAGCTCGCAAGCCCGAGGAAACCTGTAAACAAGAATGCCTGCTATGTGAACCAGAAACACCGGGGTTAACCCCTACTCTTCCACAATAAATGTTCTGGGTTTCTTTCGAATGCCAAACCAATTCTACGGCTTAACGTCCCATCCAAAGGACAAAGCAGTTAGTTATTGTAAAGTGTCTTGCGCAAGGACACAAGTATAAACGACCGGGACTCGAACCCACACTCTGCTGATCAGAAACAACCAGAACATTATAGCTCACTTATATGAGACATCCTTGGTTTCCTTACCACAATTATAAAATAATCATCATCAAGATAAGATGTTCTTCTCATCAGCCCCCTCTCCCAAGACAAATCCTGGGTGTTCCGAGGATTGCTAACCCACCCCCCCCCTCCTTGTAATTTTCCTTCAGACATAATTGGTTTTTATTCCACAACCGCAGACGTTATTCACACCAGGATGATCCCATCCTCCTCTGTTTGGGTTTTCATCATTAGTCACAATTCACCCTAAGGAGAAAGAGAGCAAGATAGAGATGCGGCAACTACCACCAAAAAAATATTAAAAAAAATATAAAAAAAGGGCCGAAAATAATTATTGCAATACTGGAGGGAAACAAACCCGGTAGTTCATTACAGGGGGATTACACTGCGTGTTGTAATGTCCCATGGTTGGTACATGTACAAGGGGGTACCACTCTCTGAAATAACCCGGGTGTGTTGTACTGTAATGTCTCATGGCTGATACAGGGGGTAATACTGTCTGAAATAACCCGGGTGTGTTGTAATGTCGCATGGCTGGTACAGGAGGATGGGGGTACCACTGTCTGAAATAATCCGGGTGTGTTGTACTGTAATGTCCCATGGCTGGTACAGGGGGGTACCACTGTCTGAAATAATCCGGGTGTGTTGTAATGCAATGTCCCATGGCTGGTACAGGGGGGTACCACTCTCTGAAATAACCTGGGTGTGTTGTAATGTCTCAAGGCCGGTACGGGGGGGGGGGGGGGGGTCCACTGTCTGAAACAACCCAGGTGTGTTGTAATGCAATGTCCCATGGCTGGTACAGGGGGGGGGGGGTACCACTGTCTGAAATAACCCGGGTGTGTTGTAATGTCGCATGGCCGGTACAGGGGGTTAACATTGTCTGAAATAACGCGGGCCTGACTCGGAGAGCTGTTGAGTCCACTATATTTTGTGCTCGATATGGGGGGCATGGTGTAACCCCGACCCTCTTTTATTGTGTCTTCATTGTGTGCTTGGAATCTCAGGAATTCTTTAGAGGATTTTAAGGGGGGAGGTACTTCTCTACAAGAGAAAAATTGTGTGCACCATAAGTATGAGAACATTGGGAGTAGGGATTTGTATTTTCCAACTAAACAAATTACTCATTTTTGACGGGCGGATTTTTTGACTGCATGAAATACGCTATAATATTGAAATCCATCTTTTTGAATTATTAAAATTTGCACAAAACATATATATACATATTAAATAAAAAATTGGGTGAGGCAATCTGTAAGGAATGTCTTTGAAGGATTAGCTCCAAATCGTTCGGCTTTTGCCCAGCGCCTCTGCGGTGGTAATTAAATTTCCCAGATGATGTGCGATGCTTTCATCACGCCCAGTCTCGTCGTAATCATAGCGGGAATTGGTGCAGAAAGTCTCAAAGAATCACACCGCGGCGAAATTTATGAGTAATATTCCAGGGTGTATGAATCATTAGGAGTGAGTTGATTAGTTTGGGTAATATTTGCAAGCTGGCGCTAAGTGGTTGGTGTTTAGTAAATTGACGTCATATCGCCGTCCGGTATTTATTTATTTTTCCCTTTTCCGAAAGGTTCTTTATTTTCGCCCGTCAAAACAATTTGAGTGCAAAAAAAATTGTTATTATCAATCTCATCAGTCAAAACAGTTTTGAGGGCAAAAAAAAACTGTTTTTATTAATCTCATTAATTTTTTCAACCAAAAATGTTTACATGTTTTAAAAAATAATCTTAAAATCCTGGTTATTTTCTTAACAAACACTATATCTAGTTATTCTTCTTCTTCTTCTTCTCCTCACTGTTCTTTTTAGTTTTACTCTTACAAAAAAAGTACACTGCTGGTGAAAAGCACTGTACATGTATACTTAGTGCATTCTGATCCCAGTTGGGAAAAAAGATCCATTTGCATGCTACTCGGGTGGGATTTGAACCCATTTGACCCAGCTTCTTCACACACACGCACTGGTTGCCACATCACAAAAATGTCGTCATTATTTTGTTGATTCACATATGAATCGGTTCTCCAATTTCTGAGGGTTGGTTTCCGTACCCTAATGCTGGGGCCAGAGATACTGTTGGTACCCACTGTCACCTCACTAAACCTGGATAGATTCCACATTCATGTAAAAAATACTGTGACAGTTTTCTTGATGTTGTGTTCAGCTGAAACTTTCCCATGTGACTTTCATTGTATCTGTCTTTACAATTTTGCGTATAAATCAGCATTACTTGACAAAAAAACCAATCTATGAACCCTACTTTTAATCTTTTTTTTAATAACCTGACCAGGGTACACGTAGTTCACTGACAGCAGACACTGGCAGCTCCGTTTTCCCAGCCACCTGTGTCCAAGGCGTAGATTAACGAGCATCTCACGTTCTTCCTTTTAATCTCTCCCCTCTCTCTCTTGGGAGAACTTTTTTTTAATTTGGGACTCCGAATCCCCCCCCCCCAACAGCTCGGGAGCGGGGAGCTCGATTGTCATTCATGCTTCACCTCGTAAAACAGTCACGCTTGCCAATTTATGCTGTCGTTTTTTTCCCTTTTTGTTTTTTCTTTGGCAGGGCTTTTGGGGGTGAAGGCTATTAGGTACAAATTGACAGATTTGCGGCAGGTTTAAAGGGATTAACTTTTTTATCATTGGTGTGTGGATTGATTATATGTGTTCCTATTATTGTCAATAAACATGATAAACACAACGTACAACGCGGAAGGAACTTGTTTGTTAACTTCCAGAGGGGGAGATGGGATCAAAATTTCCCCCTTTTTAATGCAATAACCCCATAAACAAAATAGTTACATAAATAAATAACAATATTAAAAATGGCAGCACAATGTTAATCTGCGTTTTCCAGAGCTCAATGATGCTGAACTAGAGAAAATTGTGGAAAGTTGAATATGTATGAGGTGTTGTCCGATTCTTGGGTTATTATGCTACATGTACATACATTTGTATTCAACTTTTCACAATTTTCTCTAGTTCAGCATCACTGAGCTTTGGAAAGCTCAGATTGACATTGTGCTGCCATTTTGTATAATGTTATTTATTTTGTTAATGGTGTTATCGCATTACATCACAAGGCCGGATTGCCACTTCAAGGTGAGGGCTACATTAACTGATTTGGGCTGTTGACCCAAATCAACTGTCACCAGGGGTACCTTGCTGAAACAGGGTACCACCCCCTTCACAGTCCGTAAGGATGTAGGCATGGGCATCATTCACTAGGAGCCTGGCTGGTAGAGCAGAATGCACTACCGTCCCAACTTCTTACAAAGCAATTACGTTAAAGTGCCTTGCTTGCTGGGCACAAATGTCATGACAGGGATTCGAACCCCCGCTCTGCTGCTGACAAACACCAGGGCTTGGGTCCGATGAGCTAGACTGCTCGGCCACGACTTCTTTTCTTGACAATTTTCTTGCGTGCGCACTAAACCCTTGCGATAGTTCGACGACTGCTTCATAAAGTGCACATGTAGTATACTGTCATGACTGTCAATACTGTCAATACTCGCGTGCTCGGTTGGTAAACGGCGAAAAGAGCATCTGGAACTGGATGGAGAATGGACCAGTGAGAGATCATCTCTTGATCATGAATATGTATGAGTATGCTAATCAAGCGAGTACAGTTTTCTCACAAATAATGTTGGTGTTGTTTTTTCCCTACAGCAGCGGCACAGACATAGAAGAAGTCGAGATCACCACAACAGAGATCGGCGGAACGAGCGGGACAACAACGCCCCCGTTGAGGGTGGTGTGGACGACCATGTCAGAGGGGAGGGGGCAAACGGAACGGGGCCGAGATTCCACAAGAGGATGGATTCACTAGATGAAAGGTAGTTACCCACAGTGGGCTGAAATGTCACATTCTGTGTGTACAGAGGGCTTCTGTCTCGTGACAAAGAGAGAGAAAAAAAAACAAAAACAAAAACAAAAACTTTTTTTGTGCAGTCATGTACCACATGTTAAATAGTTTTTCCTTTTATTGAGGATCCCCCGAAATAGCCCATGATCCGGAATAAGTATTTGAGTTTCCTGTATGACGAACTTGACGCTTTGGACTTGAGAAATTGTTTCAAAGACCAGCAGCCGAATTTGGGGAACTTTGTGCAAGCGCGTAACGCCCACTTATATGCAAGATTTCTTGTGTAAGTAGTCGCGGGTGCGCAACTTATGCAACAAAATGTGGTAGCCTGTCGGTGTTTGTACACACAGGGAAATGCAAATACAGCACAAGTACATTGCAGTGGACATACTCTATCCCAATTCCCGAACTCACTTCCTTTCACTTTTGACGTTCAAAACACATGTTTGTTAGATTTGTAAACTGCCAATTGTCACGTGGCACCTTGCATCAACTGCTTTCGGTTTTTCACACTATACTCAAAGGGAAAGTACACACTTACTCAGTATTGGTATTTTTAGTCCAGCAGTATCAGCCATAAACAGAAACTTGCTTAGCAACAAAAGGTTACCAGCCAAACTACCATGTACAATGCGGTACAGCATTGGTTAAAGTGACTGGGTCCCTGTTTGCTAAGCAGCTTTTTTTCTGCTGGAGCAGATACATGACATTGGGCGAGGGGTTCCAGCTTATAAAGCTTATATACATGTAAGAGGGAAAAAAACAAATTAAAATTCTTCATCCCAATGCAAATATTACATTTATTAAATCGTTGCAGTACCCGCTGCTAATGATTCGAAACCGCCTCTAGCCATCGGGCTAGCTCGGTGGTCTAGTGGTAACACATCTGCTCTAGCAATGCAAAGGTCATGGGTTTCGAATCCCACCCGAGTGATTGCCTGTGGATTTTTTTTTCACAGAGCTCGGGAAAGCACTGAGCTAACAGTGCTTAATACACGTCGGTGTTAGGGAAAAAACAATTAAAATTCTTCATCCCGATGCAAATATTACATCTATTAAACGGGCAAACATGTTTTGGGGATAATTTTCCTTGCTTACAGTCTTGTGTTACTGGGAAAAAAACGGACTTCGTTTGCCCGGGGGCTTTGCAGTAGCCACTAAGTTGCACACGGCACAGTCTCTCTCACAACTACCCTCCTAGAATTGGTGACAAACAACACGCAGCTCTGTGCTGCAGTCTCTCTGTGTGGACATTCCTTTGTTCGGTACACTTACTGTAAAAAAAAAACACTGTGTGGACGTGTGTAGGTCCACATAGTGTTTCAAGTCCCTACACTGTGTGGACCTCTTTTGTTCTCAGGTCCACACTCTCGTGCGTATCACTTAAGCACATCATACATCCCATTACAATCAGCCAGTGCACGTAACCAAGGCCCAATTTCATAGAGTTGCTTAAGCTCAAAAACTAGCTAAGCACAACAAAATTATGCTTGCCAGTGTAAGGTTACCAGCCAAAATAAGGTTACCAGCCAAAATACCACGTGACATGCACCATTTCTGACTGGTATCCTGCCTAATTTTTGCCAATTCAATAAAATTTGTAAGCAAAATTTTCTGCTTAAGCAGCTCTATGAAATGCGCCCTGCTCTTACTAAATTGACCAGCGTTTCGTGCGGTTAGCAAACTTTAGTTATGTGTGTGGTTTTTTTTGGTGTGAATAAGGTCCACATGATTTTTGTTACAAACTGTGGGCACTAAGCTGTTTTCATAGTGAAAAGGAAGTTTGCCAATCACATGCGCATCAAAGGGGATTTCCCAGGGCTTTAAGTAGACCATTACAACATCGTCGCCCTACACTAGAAATTGTTCGCCCAACAAGTTTTGTTTAGTAATTGAGGAACTCAAATATAGTTTGTAGGAGGAGGGATCCCTCATATGCCAGAAAGTAATTGAAGGGACAAGATCGAACAACTGGGTTTTAGACAATCAATTGACAGCCTTCCTAGCTTCAGGTGAATGTGAGAACAATTTTGGGGGGACAAACTGTGACTTTAGACTGCATGCCAAGCCCCTTCAAGCTGAACATTTTTTTTCGATGGGAAAACTTGAAGATTAACTTCTGTTTGTTAGAGAGAGTGCAACAAAATATTTCTGAGCAATTTGTAAAACTTTGAAAGAAAATGATGCTGGGTACATGTAAGGAAGCTTTGAAGACTAGAAAGAGGAGCCAATCTGTTCAGCTTTGGTAAGTTTGTTGTTGTTGTTGTTTTGTTTTTTGGGGGGTGGTTGCGTTAGCTCAATACTAAAAAAGACTGGTCTTAAAATGAGTTGTCAATTTTCGGTAGTGGTTTGTATTTTGATTGTAGCCCTCAATCTATTTGTCATATTTTCCAGCGAGTTCCCCAGCTGTTTGAACCCATTCAACTACTCAGTTTTTGTAAGGTGGAGCAACCGTGCACAGAACTATCTGTGTTACTGTGTATGCATTGATCACAGTGCATAGGATTATCATTCACAACAACTGTAGATGATATTGAATGGTGAAACAGTAGGAGGGTTCACTGTGTACTGTGTAGATGCATTCGCCATATGGTATCACATTGCAGGCTGGCGCTGTTTATATACTTTCAAAACCACAGTAGATGGTATTGAATGGTCATACTGTAGGAGGGTTGACTGTGTACCGTGCATTCACCACATGATATCATAATTATTGCGGGCTGGCATTGTTTGTCTGTATTCAAAACCACAGTGTCTGGTATTGAATGGTTAGACGGTAGGAGGGTTGACTGTGTACTGTGTACATGTAAATGTATGCAATTGCCACTTGATATCATATTGTGGTCTGGAATTGTTTATCTGCATTCAAATCCACAGTGAGCGGTATTCAATGGTCAGACAGTAGGAGGGTTGACTGTGTACCCTGTACATTTAGATAATGGAGACTTAGATTCTCCACATAAGATATAAATTTATTTCATAAAGCAGACAAATTCGGCTTGACAAGTTTCTTCGGTAAGTAAGAAATGAGTGTGGTACCAGTCGCAGCAATGTAAACTGCATAGTATTTTGGCTGGTAACCTATTGCTGCTAAGCAATACTTTTTTGTGTGTAGAGGCTTTATGAAACTTGGCCCTAGTTTCCTGCTTACCTTGCTGAGCAGAACATTTTTAAGCGTAACTTTTTGCGTTAGAAGAAGTCTCATAAAATTGTGCCCTGTTGTACATAATTGGACACCCAAAGGTTAACTGTGGTACAGAGCTGCACACAAACATCATAAATGACAAACGACTATTTACACTTCTGCGTTAAAATTTGTGTGCTTTTTATTGTACAATATATTTCTCGTATTTGATGGCAATTTATATATTTTTGAACAATGAGATAATGAAATTACATTATCCGATTATAAAACTTTCTTTCGTTGTCCTTTTTTTACCCCAGGCACATTCATGCCTCGCCGGTTGAGGGACGTCGAAAAGTCACCCAAGCATCCACAGTGCCTCCACCGGGCCAGTCCCACAGTTCGCCCCAGACAAGACGGCCGTATCGCTACCCCATGGATCAACAGGCCATCTTGTACCAACAGCAACAGTCGTCCTTTGAGCTGAGGCGTCTACGCTCCGACAGCGAGCCTCTGGATCCCGGCGTGAGCCACCCCGTCGTTAATTCTGAAAAACGGCGGCGGTCCTCCACGGATAATTCCCGCATACACCCTCATCAAGGATTCGAGAGACAGAACTCGGGCAGGGGGGAGGCCCTAAGAAGTGGGGATATGCTACGCGGGAGCGGCAGATCCTTTGAGAGGGACGGTTCGCCCACGGGGTACCAGGGGCGATCGCCGCGTCATAACGACGGGGTCATCTTGAGCTCCTCCCAAGGCGATGTGTTTAGGGATGGGTTCGGGGGAGGAAGCCCCCAGTTTGGGATGGGGTACGGACAGGGGTATCCGCCGCACCCACAAAATAGGCATTACCAACATGAACGCTCGGACAGCCAGCTGTCCATTTCAAGTCAGCATTCTGTGGGCGGGGGACCCGTGATGACAGATCAGCATCATATAGAGGAAGGGTCGCCGGTGCGGACTGCCCAGGAGGACGTTCGCAAACCGCAGCCGTCGCCGCGATTGAAGAAGAAGAGCAAGATGCCCCGGATGGGGCTGAATGCCATGCAGCATCACAACCAGCCGCCTCCTCACCCCTCCCCGACGAATGCACACGGCCACCAGCTTCAGCAGCAGCATTCCATCCCTGGAATCCCCCACTCGCAATCGGGGGAGCGCTTCCAGCAGTACCAACAACAGCAGCAACAGCAGCAGCAGCAGCAGCAGCAGCAGCAGCTCCCTCCTCCCCAGCACTCACAATTCCAACCCCAGCTGCCTCCCCCGCCACCCATCGGCGATTTCCGCTCGGGAACGCCGACCTCCACGTCCGCTTTCGCCTTCCCTCAAGGTGTCCACTACCCCCACCAGTACCCATATGATCGACAGGACTCCTTTGAGGGGTCACCGACTGTACCCGTCACATACCACTACAGTGTCCAAACACCAGATTCCAGTGCTAGCCAAGATTCCTTCACCCCGGTGGAAGCCTCGGATGTACCTCACCACTACCAAGCCAAGGGCGAGTTCCGCTCGGACCGGTCAAACCTTCACAAGCACTCGGAGAGCCAACTCTCAACCTCTCACACCTCACAGCACTCGTTGTCATCTCAACACTCGGACTCGTCCGTTCGCCAGGTCACTTCCGACTCGCAGTCGTCGGACGACCTTCTTCGCAGCAGCACTCCACCCCAGCAGCAGCAGCAGCAGCAGCAGCAGCAGCAGCAGCAGCAGCAGCAGTCCAAACCCGACTCCCAGTCCTCGGACAGGAAACAACGCGACGACCGTCCACAGGAAGAGTCCGCCAAACCGCAGAGCTACACCCGCGCCTCTCAAGTCCAAAAGTTCAGAGCCAAACAGAAAACAAAGCGGATCACGGAGGACGGCCCGAACCCGATCTACGAGAATCTGGACTTCATCCAGCAGAAACAGCGAGAGGAGCATCAACGGGAGAAGTTAAGGGAGTTGGATCAGATCCACTATACAACATTGGAGCCGCCGCAGGTTCCACCGAGGCAACGAAGACCCCTGTCTGGAATGCCTCCCGCGATGAGCATCATACCAAACGGAGACAGCGAGGTGATCGAAGAGGGACAGTTAGATCTGAGGGATGACGGCTCGCAGGAGAACCTCAACAAGAGCTTTGATTCAGACGGTAAGCAAACTTTTTTTTTTTTTTTTTTTTTCTTTGAAAAAATTATTTTAGGGTTGACCCAAAAAACATTTACTGGAGTGGGATTTGAACCTGCGACCTCCGGATTAATGTGCTGGCGCTCTACCAACTGAGCTATCTAGCCCTATGTTGGCAGTCTCCCTATGGAGTCTCCCAATAGGGAGACCGCCAACATAGCGCTAGATAGCTCAGTTGGTAGAGCGCCGGCACGCTCATCCTGAGGTCGCAGGTTGAAGTCCCGCCCCTAGAAATTTTTTTCTTGTTCAGCCCCAAAATATTGATTAATCAACCGATTGTGGTGTGGAACCCTGAAACCCATTGTGCTGGTCTGCTGGTGGTTAAGTTTCCAGGGTGTGGGTTCGAATCCCGGTCAAGACACTTGTGGTTTTGAGCGAGAAGACACCTAACTATAATTGCTGCTCTTCACCAAGGAGTAAATGGATACCTGGGCAGAGATGGTTCTTGTGATTGATTAAGCTTGGTGTACTACGTACTTGGCAGCACTGGCTGTATACTCCTCAGGGAGTTGAGATGGTTTAAGGAACGAAACAGTTGGCCTGGTGTGTAGGGGTAATAATGTTGGAGCGCCATGAGCGCCACTGAGTGATGGGTTTGAGCACTTTGTAAGAAGCCACTATTATTGTTATTATTAAAAAAGGGTGCTTTGTATGAACTTTTAGCAGAATTCTTTTTATACAAAAAATAGAGTACGTTTCACCTCATCTCCTTACAGATAATGACGAAGACCTTAAAGCTTCCCAAGATGCGCTTATCAACGAAGACGACAGCAAGACGGAAGAGGCCTCCAACGACTCCCCCAGCAGCCAGCCACTTGAGGACGGAGAGGACCAGAGCGAGACGGTCCATGAGTCGCTACGGCGAGGGAAGAAGCAAGACAACGGAACGGTGCAGGGCATCCCCGCGCTGGAACGCAGCATATCCGTGCAGGACCAACGCCCCTCCTCACTGGTAATTGGATTGGTTAAACCCCCCTCTGACGAGTGGAAGGTGGGTCATCCCGCATGCATAATTAATGAGAGGGAGGAGACGATTGTGAATAGCATTTACATATTTTGGTTGCTATTTCTTCTTTTTATTTTGTTTTGGTTGAAATTCTTTTTCCTCCCTTGTCTCCAGTTTTGCTCTTTTTCGAAGAATACGTTTTTAGAAAACTTTTTTGCGATTATGTTGTCCAAAACCTGAAAAAAAAAAATCTGCAACAAAAAGCAAAAAACAATGTCTGACAAAAACATTTTTGTGCCAGAAATTGTGTTTTGATATTACTGATTCAAACAATTGTATTGTAAAAGTACAAATTGAGGATACAAAACTGATATCAAACGCTGGGTGGAATAGCAAAATGGAAGTTTGATTTTCTGAAAGTTTTACAGCTTTGCAAACCCCAAAATTAACAGCTGCAAGGAATGAACAAGTACTTTTGTTTGCTTTTTGTTTTGTTTTGAGGGGGGCAGCCCTAGAAATGATGAAACTAAATCTGGGACGCAAGTTTACCCTCTGCCGTAACACCCACCTTCCACATGTCCTATCAACCCATTTTTACTCTTTTCATAAAAATATTCTACTTCTCTATTTTGTTCTGAAGCATTTTCGGTAAGTTTGGTTTTTGTACTGCTCTTAACCTCTGTGTCCTTTATGCTCAAGTTGAAAAGGAAAAAACTTCTTGCAGGGTACAGTTTCATGTCGCCCATCTGAAAATCATGGTTCACTTCCCAAATTCTTAACTCTAGGGTGCATCCTCCTCCAGACTGAAGGTTACCAGCCAAACTACATGGTACCCTGTCATATGTACCGTGCGCAACTGGGTCGCTGCTTAATTTTTGCTTAGCAGAAAACCGCTGAAGCCCTATGTAGCATTCGAGTAGATCCTTGTCATTTGATTGGAGGATTGTTGGTCACACGGCATTCATTTCTCTAACCGTTACATTTTGGTGCTATTCACCGTGCATTTTCATCCAATATTTCTTTTTGCTATCGGGCGCTAGACGCAGCAGTACAAAATGTCGCCCTCGTAGTGGATGCCAGAATGCAATCTTGTACATTTGTTAATTGTTACAATTCTAACGTCCAATCAAATGACAAAGATCTGCTCGGAATTTATATGAAACAAGCAACTAACAAATTTTTGCTGCATTCTTGCAATGGGGAGAATAGTTTCCTTCATTGAAAGTTGGACCGTTCCATTCAATGACGGGGAGTTCACGTTGAATGGAACGTTCCATTATTTCAACGAATGAAAATACTCTCCACAATTCAGAGCTGCCAACTCTCCACGATTCTACAGAAAGTTTTCTGAAAATAAACCCAATCTTTCCATGTTCTGATGAACAAATTTGAAAATCTCCCTGATGATGGAAATTTGTTTCCTTTTTATGTCGGATGTAATTCTAAATATCTCCCTGATGGTTGTACACAATCTCCCCGATAGCAAGATCGGGGATGAGAAATGTTAGACTCTTATCTGAATACAGACTTTTTAAAGTCTGCCCGGTAAGAAAAAAAAAATGATGTCTGTTTCTCCAAAGTAAATGAGTCAGGCTCTTTGATCTACTTCTCTAGCACTGAGGATACTGTTCCCAAAAGCTCCTTGGAATCTAAAACTCCAGGGGTTATCAAAAGGTGGAAATGCCGTCATTTCGATCTACCTCTTAAGATCTGGATCCCAGTTTCAGACTTTTGTCAGGAAAGCCTCTCCCCCTGCAAGATGCAAAAGTTAGCAGCCCAGGGGTCGATTTCACAAAGAGATAAGACTAGTCTTATCTGAAGTTAGGACCAGTAACTGGTCTTAACTTAGGACTAGTCCTATCTCCTAGCGTTGCCTAGGACTAGTCCTAAGTCAGGAAGGGTTTTGTGAAATCGACCCCAGCAACGTTGCGCTTTTAAACATTCATTTAATTTTTTGTATACTACTATCTGCTCTAGCAGCTTTCTGACATTGGGGCCTGATTGGATTAAGCAAACCACCTCCTGAAAAAAATGAAGGACAGTTAAATTGTATGACCCTTTAACATTTTATCCCCGCTAATTTGGCTAAACTTACTTACCCACTGATTAGCACCAGGGTAAGATCATCAACTTTTCCAATGTCAAAAGTTAGAAGAAGAAGAAGAAAAACATTGTTTGTGGTCTTCTTTACATGTGCATGTTTGTGTACACACATGTTTTGGGATGGGTAAATTAGTTCAGTGTTGCAAAGCACCCCCCATTTAGTATGAAATATGGACTGATGAAGAAAAGCTGGCGGACAAATGAAATGACGAGCTTTCTGGCGAGGCTGGCTAGTGACTGAACAATTTCAGGGTCTTACCCGTCTGGAGACTGCTGTTTCTCTATTGTTAGTATCTGGGCCCAATTTTATAGAGCTGCCTAAGCACAAAAATGTATCTAACACCAAATAACTTTGCTTACTGGAAAGGGGTCACCAGCCAAAATACCACTTTATGTGCACAGTTTTTGACTGGCTCCCTGCTTATTTTTGCTTAGCAGAAATATTTTCTGCTTATATGCTCTATAAAAACTGCCCTGGAGAGCAGAATCTTCTTCTTGTCCATCTTGTCTGTACATTAACAGTTACTTTTTTAAGGAATAGAAATAGATGTTGAAAATTACACAGAAAAAAGAAACAAACAAGATAATAAGTTTCAGTACAGCTGAGAAACAACATAAGTTTTTGGTATGGCCCATCAGGTTAAGCTCTCTGTAATGCAGGAAGTATTCTCTAAAATTACTCTTTCCTCTATTGCAATTTCCGGCCTTCGGTTATTATAGCACGGCCTTCACGTTTCTGGCGCAACTAAACACGTCTGGCATCGTGTAACTTAAAACTGTGTTTCTAGGCCAGCTCCTCAAGTCCAGATTTGCTGCTGTGGACGTCGTTCGTGTTGTAGAAAAATCAACAACCATTTAATTGGTTGTAGAGTGTATAGCATTTGGTGCTCGATTTCGGTCATTACACAGTTACAACCCAATTTAAGGACAATGTGTTTTACATGCTGAAAATAGTGCACGGTTTTTCACTATTTTCTCCTGACTCACACAACGGATAACGCCCAAATTTTCACAAGTTTATGATTGCATGTACATGGTTGATCACACAAAACATGAACACTGTCTGCGACTATTTTGTCAGCTCTACCAATCCTGTATAATAGCTTTAATGGCCAAATGAGTATATGTTTGCAACCATGCAAACAAATATGCACACAGCTTAACAAACCCAGCGTCTGTCCCATTTATTACCTCTGCCCACCAGCTTTGTTCCTTATCTTGACCGTGCCAGTGCTTCCTTCCTCCTTGAGAAGATGAGCCCCCCCCCCCTCCCACAGCCATGGTCTAACCTCCTCCCCCTCCTCATATCTTCATTGCGATGACCGTGAACCATCAAGGGAAACTCTAGATGAGGGAGATGATTTACAGAAGCTAATGAATTAGATTTAATGTCGCTGCGGAAACGCTTCTGACTGACGGTTAGCACACCGGCCTGGATTGCGTGTCTAAACCGCAACGAACTCCTCGCAAAATTAAGTT
The DNA here is from genome assembly GCA_023634235.1 of Pisaster brevispinus. Lineage (NCBI taxonomy): Eukaryota > Metazoa > Echinodermata > Asteroidea > Forcipulatida > Asteriidae > Pisaster > Pisaster brevispinus. Next base: position 31,488,721 of record JAMKCF010000001.1, read on the forward strand.
AAATAAAGTTAAGTCTGGCTGTAGGTTTTACGGCACATTGTGTAATGATGGCTTAAGGTTTTTAAAGACCACTCCAAAGTTCTTGCTATAAATACAGTCTAATCTGGCGGTAGATGTACAGCACATTTTGTAACGATGACATAAAGTTTGTAAGTGTATTGTAAAGACCACACCAACTTCCTCGTAACATTGTCGCTATAAATACAGTCTATTCTGGTTGTAGATGCACAGCGCATTTTGTAACGATGACGTAAGTTTTGTAAAGTGTATTGTAAAGACCACACCAAACTCCTCGCGATATTGTCGCTATAATTACAGCAAGGGACTACAGAAGAAGTATTTAAGATGAAAATAACTCAGGGGAGCTGAAGGTAGGAAATTGATATTCCTCTTAAAACAGACTAGATTGTAGGATGGTGGGAAACATGCACCAGGCAAGGAGTTCCAAAGAGCAAAGCTGTTGGGATGGCTCTTTGTTCTACATCTCAGCAAAACTGGAGTGTATGGGTGAGATGAAGCAGACTGGTTTCATGCTCAAGAGTCCTGATGGTCAGTCAGTCTTTTTCTTGAGGCAAATGCTTTGTACAGATGGAGCAGCTAAACCTACATGTAACCGGCATTTATTGTCAGTGAAAGCGTGTACAGATACCCCAGTCTGGCCTCAACTGATGGCACATTTTGATGTTTGGTTTTGTAAAAGAGTGGGAATGCTCTTAGTGAAGAAGTTTGTTTTAATGTTTGGTCTTCAAAGGTTGGGTCTCCAGGAAGAAAAAAATGTGTAATTTCTGTCTGAAAGCTTCCTTATTATAAAGATGGTAACGGTAGTAAGCATCCTGTGAAATTATTTTGTCTGAAATGCCCCCCCCCCCTTGATTAGAAATCAATTGAAAAGAAATTTGAATCTGAGAAGCGATTCATGCATGAATTGTTTCTCAGAACTTTTGAGGGTTGGTGTTCGTTCGCGAACACTGCGGCCAGAGATGCGGTTGGTACCTGCTGTCATCTCACTAAAATGTTGACAAATTGTTGCCATTTTCTCAGCAAGTAGACACTGTATTCAGCTGAAACGTTCATAGTGACTTGTATTGTATCTTTCTTGATAGTTTTGCTAACAAATCAGGATTACGTTGCCAAAAACCAATCTATGACCCTACATGTACCTTTAAGGCAAGAGCTGTGTGCATTGATCCACATTTGGTCAGTTTCAAGAAAATGAAGAATTAGAAATGAAAAGAGTGAGCATTTATGAAACGATTGAGATGTTCGGAGGAAGAGCTTTGCTTAGGGCTCAATTTCATAAAGCCTGTAAGCACAAAAACTTGCTAAGCACAGAAAAATTTTGCTTAGCAGAAACAGGTTACCAGCCAGCATTCCGTACAAATGACATTGTTGCCACTAGTAGAATTTTCTGCTTAACAGCTCTATGAAATTGGGCACTGGTAGTTTGAGTTCAGGAAAACTCGATGAGCCAGTTGAGAACTTGAATTGATGGGTCATTTTCACACACTGCAATCTGATCATCGAGCAAGAGGAAACCGGCGATTAGCGGCGGCACATGCGGCTTTGTCGGTTCAGCGCTGGCTTTTTGATGTGATTACATGCTCAGGGCCGTTATCTGGTGTGTGTGATGAATTTGCAACGTCAATCGGGTTTGCTGGTAAGGATGGTTATACGTACATCCGTGGCAGGGTGTATCTGGGCAGAGTTCCTTCCCGCTGCAAACGGTATCGTTGGATAGACTCAGACCTCACCGCTGCTGTGTGTCTTGCCTGCTGGGGGGATGGTTCTCTGTGCTTTACTCACAGCTGGGTAGTTGCTGTGAATGCTGAGTTGGTCATGCTCGTGCTGAGATCAAACGCTCAACTTTGCTCGGGACTGTTGAGTCTGTAAGACTGACATCACACACAGACTCGTTGGGCTGGACCATGTGGCTGTATGTGGTTTTACTCACCAACTACAAAGGCCGAGTCGTTGACTTCTGACTGAGTATTGGCCGAGTCTGGAACGAAAGCAGTCAACACCAGTCTCACTGACTATTGAAGTCACAATCACTCGCCAACTGCAGAGGCCGAGTTGCTGACTATTGACTGAGTCTGGAATGAAAGCAGTCAATACCAGTCTCACGGACTATTGAACTCACAATCACTCGCCAACTGCAGAGGCCGAGTTGCTGACTATTGACTGAGTCTGGAATGAAAGCAGTCGATACCAGTCTCACTGACTATTGAACTCACAATCACTCGCCAACTGCAGAGGCCGAGTTGCTGACTATTGACTGAGTCTGGAATGTAGGCAGTCAATGCCATTCTCACTGACTATTGAACTCACAAACACTCACCAAATACAGAGGCTGAGTTGCTGACTATTGACTGAGTCTGGAATGTAGGCAGTCAGTGCCAGTCTCACGGACTATTGAACTCCTAAACACTCGCCAACTGCAGAGGCCGAGTTGCTGACTTTTGACTGAGTCTGGAATGTAGGCAGTCAATGCCATTCTCACTGACTATTGAACTCACAAACACTCACCAAATACAGAGGCTGAGTTGCTGACTATTAACTGAGTCTGGAATGTAGGCAGTCAATGCCATTCTCACTGACTATTGAACTCACAAACACTCACCAAATACAGAGGCTGAGTTGCTGACTATTAACTGAGTCTGGAATGTAGGCAGTCAATGCCATTCTCACTGACTATTGAACTCACAAACACTCACCAAATACAGAGGCTGAGTTGCTGACTATTGACTGAGTCTGGAATGTAGGCAGTCAATGCCATTCTCACTGACTATTGAACTCACAAACACTCGCCAAATACAGAGGCTGAGTTGCTGACTATTGACCGAGATTGGAATCTAGGCAGGTCTGGGCCAGTGCCACCCATAACTATTTTCTATGCGACCTCTTTTGAGTTCTCCATCTTTATCCCACTTTGGACCCAATCCTAATGTTCAGCTACTCGCTAAGAAACGGGTGGGGGTCTGTCACCCTCAACTCTTCTGTCTTTACTCACAGACTTGATGTACTCGACCTGTCTTGGATCTGGCTGGGAGGACTCAGTGGCTCAACTCTAGGTTTCTCATTCGCTAGTTTGGACACTCAAGCTCTCTAACTCGGGATCACTCACACCAAGGCGACTCAATGTCACCCATGCCAGGTTTTAGTATGACCACGTTTCACATCTCGCCTGTCAAGTTTCTCAACCATTACTCTCTTACTCACTTACTCCTTCGAAGTTGTTTGACTCAGGACCAAGTCTTCTACCAAGGTCAGTCGCTCTGATGTCTATCTTCTTTCAGACTCGGTGATCAGACAGCTGAGCTTGGCCTGAAATTACTTACTCACAATCTAAAAAGAGCAATCGAGTTATTCATCTCAAGATGCTCATTTAATCTCAGCTTGGGCCATTTCAACGTGATTACATTCACCAGCCTGGTGGAGTATTCATAGAGCTCGCTAGAGAGCTGAGCTACTCGGCCTAAGATAACCCTGTCACTGTGTAAGAAGGACGTGTGAGTTATTTATCACAGGGAATATTCAATTGATCCCAGATTGTGTCGATCCTCCACCATGTAGTGTGCCCGAATTGAACAGCATAAAGGAATATTCTGAAGATATTGCTGGAGTGGTTGAAACGCAAATCCTTCGGAGCCAGAGTATCTTTTGGATCCAGCCTCGATTTGGGCCTCCATTTGTGTGGGGAAAGAAAAACCCAAGATGGCTGTTGTTTGATAGAAGTACACATGAACAATGGCTTCTCGAGCTTTAGTCTGAGACCAACTGGACTCCACGGATAAGACATTGGCCTAGTCTGTTGCAATGTCCCTTCACGTGATCCTTTGGAACCAGACTCCCTTTTGGATCTAGCCTTGCTTTGGGCCTGTGGATTTGTGTTGGGGGAAGAAAACCCCAAGATGGCTGCTGTGTGATAGATATTATATACACATGTTCTCCATCCTTAGACTGAGACAACGAGACTCAACGGATCTGGCATTGGCCTAGTCTGGTGCCACGTCCCTTCACTTGAATGAATTGAGGATCAAGGTTTTTGTGTTTTTCCTTCTCTCACTGAGCTATTTGCCGTCATGGTTCAGCAGAGAATCTGCACCTGTGTGTTAGGAGAGATCTACGTGGGCGTTCATATGGTATAGTTGATCTCTCTACTGGTGTTATGTCTCTCAGTTTATACATGTCGCTTAGCATTTTTTCCATTGATTGCTTAGTACGTCATTGTCGTTTGTTCCTTTTCAAAAACATCATTACCATTACATTCTAGTTGATTAAGCATTGTCGTTGTTTGTGAGTTGTTTTGTTCATTTCTGTTCGTCCTATGTTTGTCTGTTTGTCTTGTCTCTGCCTGTCCACAAGCTGATTACTACAAGCCTCGGCTCATCAAATCAGCCTCCATACTGTGTCTGTTTGTCCGTTTGTCTTGTCTCTGTCTCTCTGTCTGTCCACAGGCTAATTGCTACAAGCCTCAGCTTATCAAATCAGCCTCCATACTGTTTCCTTTCTTTGCCTTTTCAAGCACATAATATCGCTGTTCTTTTTCTAAAACATTATTTGCATTTCATTCCAGTTAATTTAGCAGTGTTGTTATTTGCCTTGTCTCTGTCTGTCCACAGGCTAATTACTACAAGCATCGGCTCATCAAATCAGCCTCCATACTGTGTCTGTTTGTCCGTTTGTCTTGCCTCTGTCTCTCTGTCTGTCCACAGGCTGATTACTACAAGCCTCCGAATCAGATCAAATCAGCCTCCATACTGTTTCCTTTCTTTACTTTTTCAAGGCTATAATAACTTCCTCTGTTCTGTTCATTATTCTCTTTTGTACTGTGTCACTTTGTTTAGGACAGTATAAAAATAAATGTAAATTGATTGATTGATGTACCACACGCACAGTTCCTTTTCAATAGATTGACGGAACAAACGTCACATGTCGTCGTGTGCCCGGAAAAAGCGGCGTAAGGTTCTACGCACTTCTTCCAGGCACATGCAGATTTTTTTGTCTCAGTAACTGAAGGCCGTCGCCCTAAAGCAATAAAAAAGTCTCCTGACAAAAGAAATATGGCATTACTGTTACATTTCTGGTGCTAGAATTACCCTCAAAGATCTGTTTTTCCCATTTCCATGCAGAATTTAACCTTCATTTAACAACTTATAAATGGGAAAAAAACTTATCAAACTTTGTTTTCTTTTTCTAAGTTTTCTTAAAATATAACACGTTAATTGCTTAAGCTCTTTCACCGGTAAAAGTTTTGTTACAATCTTCTTGCGGGCATACACGGATGTCATCCATTATATTATCGCAATTATGTCATTGTATTACCGCAACACTCCAAAATTTATTATCGGATAGGCCTGTCCAATAGCATTAATTATTGGACTCATGAGGTCCTCTCGCTATTGCATATAAGTTCCTGCTACCCTGCAAGAGTTCAGTGCACACTTCCTGTTTCTCATCCACACTGTACTTTACCGTGAGTTCATAAAGGTTTTACAATTGTGATCACAAAAGTGATCACATCCTTTTTAACTATGTTCTTTGTAAATGTTTCCCCCTTTGTTTCTAATAAAAATAAAGTAAAAAAAAACAACACTAAAATGTTCACAAGTTTATTATGTTTTACTCTTTACCCAGCAAAAACATGGAACGGTACCCGGAGCCATCAAGCCGAGCCCCTCCCTCATCACAATGGGACGGTCCAAGAAGCCCTCGTCGTCTGAGAGCGATCTTGAGAACTACGCGGCGGAGAACGTCAACCGACACAAGAAGGGTATCTTCAGGAAGAAGATTCCCCTCTCACAGATGCTGTCCTTCACAAAGGTACTGAAGCTCTTTGTCACTCTACTCTACAGATTCAATTCCCAGGAAACCTAGCCCCAGGAAATTCCCGGGGAATTTTAAACCCCACTGCAATTTTTTTAAATTTATTTAACAAATATTTTTAAAAGATGCGTTTTCAGGCGAGTATATTCGTAGTAACAGGTGTAACGGATTCTGCCGCTACGAGTATACTCATAGAGAATGAAAGGTTTTTGTAATGTTAATTGAACACACTGGCATCACTGAGAACGCAACAAATACGCTTCTGGCAGTGGTGAGGACATACATCCTTAGAATTTGTGTTTTTGCTGTTGGTATGCGCGCATGCGCACCACACTTGGCAAATGGGAACGCCCTACTAATCTATGACCCGCAGTCAACGTGTTAAAGTGTGTGAAACCTGACAGTTACAAAAAATGAGAGCCCCAGACACTATCCAGGGAGAATGTAATTGGTGGCAAGTTAAAGTCAAGGTATGGGAAAGTGGTTTGGTGGTATCAGAAGATTGAATTGTGTCTAAATTGACAATAAACCATTTAAAAACTCATTAGAAAATTACAACAAACTTAAATTAAGGAAATAGATTTTAAAAAGACACTAGACTGAATACACTTGTCATAAAAGGGAGAAAGGGACATCATTGGGTGATCAAAGGGAAAGGCAGGACAAGAAGGGTAGTAAAAAGTTTAAATTTTGTGTGTGTGTTTTAAGCACTGTATGCTCAGTGCTCTCCCGAGCTCTGTGAAAAAAAAACTCACAGCCAATCACTCGGGTGGGATCATTTGGATGGGAAGTAAAAAGCCTTGACAATTAAAAAGCCATTCTGGATGTGAACGTAGTCATTAAATAAAACAAGCATTGCTGTTATTTATTTATTTATTTATTTATTTTTTGGCCCTCCTCACTTCCAGGATATCATCAGAAAGCCGATGCTTCTGACTAGGGACAAGATCGTCAAGAAAGAAGCCGTGGAAGTCTTCAAGCTGATCCAGTGCTACATGGGCGATCGCATCATCAAGAACCTGACCACCGAGTCGGTGTCCCTTGACCTCGTCCGGAGGGGCTGGACGGTGGAAGGGGTCAGGGACGAGATGTACATACAGATATGCCGGCAGACCACTGCTAACTACTACGAGTAAGTCAAGCTCCTTCTTTCTTCTGTTTCCTTCTAGTTATTGGAATCTAGGGTAAAGATGTATTTTTTTGTATTGATCTCTTTTGAGTGATAACGTCTTTTTTATTTTGATACTGTGGTGAATGAATGAATTGTATTCTTCGGAAACCCTCTGTGTTGTATTGTTGTAATTTGGAAATTGCTTTTTACTTTTGTAGTTGGCGCTTTGAGGCCATTACGGCAATTTGGCGCTTTATAAATATCTTTTTATTATTATTGTTGTTAACCCTGGAGCATAAGCCGCATCATCACAAGCAGTCCAGCATTCTCCTGAAGACGAGCAGAGTATACTGTTCGAAACGTCGAGACCACACCGGCTCTTTGTAGAGCCAACACTCCACCCATAAGAGTTTTAACACATGGTTGTACCAGCAAGTTTATTAGTCATAGTTATTTTTGAACCTTGGAACTTAAAAAAAAAAGAAGAAGAAGCCCTTCAAAAAATACATGGCCTGAAGCTCATGGTATTTCCGAATTTTTATCCTTTACAGCGATAGTCTACGTCATGGTTGGGAGCTGATGGCAATCTTTCTCAACTTCTTCCCGCCCTCCATCCGTTTCTTCTCCTACCTGGAGGGCTACATCTACAAACACCTCAACGGGGACTTTGATACCAGACAGGTAAACAAAGAACAATACACAGTGAGTCTATTGTGAGGTCTTAAAAAAGAGTTTATGTTTCCCGTTACCTGGCTGACTGTAATTTTACAGCGAGACCGGAATCTGTTTTTAATCAGCTTAAAAAGAAAACCTGGGGGAAAAAAACAGTCCCTACCTATTTTCAGTCCTTACCTGTTTTCCCTGGAATAATTATCTGGTGAAACTTCCTTCCTTGTCTTCTCTCCATGGGGTTCTTGGCTAGTACAGCTAGAACCAAAACTTTTTATTCGGCTTAAAAAGAAAACTGGGAGGGGGGTGGGAACAGTCCCTACCTATTTTCAGTCCCTACCTGATTGCATGGGTTTTCGCTGGAATAATTCTCTGGGGTCTAAAACTGAAATTTCCTTCTTTGTCTTCTCGCCAAGGGGTTCTTGGCTAGAAAAGTGATTAAGTTTGTTTTTCTGAGAGTTCTTGGCCTCACTAGTAAATGAAATGAAATCAAACTTCAACATACCAACGTATGCTGATAATTTGTTCCTCTTTTTGTTGTTGTTGTTGCAGGTCCCAGTGAGGCAGTACGCCGATCATTGCTACAAGAAACTGGAGAGAATTGCCCAGACAGGAGCCAGGAAAGGTGTCAAGAAAATCACCCTAGAAGAAATCAATCTTGCCAAAGTAAGTCCGTCTCCGGCTCCTTCTATCTTAGTAGCCCAGTTTCATAGCTCTGCTTAATCGGCGCTTACAGAAGCAGGGAAGTCCGCGCTTAATACGTGAAGCGTACTTCACTGGTTAGCAGGGAATAATTGCTGGTGCTTGTGTGTTTTCCATGTAACTATGGTTTTTGCTTACACAGCTAGTGTAGGAATTCAGGGCTTGTCCTGTAAGTGAAGAACGAGGATTGCAAGTGCAGAATTTGTCGGTAAGAAGAGCCATGAAATTGGGCACGGGTTGGCTAAGTGGTTTCTCTCCCTGCCTTTCACCTCTGTGGACCTCCTTTGCAGCAAATGGTTTTAGTTTTATGTACTGTTTGTTAATGTGGGCGAACTTTTGTTTACTGTTGCCCATTGTTTTTTTATTTGTCGGATAAAAAAACGTGACTTCTTTGTACGTGGGCGTAGCCCACGCGTGATATTTGCTGCATTCCATGGCTGCTTTTTTTTTAAGCACATGTTCATCTGTGTATACGTGGTCTTACACATGTGAGATTTTTAAACATAATTTTCACATTATTTTGTATAATTTTCAATTTTTAGTATTTACTTTTGTTGTATAATTTATTGGTTAGTGTTCCACCTTTTCTTAAGCCTATCCAAGATTTTGATGCATTTTTTTTAAATTGTAAATTCAGTGTAGTTTTGCCTTTGGCAACCAAATTGAATGTGTTTTGATAAACCATTATTAATACAAGATTTAAACCTCATTTAAATTTTTTTTTTGTGGTCAGGACTCGGTCTTTCATCCGTCCCTCTTCGGTAACACTCTGGAAGACGTGATGGATCTGCAGAGAGAAAGGTTCCCCGATCGGGAGCTTCCCTGGATCGCCGTCGTGCTCGCCGAGGAGGTCCTGAGATTAGAAGGGGAGAAGGTGGAGGGAATATTCAGGTGAGAGCGCCCTCTTGTGTTGAATGTTTCTCATCACCCTGGGGCACTTCATCATAATAGTTGGTCCACCGGTTGGACAAAGCTTTTCTGACAAAATTTCCATTACCTTTCTCTGGTCCATTTGTGCTGCTATGTCTTCTCTTCAAAACAATAGTAAGCAGGCTACCAGTCACAGATTGTGTGACGTGCTATTTTTGCTGGTAACCTTATTCTGGTATTAAAGCATAATTTTGTTGTGCTGAGCTAGTTTTTATGCTGATGCAGCTCTATGAAATTGGGCCCTGCTCTATAAACAGGGCACTATTTCCTAGAGCTGCTTAAGTAGAAATAATTGCTTTACAGTTGTTTGCTTAGCAGAAATGAGCAGGATACCAGTCACAACAAATTGTACATGAGACAGGGTATTTTGGCTAGTAACCTTATTCTAGTAAGCATGATTTTGTTGTTCTGAGCTTCCTTTTTGTGCTTAAGCAGCTCTATGAAATAGGGCCCAACTCAGTGTATGTGGTGATAGTGTGTTAAAGAATAATTGACAAGAAATTTCAATAATTTGTCCATCTTCTTTGCAGAGTCCCTGGGGATATTGACGAGGTGAACGCACTGAAGGTGAAATGCGACCAGTGGGTGATGCCCCAGTGCACCGACGCCAACATCCCGGCCTCTCTCCTCAAGCTGTGGTACCGTGACCTCTACGACCCCCTGATTCCCATGGAGTTCTACGAGCGCTGCGTGCGCAACTGCAACGACTCGGACGCCGCGCTGCAGATTGTGGAGGAGCTGCCCGAGCTCAACCGCCTGGTGCTGTGTCACTTCATCAAGTTCTTGCAGGTGAGTTGGTGCTGCTCGCTGCTGCTGCGGCTGCTGCTGTTACACGGTGTGGCGTTCAGATTGGCTCAGCGGTTTCTTGCCCTGCCTTCGTGGACCCCGGTTCGAATCCCACCTCAAGACTTGGGCATTCAGTCCCTACCTGGGCTCAATTTCATAGAGCTGCTTAAGTACACAAATTTGCTAAGCACATTAAAATTTTGCTTACCAGAATAAGGTTACCAGCCAAACTACCATATCACGTGTACAATTTGTGACTGGTATCCTGCTCATTTCTGCTTAGCAGGAAATTGTTAAGCATTATTTTCTGCTTAAGCAGCTTAAGCTCAATTATGTTTATCAGCCCAATTACCATGTAATCATAAACCCCTGGTTGTTTTCTACATTTGTATCTTGATAATTTTTGTGTACATTGCCAGGTTTTACTCACCCTTCATATATTTATTTTACGGTGTTTATTATTTTGCTGTTTTGTTCCTCCTTGTTAGGGGTGAGTTTTCCTGTTTAAAAAAAAAATGTGTCATGTGTCATTTTATTCACCTGTTAGTTGTTTGTTACATTGTATGTTTTTTTACAGGATCCATCAAATTTTTTTATTTTGATGGAATTTTTATTGTAATTTTGGCATTTGAACGTCTTCGGATGGAGAGGGCAGGCTAGCAATTATTATTTAAAAGAATCATTGTGACCTAAGTTTCAATATAATATTAGTTTCTTGTATTGCTATTAATTTGTGGTATTTTTCTAGCGCCTTGTCAAGATTGATTTTGTATGTATTTATTTATTAATTCATTTATTTATTTATTTATTTATTTATCTATTTATTTATTTATTTACTTATTATTTTATTTTTTTTGGGGTTGTTTATTTACTTTTACTGAGTGTAAAGGACATTGGGTGCAAATATAAGATTTTTATTATGGAGTCACGGTTCAAAATCAGCGGTATGGTTAGGGTTTTGGGCACAGTTAGAGTCAGGTCAGGGTTTGGGTTGTATACTCATAAAATATAAACGGTAGAGCTTCTTTGTGTTAGTTCAAAGGAATAACACCTAATGTCTAGTTATTGTTATTCTTATTCCTTCAATGCAGATCTTCAGCCAGGCAGTGAACGTCTCCAAGACCAAGATGGACATCAACAACCTGGCGATGGTCATGGCACCCAACTGCCTACGCTGTGCCTCAGATAACCCACAAATCATCTTCGAGAATACCCGCAAAGAAATGTCCTTCATCCGATTGCTTATACAGGACTTGGATACGACCTTCTTGGCCGGAGTTAAATAAAGGCATTTGGATTTAGTTTTTTTCGTTTTGTTTTGTGTGTGTGTGTGTGTGTGTGTGGCTCTGGTGTTTTTAACGAGCGACACTTTGATTATAATCATGTTTTGGGGGGGAACGGGAAGGATCGGGTCTTGTAACAGTGATAATGATGCCTTGAACTATGGCAGTTTCACGTACGATGTGAGTGTACTGTGCATGTGCTCAACATGCGATGTGCATGTGATCAACATGCGATGTGCATGGGATCAACATGCACTGTGCATGTGATCAACATGTGATCAACATGTGATTATCATGTGATGGGCATGTGGTCAACATGCAGCAGACACAAAGGTTATCATGCTAGAACCATGTGACATGCATGTGATGATTATACGACATCAACTGATCGGCATATGACAAACATGAAGTTAACATGTGACATGTTTAGATTCTACATGACGTGGCTATGTAATGTTGTATGTAAAGGTGTATAAAATATTCAATTGATCACCCCTATCATGTAAATTTAATGGAATATTCCAGAGTTCAAAGTGCAGAGGTCAATGTACATGACCATTCATAAGTCTACATAACCTGTACCCAGTTCTTCAGCCGTCTGCTCAAATTGGTCACGCAAATAAATTGTTTACAAATAATTTCCTGAATTAAGAACTTTTTTGCATCCGAACGTCCGATACCTTAAACCGAAACATGAAATCACTGTCAGAAAACCAGGGCTGCATGAGGAGCACCAGTCTTTTTTATTCTTCCTTTTTGTTTTCTTCTTTGAGATGTGAGCCTCGCTCTGGATTCCATTGAATTCACTCTTAAATAATCCAAGATGGCAGCTGCGTCGGGTCCAACTTTTTGTCTGAAGTGCTTTATGACGGATTCATGAACCTTGGTGAATCAAATAAGCGAAGCAACATGTATAAAAAAAACTAAAACAAAAAATTGCTATTCCGTTGTTGATTTGAAACGGATTTCATCTGAATGGCCGACAGGCACATGGATATATTCTGAAGGCATCGCAGTGGCCCGGCTTGAGGAAAATGTGAGATGGCAATACATCGAGCAAGTCTATTTTGGAGATTTTGAGGTTCCTATGTACATGTATGAAGGAAAATTGCGCTCGCTTGTGGGTCCCAAGCTATTCGTACACTGGAGACTTGTAAAGTCTTTCGAGAAACAGAAAGGGGAGGGATGGAGGGTGGGGGGGGGGTGGGGTGGGTAAATTATTACTTTAGAGGCTTAGCAACAACTCTTTAGGTATGGGGGGGAGGGTGGGAGGGGGTAGAAGGGTTGGGGCTGGGGTCTCGTAAAAAACATTATTGCCTGATTTTGATTCTTACCAAAATATTTATACTTAGTATTTTATATATATGGACCTTAATATAGCCTAATCCCTTGTATAAAGAAAAAAATACCAACCTACCATTTACAAAATTGTTATAAATAGGTGGAGTTATTATTAAATGTGAGTTGTACATCTGTAGAGAGTGCTAGGTTCTTGTCTAACTGGTAGGTTACCATAAACTAGCTAGTTAAGCATGACTTGTGGATTACATTTAAACTGGTTTAAAGGGGTTAGAGTCAAGGGGCAGCTGGTTCCGAGCTGGATCGGCATCGGCGCATTGAAAAACCTATGTGGAGATTTATTCACTCAGCATTCATTGAGTCTGATTCCCTGCTCATGTAGTGACACTGGTAGTTGTTATTTTATTAAATAAATTGGCACCAGACTGAGTTTCCCCCGCCAGCCTCGGTATGAGTTGAGCTTGTTTAAAATGGAGTGAAAACTAAACGGCTGAACCATAATTTAAACAGATTCAGGCATGCATTTTTTACCATCAAAAATACCATGTCACGTGCACCATCTTTGACTGGTATCCTGCTCATTTTTGCTCAGCACAAAAGTGTCCAGCAACACTTAAGCAGCTCTGTGGAATTGGACCCTGGCACCAAGAAATGAATACAAAATGTCCCCTGTTACCGGTCTGGTATCCGCACCACAAGTTCTGTCCCTCTTACAGCTCCAGTTCTGCGCACAAGACAAGAGTGCCCTCGCCCGTTTCTAGCTGTCCTTTGATTCGTGACTTACCGAAAATACGTGTGTGCTCCACATTGCTTTTTGTTATTTTATATTGTGTATATTTAATAAGGGTATTTATTGTTTGCCTTCTCAGTTCTTGCTCATTCATATTCCAGCACTGGTTTATAAAAGGCTAATTATTGTTGGGAGGGGGAGTGGAACCGGTCCCAGCTGGTTCAAACCAGTTGGAACCGGTCCATCATATAATAAGGAGATGTGAATGTAAATAAAGTTTATATGGGTTAATAACTAAACTTGATTTTTATAGTTGGTTTGAAATCACTTAAACGGGGTGGGACAACCGTTTAAGGCTACCTAAACTGGATTAGTTCTAACCAATCTGGGTTAGTGATGGAAATGTTTTTTCCGACAAGTACAAGCATTTGAGTAATATCCATCAACACAGAGTAAAGACTCTTTCAAAACTAGCCTAAACTTACCCAAGACAACTTTTAAATCGGGGCCCAATTTCATGGCTCTGCTTACCGTGAGCCAAGAATTGGCGCTTACGGAAGCAGGGAATTCTGCGCTTACGTCAAGGAGATTTCACAGGTTAGCAGCTTATCCGCGTACGTACTCCTTGTTACTAGGCATTCTTCACAGAAATTCGGCGCTTGCCCTGTAAAGCGAAGAATGGTGATCGCAAGTGCAGAATTCGCCGGGAAGCAGAGCCATGAAATTTTGCCCCGAGCGGTCGATGGAAGACTTACTATCCTGCAGATATCCTGTTGGTCATGTCACCTGTTCATATGTAGTAATATTGAATACTTATGCTTTGTTTAAAACAAAAACAAAAAGAAACCAGACTATAGTGGCTTATGACTGTGGCTGCAGCTTGGTCAACATGTATTGAAGCAATGGCTTTCATAGCCCTAGCCGCCAAATCGGACAAGGCTAAAGTTCGGTAACAATGAATTCGACAGATGAGAAAAACTAAATGGCAGCACCCGGTGAGAAAGTCTGTGAATTGGACCTCTCTTTTGCACTGTCAAACAAAAAAGTAGGGTCGGCCGTCACTACAAACAAAAATAATGATAATAACAACTTATCATTTAATACAGTAACGCTATCAAGTTACCCTTATCACTGATAAATAAATTGTGCCACTCAAAAACAAAGAAATTGATTAGAAATCAATAATCCGTAATTGGAATACAAAATCTTAGAAACCTTTCTCATCTTGAAAATGTTTTGAATTCCTTTCTCTAAAAAAAACCATATTCCTTTAAAGGTAATCGTTTCTCAAAATGTTATACATTATCCACAGCTGCAGTGCTTCTTACCAAGTGAGTTTCTGTGGTCGTTAAGTTTTGGAATTAATTACCAAAGGTACACCCTCCCTGTAACACTCGGATAAATGTATACATCTCAATAACTGCCTTGCATTTGAGTCAAGTTGCTTCCAAACAGTGCAGTGATTTCTTTTATTGCAGGCGACGAGAAGCTCAGTCCTTGTACTTTAGTTCAAGAATATTAACTAATAATAAGTAAAGTAAAAAAAAAAAAAATTCAAAGTATTGTCAGGAATTCCCTACTAGTTAAATTCAAATCATCATGAAATAGGTAAATAATAACCTTGAATCAAGTGTAAATTGTATAAATATTCAAATATCCAACCATGAATATTCATTTGACCTTTCACTGTGCATGAACTTTGTAAATTTCACTGGCCGATACCACGGAATTAGCCTTAACCATATTTAACCGATTGACATTCATCACCTTAAATGCTCAAAGTACTTGTACATATTCATATATGCATGTGAATATGTTATTAATTATGCAAATTATTTGGAAGTTTACATTTCGTTTTTGTAGGGGTGAAATTTGTTCAGCCTTTGAAATAAATAAAGATGGGAAGAACAAAGTTTTCTGAAATTTTGAACTTAAAGGGTATTTCCTGCTTAAAAAAAAAGAAGTTACACTGTACTTAAGTTTTATTATTTTTTTATAAAGATGGATGAAGGCTGATTTTTAGCACAGAAAATGTATTCTTAAGGTTAAAAAAATATATTGATGACAAAACAATGGAATTTTAGTGACCGACGCTCTCTGAGGGGCGTGAATATTTAACCTTTTCACCGTTTACCAAATTGTGTGTGTAATTTCGCTAGGGATTTATCATGTGGAGAAATGTGGCTCACAGTCTTGGTTTGACAGAGCTTTTTTTTTTTTGGTTTATTTTTAGTCAGTTTCTGTTAAACTGTTTGAGGATGTAGGTGGTACTGTATTTATTTAAAGAAAAGGTACAATGTAGATATCAAATGTTAATGTCACGAATAAATTATAATAATAACAACAGGTTTTTTGCTGACAATTTGACCTCAGTGGAGTCATTCCCGAAGGCTAAAATGACAACCCAACAAACCAGGCATGCGATTTCTCAGAATTTTTCCTGGTTTCAGGATTTTCGTCAAAATATCCTCGAGCCTTCAAATTTTCTTGAATGAAGTAAAAAGAGTGACTGGAGGGAGACAGAAATAGGTCCACATTGTGTCCAAACCTGTAGTTTTGTAATTCTGGTGACGCACAGAGACTGTAAACCTACTTAATTGTAACATCTGGGAGGTTCTGGGTCTAGAATAAAGGGCAACCCAGGCTACAAAAAATCCATGATTCGGGAATTTTCATATTCATCAAGTCTCAACCCTGACAAACAGGTCTCAGTACGTTACCGACTCAGAAGCGGTCGGCTGGAAAAGGAGTGCAAAGAAGGGAGAAAAACGAAGTCATTTTGACCCAAACCTCTGTAAATTTTGATTTATGTTAGGCGATCGGTGTTCAGCAAGGGCGATTTGCTTTCACCGAATCTATCAAACTTGGGCAAACTGTGGGATTTTGAAGGATCAGGGGTTAAGTTAAACAAGTTTATGTATATATTAAGTGCTTTTTCAAGCCAAGCAGGCCCCTCAAAGAGCTTTACACTATGACTACCCCTGCAGGACTAAACATTCTCCCATAGACTTTATGTGGAGTGCACCAGTTTTTAGAATTCCCCAATGGTAAACCTTTGGTTTTCCCCTCTTTTGTTTTGTTCTCCATAAGGGAGTAAGTATGAAAACAAGTTAGCGTGTAAACATTATGGGAAAGCTCCATTGAAGAAAGAGGCTAGAATAAAACATCCTTTTCATCTGACAACTTACACCTGTTATCTCCATGTAATTCCTTTTTCAAACAGTAGACTTACAGTAGCTGGATCATGCACAAACCAGTAAGGCTGCTGACTGCCTCAGGCAGATTAACTGCTCCAGGCAGATTAACTGCTCATCCATTAAGTTTAATGGACCCAAGTAATTCAATGTGAACACACCCACTGATGAAAAGGATATATAGTTTGCGAGTTTTTGTGGCGAAAACTTGAAATATCTTTAACGGAGCTCTCCGGTAATGCAGCGTGTTGCCTAAAAGTTTCACTATACATTGTTATCACAGGAATATTGACTTTCAAAATGGCACAGCCAAGTTTATTGTGATGTTGGCGCCTGGTGAATTGGGTCAAAAGTGTTTGGAATTTTTTCGTTTTGAATTGTTTAAAAAGGGTCAACTGTTGGTTTTTCTCTAAGATATAATAACACGGTGAGAGAAAACTAAACTCCTGGATTTCAATTGTCAACATTGTACCTTTTCTTCATAGGAGCTTACGAAAGGACCACTGGCCCAATTTCATAGAGCTGCTTGAGCATAAAAAGCTGCTAAGCACAACAAAATTATGATTACCAGAATAAGGTTACCAGCTAAATTGCCATTTATCATGTACAAAATGTAACTGGTATCCTGCTTAGTTTTGCTTAGCGGAAATATATTGAGTAATGTTTTCTGCTTAAGCAGCTCTATGAAATTGGCCCTGGGCCTGATTTCGCTGCTTACCACATAATTCTGTGCTTAAAGAGGGTCTCCAAGATCAAAATGAGTTTTTGTGAAGCACTTAATTTCCCAATAGATAGAGTCCTCGTGAAAATTGGGGGGAAAAGTTACAAGTCTCTACCTCACATTAAAATGGTGTAAAAGATCATTGATACTCTTTCAGAGTGAAATTTGAAACATGACGTCATCAGAGAGCAAAAGCAAATGGGTCGGTACATTCCTAAGAGGGATGTCTGCGGCGATCATGAGCTCAAATTCAGTGCCGTTTTGATTGAATGTCAACGGAATTCAGGAATGAACAGAAATTCTCTGCACAAAAATGTACGGACTATTTTATTTTTACTTTTTTTTTATTGCGACAAAAATTGCACTTGAAGGGTATCAAACACAGTGGCATTTTAGACCATTTTAACGTCACGTTAGAGACTTGTAACTTGTTTTTCCTCCAATTTTCTTCAGTACTCTTTCTATTGAATCACGTGATTTGATCACATGAGAGAAAATGAGTGGACCGCAAAACTGAATTTGACCTCGGGAGCCGGCCCCTCTTGAAGTCTGGGGCTCTTTGAAGGGCGTGATTCTGAGGGTGGTAAGCGCAAAAATAAGCAGAGTAAGCAGAGCCATGAAAATAGGCCTGGTATGTATGTGTACCCAGTTTGCATAGGACCAGTTTATATGTTATGTATTATATAAGTTCAAGTCAGCTGCAATTTCAATTGCAATTTGTAAAAAGGTTATTACTTGAGTATAGACCTTATGCATTGACGTCATCAGGCCGCCGTCTTAGAGGTAAAACGATGACGAAATAATGGAAAACGCACAACTTGTACGCGTGGTGCACGCAGAGCATGGGCCGATGAGAATCGTTCCTTTGACCTCTAGCCGAGGGCGCCCTACTCAAATGACGTCATGTGCATGAGGTCTATTCGGAGCCCAAAGTAGATCATGGAGTATAACTCCAAGCGCTATATCATCGACAGGGGTGCAACCTTGTCCTCAGTGGTGACTAATTTCGCCGTGCCATTTTTTTTTTCCCAGCACACATGGCACATGCTGCTCACTCATAACCCCCCGGTATTGTTTAATTGAAATGGGCCGATAAAAACTGGCTTCTTCTATACGCTCCTTGAAAGGGTCAGGCCAGTTGGCAAACTGGCTGCCATCCTCTCCTTGAAAGGATCAGGCCAGTTGGCAAACTGGCTGCCATCCTCTCCTTGAAAGGGTCAGGCCAGTTGGCAAACTGGCTGCCATCCACTCCTTGAAAGGATCAGGCCAGTTGGCAAACTGGCTGCCATACGCTCCTTGAAAGGGTCAGGCCAGTCCGCAAACTGGCTGCCATCCACTCCTTGAAAGGATCAGGCCAGTTGGCAAACTGGCTGCCATACGCTCCTTGAAAGGGTCAGGCCAGTCCGCAAACTGGCTGCCATCCACTCCTTGAAAGGGTCAGGCCAGTTGGCAAACTGGCTGCCATCCACTCCTTGAAAGGATCAGGCCAGTTGGCAAACTGGCTGCCATATGCTCCTTGAAAGGGTCAGACCAGTTGGCAAACTGGCTGCCATCTTCCACTTGAAAGGAAGGCCAGTTGGCAAACTGGCTGCCATCCACCAATTGAAAGGGTCAGGCCAGTTGGCAAACTGATTTTCATCTGCCCCTGTAAAGAAAATTTCAGTTTGCAAACTGTTTTTCATTACACCCTCCCAAAGAAAATCACCTTGCCACACCCTAGCATATCAAGACCTGTTTTTCCAAAATAGTGCATTTACATGCTTAGCAGCTCTATAAATAAAGAAATTAAAAACTGGGCCCTGACGAAAGTCTGCATCATACATACCAAGTTCACTGGTCCTCTGCTTTATTCTGCTTAGATTACAGGCTAAGCAAAGTCTGTTTTAAATCGAAAAATGTAAAAGTTATTTATTTCATTTGAAGCTTTAAATGGTTCACTCGTTAATGAAAAGCATTCTGCAATGGTTTTTTATTATTATTATGATGAAAAAGTAGACATTGTAGTCCACACTCCAGTTTAACGTATGAAAATTGTTGATGAATAAATTATCAATAAAATTATCAGTTTTAAAGTTGTGTTTTTTGCTGTCTTTTTTTATTCCAGTTACAATACTCTCCTTAGCCCCAAGCCGTGTCCCAGGGCGATCAAATTAGCCTGATCTTCGGACTTTGTATTGATTAAATCAGTCCTATTTATATACTGCATTTGTATCGAATACAAAAACACCATGGGATCTTTAAGTGACCATGTGAGCATTCTAGTTTTGACCCAAATAATGTTGGGGGGAAGTCAGCTTTTGAAGAAAAGAAATCACAATCATATCACACGATCCCACAGAACTCGGGGGAAAGAACCGAGTATAGAGTGCTTAATACACATCAGTGTAAGGACAAAAACCAAATAAATAATAGCTTTTGTCTTTGCCTTGAATGCACGGCATTGTTTCTAGAATTGTTGTTTTCAAAGTAGTAGTTTGCAGCTTAAATACGGGGCGCAGCGACGAACATGGCTAAGGTTAAACCAGCACTGTTGGAGACTTGAATTCCTATTTCACAGTTGCCATTTAGTTTAGTTTGAAGTCCCATCCCAACCTTCATCCCAAGCAGGGCTGCCAAGCCCATCCCCCCCCCCCCCCAGTAGTGCACGTAAAAGAACCCAGAACACTTATCATAGAAGAGCAGGGGTTAACACCGGTGTTTCTGGTTCACATAGCAAGCACCCTTGTTTACAGGTTTTCTCAGGCTTGCGAGCTACAGTGATTAAGTTCACTTATGAGGTATCCTTGGTTTCATTACCCTATGTTTCGATCCCTATGTTCTGACACTGTTATGTTCTGACACCCCTATGTTCCGATAAACCCTTGTGATCTTCATGCTGGGGGGGGGGGGGGGTTAGAGTGAGGGTAAGGAATTAGGAACAAACATGACGAGCTACCCACATCTGAATTCAGCAACTTCGGCTACGGTTATACCCTTGTATAAATACCAATGTCATTTCCAGCATTCCACTACTGAATATTCTGCAGGATTTCAGAATTTAATTAAGATTATACTTTTATTCTGCAAACAAGTTGACGCAATTTTTATATAATTACGATTACTTTTTTATTGGTGTTTCATGCTAGTGATGACAGAGAAGAATAAGTGTGCATAACATAATAAAACTACAGTACAGTGAATAAATATTTCAAAGTTCCGATTTCAATCTCCAAAAATATTACACAGAAGTTCTTCTTTGGTACTAACAATTCAGGAATCTATTGAAATATAATAAAGAAAGACGATGGAAAAAAATTACAGCTATATACTGGATCATTTAAACCATCTCAATGGGGGTATATGGCTACCCTGATTGACATCCACTTCTCCAGATATGGATACCAATAATAGTCCTACATCAGGAACCCATGAGTGACAAAAGGGTCATTAATAGCAATATTAATACCCAAATCGAGATAAAATGATACCCTGATTGAGGGCCCTCCCGATGAAGAAGACAATGTTACAAATTAGGGAACGCCTGACAATGATCTGCCTTAGTAAGGCTCACAAGATTGTTAATATCACCATATTATCCCAATTACGATATAATACTACCCAAATTGGAACCCTTTACTCCCAATGAGGTCCAACATCAGGAACCCGTGGGTGACAAAAGGGTCATCAGCAATATAAATACACCAATCGGGATAAATTGTTACCCCGATTGGGAGCCTCTTCTCCCAATGACGATAAAAATGTTCCAAATTTATAGCGAATGACTGACAATGATACCTGCAATAAGAAGGCCCATAGTATTTTTTATATCACCATATTTACATATACCCCAACTGGGCTGTACTACAACCTCAGCTGGGACCCTCTTCCCCAATGGAGATATCAATACTTTATCAAGAAATTCTTGGGTTACAACCTCATTAGAGAAACTAAGGTGAAAGATAATTACTGCAGAATAAAAAAAAAACTAAATAAAAATTTAAAAGTCAAACTTTAGAAGTAGCAAATAATATATTGGCACAACACCTTGACCAAAATAAAGTATTTCATACAGCTGTTTTGGCTCAAAAAGTAGCTCAGCACCACAAAAGAATGCTTACCACACTAAGGTTACCAGTCAAAATATGAGGCCACATGTACAGTCTAGGACTGGTATCCTGCTCATGTTTGCTTTATAGCAGGCAATATTTTCTGCTTAAAGGCACCTCGGTGCAATTGGGCCTTTGTAGAATCGTGAGCATTGCAACCAAATATTGAATACTGTTGGGGGAAAAAAAAATATATATATAAAAAAAATAGAATCAAATATAACCGGATCTACATTATTTTTGTATGAGGTCTTTTTTTCTTCTTGGCCCTAATAAACCAGCACCCAATTTCTTAGAGCTGCTTAAGCACAAAAAGTAGCTAAGCACAATCAAATTATTCTTACCAGAATAAGGTTACCAGCCAAAATACTATGTAATAAGTTACATCTGTGACTGGTGTTCTGCTTATTTTGGCTAAGCAGAAAATGTTTAAGCAATATTTTTCTGCTTAAACAGCTCTATGATATTTGGCCCAGGGTTTCATCAGTGACAGGCCCTGAACCTTTTCATCTGGTTCCCAGACCCCCTAAATTGCAACTTGGTTACTGAGGAAAGAAACATGGCCAAGGAGCACAGACTCTCTTTCTACCCTAACAACAGACACAGAAGTCAAGTCACTAACTGATTTACATAAATTAGCATATTTGTTTATACATTAAAGTTACTTCCGTGTGCGTATATTATTTAATTTAAAAAAAAAATTGCTGAATGAGAAGAAAAAAGGTAATAACTCCCACAAAATTTGTAAGACACTATTTTGGTATAAACAGTTTGTGGAAAACAACAAATAAAAAGTCATTTGTTTTGATCATAACGTGGAAAATGGATTGAGCCATTTTGGAACGACAGATAAATGTATCGTTTTATTGCAGCTCATTGTTGAAAAATCTTCAAACTACACTTTAAAGCCGGTTTCCAAGGTCAAATTTGGTTTTGTGATGTGAAAATTTCCAATGGCTAGATTCCTCATGAATGTAGGGAAATCAGTTTCAAGTCTTAAAATGATGTAAAATGTCATTTTATTTGAGACTCTTTCAGAGCGATATTTGAAACATGGCGTCATCGGACAGCAAAAAACAAATAGGTCTGTACATTCCAAAGAGGAATTTGTACGCCAGTAAAAAAACTCAAATCCAATGCTGTTTTGATTGAACATCATCAACATTCAGGAATATACTAAAAATTCTGCGTACAAAAACATACAGACCACATGTTTGAAATGTGATGTCATTGAACGTTTCAGATTTTTTTACAAAAGTTGCACTTGAAGGGTATCAAACACAGTGGCATTTTACACCATTTTAACGTGAGGCTAGAGACTCCGAAGTTTTTTGCCACCATTTTCATAAAAAGGTCTCTGTCTATAGACCGTGCAAGTCTCGCGCGTATTCGAACATTTTTGGGACCACTGTGGTCCCACGTACATTGCTTTAACGCGTGAAAGAAACAAACTCACGCGCTTTAACGAATCCCAATGTTCGAATACGCGCGAGACTTGCACAGTCTACTGGAAAATAGGTGGATCACAAAACTGAATTTGACCTTGGAGGCCCGCTGTAACATGTTGAAAGCAACATTTCTATGGTCATACCCAATGAACCCTTTTATCTGGTTCCCAGACCCATACTATTGCAACCTGGTTGCTGATGAAAGAAACATGGTCAAGGAGCACAGACTCTCTTTCTACCGTGACAACAGACATAGAAGTCACTATTAAACTGATTTACTAAATTAGCATAATAATTAGATCAGTGTACATACATTTAATCCAAAAACAGAAACAAAATGCTGATCAACAAGAAAATATATCTCCCAGAAATTCCATTAAGACACATTATTGTGGCGCTGTTTATAAAAAAAACCAGTTAGCCAATAAGGGGCATTATTGTCATGATCACAGTCTGCTTGTGGCTGGGCATGGAAACATGAACTCTCACCCAGTTACTACGCGCGCGCGCATTGACCATCACATCATAGAGCAAGTTCGGGTGCTAACCTTTTAGTCAAAATACCCATTAAATTATGCTTGCGTGGTCTGTGATTCACTCGAACGCATTTATTTTAGTCGATTGATTCGTCAAGTATGGCAACTCATAATATATTGGCTCGTAAAACCATTACTTGCAAAATACAGTGCAATGGTAATTATTATCTTAATATTTGACATATCTTTTAAGCCAAAACCTACCATTTATCGTTAAACCAACCATTGTTATTGCAAAAGTTTACAGTTGAACTCACTAGTTCAACCATGTGTGAGTGACATCTAGATCGACTTTGTATGGTTAAGTCTAGTCGACTCTAGTCAGCCACCCGAACTTGCTTATAGATATTGCCATTTTATTAATAATTCAAGATGGCGGCCCGAACTTGCTCACAAATAAAAGCTTTAAAGAGCGCTGTCATTATTATCATGTGCCCGTGTGCCGTAACTGGTTGAGAGGTCAGAATTTAATGTCAGCCACAGACTCGCTGTGAACACAAGCAACATGGCTCCTTTAATAGATAGTTCCCAATACACGCCATCTTTACGGGCAATTTTCATTTTGGCATGCAGGCGCATCAAGCGCTCAAACTATTAACGCAGTCGCGCTGTTTACTAACCAATCGTGAAACAAGTTTTGTGAAATGTGCGCGTGCTGCACACCGTTCTCACGCAAAAACGCATGACTGTGCGTTCCAAATTGCCCGTAAAGATGGCCGATTTACGTCATATTGCAACCTATCTTTAGTAAATATTTAGACTGCCATATGAACATATTACACTAGTATTAAGGCCATTGTGATAATATTGACCAGTAAAATGCATGTACACCATGATCGACAAATAACACAAATATTTACACTTACTTTGCCAGGTTTTTCACTCTATCTTTCTAAAGATCCCTGCATGTATCTTTTTAACCAAAATTCCATTAAATCTCCCACCATTTTCTTTTTTATATTCTTTTTGCTATAGACCTTTCTATCCCAACTTCACAGCCTGGGTTTATGGAATGCCATAAATGCAAATCATAACCACATATCCACAGCTTGTAACAGTGATATTCTAAAATAGTGTTGAATTTGTTGGCAACAAAGCAACCAATCATGGGATGTGGGTTTTTTTTTTTTATGAAAGTTTGCAGAAATGTTGAATTTGGTCACAACATCTGTTAACAACCACAAAAGGTTTTGCTAACATTCGGCTGTCCATAACCAACCAGCGTTGTTTGTTTATCAACAATGGAAAGGTCTTTCATGGGTTAATATTCTGAACCATAAAATTGCTTGGTTTTGAATAATACCAAGCAACAGGGTAAAAACAAGTTGCATATTTGTGAAATCATCCATTTTTTTTCTCTTCATATACATGTAATTAGTAAAAAAAAATGATTACCTGTACAATAACAGTACATAGTTTTTGTTGTCCTATATAACACATAATTACAAATGCACATCAATTGCATAACCTTAGTACATGACCTGGGCCCAATTTCATAGAGATGCTTAAGCACAAAAATTTGCTAAGCACAATAAAATTTTGCTTACCAGAATAAGGTTACCAGCCAAACTTCCATGTCATGTGTACAATTTGTGACTGGTATCCTGCTCATTTCTGCTTAGCAGGAAATTGTTAAGCCTTGTTAAGCCCCTTGCATGGTCCACCATTGCTGGGGTCCCACAATTGTAACATGCGCGTGTGTACGCAACGCGCACAACTATCAGCCAATGATACGTCTTCATTGACTTCGGTGAGGGCGCTTTTTGGGCGCTTGTGACTCCATATGCAAGGGGCCTATTGAAAAAAGCTGCAAAAAGTAACACAGCAAAATTAGTTTACAAATTTGTGACCTTTTTAAAATTTATTTAAATAGAACTTTATCATGCCATCATCTTTTGTCATATCCCCTATGTGCATGCTATAATAAGGAATACTGAATTGCTTTATACAAGCAAGGGCTCAGACTTTTCTCTCTTTACTTGGTTTCAAGGTATTATGACAGCCTCGCTACCATGGGCAGCGCGCCGTATCGATACCTCTCGTCACTGACCCCTTGAAGGAATACGAGCTAAAAATTGAATGCTGATTGGCTAACCAAAAAGAATTATGTTTTTACATGGTCACTCTAAACTGCATACAATTAGACATGGCATGATCAAAGAAGAATGAGAGGGAACCAGCTGCTCTATGACTCGATGCGTCTTTTGACAGCGCGCTCTGCGTACATCTCTAACACAGAATGGATCAACCACAGGACTAGTTAAAATATCCAATGTATTTGGATATTTCAAAGTCACACTTCCACAACCTCGTCCCCATGGTTTACTTTATTTCCAACCATGTTTGTAAATAGTAAACCCTGGGATGGAAACTCCTCACTTGGACCCTGATTGGACAACAACATTACATTAGCACGTGTACAAGTTTCCAATACATACAAGCTACTAAATCTGGTACCGGACCACGAGACTAGTGGCGAGGATGTGAATTTCGATATGCAGCCAGACTTTTCTAACTTGCATACGTATCCACAATTTTTGGATATGCAAATGTTCCAATACCAGGGTGAGAGAGCAGTCAACCTCGTACTGCTCGACACACCCTGGGGAAGAGGTTGACACTTCCAGACTTATGACCGAGCACGGCATTCTGGGGAAAAAACACCCATACACAATGAATGTGTACATGCATGTATGGCACAATGGTACCAGGGTTTGCTGACCTGGATGTTGCTATGCAAAAGCTTGCCTCAAACCATTTGACAAAGCAACAGTCTCCATAATCTGAGGAATTCAAATTTTAGCAGGACCTATGTGACTAAGCAAGTCACTGTACCATGCAGACACTATTCAAACTTGCAAATTGCTTATTGGGGGTATGAACTTCTGGGTCGAATTTCATAGAGCTGCTTAAGCAGAAAATATTGCTTAAAAATTTCTGCTAAGCAAACATAAGCAGGTAACCAGTCATAGGTGGTACATGTGAGATGGTATTTTGACTGGTAATCGTATTCTGGTAAGCATAAGTTTGTTGTGCTAAGCTGCTTTTTGTGCTTAAGCAGCTCTATGAAATTGGGCCATAGGGTTGATTTCACAAAGATAGTCCTAACTTAGGACTAGTCCTAGGAGTTATTAAAAACTTAAGGCTAGTCCTAAGTTAGGACGAGTAACTCGTCCTAACTCGAGATAAGACTAGTCTTAACTCTTTGTGAAATCCACCCCTGCATGGTCTCAGCACAAAAGCATCCCTCTGTTCCCCTTAGAAACAAAGGCACCATCAACAAACTGTAACAACAACAAAATGTTTAGGTTCGATTTTAAGGCATTCGTGAATTTCATTTCAAATAAAAATTATTACTACCAACAAATGGTAAAAAAAAACCCCAAAAACAACAACATGCAGCTGTATAGAAAAAGGTTTCACATTTGACCAAATTTAGGACTTAATGTACATTGTACGTAATTTGTTTTTCTACCCAATATCTGTGCGCACAGCAAAGTATGGTAGCTGCAAAGGGCCATGGTTTACCTGTCAGTACAGAAAAATATGGTAGCTGCAAAGGGCAATGTGTTGTCTGTGAGCATGTCAAAGTATGGTAGCTGCAAAGGCCCATGCCTCATATGGGTGCATAGCAAAATATGGTAGCTGCAAAGGGCCATGGCTTATCAGTGTGCCATCAAGGTACGATAGCCGTGAATGGCCATGACTTATCTGTGTGCACACTAAAGTATGGTAGCTCTGAACAGCCAGTCAGACATTGACTTATTCTCCTGCTCAATGCCTTGTATTTCTGTGTATCGTCATACTTAAAGCATTTTAACACTCAAGCTTATCCATTATCCATAAACTGATCAGAGAGTTCCCCCACGACAAAAGCTGCAAAGTTAATTAACATTGATTAAAATAGTTTTCCTTATCATTTACAGTACAGTACAAGTTTCATTTTATACAATTTACCACAAGACTGCCCCCAAATATTAACAGATCAAAGAAAATGCACATTATATACAAAAATAAAAAAACTTCAGGCACTTCCATTAAAACATCAATCAGAATCTTCCATCTAATATACAATTCCACTCCAACTCACAAAATACTGAAAATGGGGGTGGGGGATTGAATTTAAGTACACTTATTGTAAAAAAAAAAATGAGTGTGTTCTTGGAACTTACGTGTGTTTTAAGGCATTGCATGGTGGTATATCAATGCATATTCAGTTTGCGGTAACACCATGTGTAGATCTACTTTAATGGCTTGTCGTGGCCTAGCGGTTTAGTTCATCGGACCCAAGCTCTGGTGTTGTCAGCAGCAGAGTGTGGGTTCAAATCCTGGTAATGACACTTGAGCAAGGCACTTAACCATAATTGCTTTGTAAAAAGTTGGGAAGGTAGTGCACTCTGCTCTACCAGCCAGGCTCCTAGTGGATGATACCCTTGCCTACATCCTTACGGACTGGGAAGGGGGTAAACCCGTTTCAGCCCCAGGAGTAGGTAGAAACATGCCCCAGGAGTAGGTGACAACGTGCCCCTGGTGACAGTTGATCTGGGTCGACAGCCCAAATTAGTTAAGTGTAGCCCTCACCGTGAAGTGGCCTTCCGGCCTTGTGAATTGGGCGATATCTCATTAAATTTTTTTTAAAAATTATTTATGTCTCCTGATGATGACTAGAGCAGGGTACCAGCAGTGTTCCCCCTTAACAGTGGTCTGCAGGCCAAATGTCAGCTAAAACTATCGAGGACCAGTTAAAATTCTCTCCAATTGGTCCGGCTCGGGCTAGGTCAGTGTTGAAAAGCATCCCTATTTAAAATGGTGTATGAACTAGTGAAAAAGCTGGTGGACTAGCATGACTAGTGAAGTAGCAAGCTAATAGGTCCTACTGGCCAGTCACGGAAAAAATGAAGGGCAAACCCTCGTCGAGATGTTAAGACCAAGTTAAGAAGACACTCTGGAGTTAATAAGGAGAAGTCTCCTCGATCCACTAGGCAGAAGAAGTAGTCTCGGCCAACTTCCCACCTCCCCAGGCAGTACTTAACAAGCAGGACACTCCTTTTCTGAACTAAGTACTGTTGTCTGCCGAATTCCCAAATCTACTCCACGTCTGTAGAATGAATAGCAAGACAAGTTCTCAAAGAACAAATCTATACAGCAAAGTCGATATAGAAACATGGAGTTACCGCAAACCGCATATACGTTCTTAGAACTTATTGTATAAACAGGCATAATATTTTACGCTTGAAAAAACATTAGGAACATTTTAAAGATAGGGTCATAGATTGGTTTTTGTTAACGTAATGCTGATTTATAGGCAAAATTATAAAGATAGATACAATAAAAGACACATGTGAAGGTTTCAGCTGAATACAATGTCTACTTGCCGAGAAAACAGCAAAAAAACTATCACGGTATTTTCACGGTAAGGCCGAATCATACACGTTTAGCAAGGTGACAGCGGGTACCAACCCCATCTCTGGCCTCAGCATTCGCAACAGGCACAAACCCTCATGAATCTGAATTATTTCTCAGACTCAAATGTTTTGGGGAGAACAAAATATCCAAACCATATCACTTCGAGGGGAATCCTAATTTACACTATCATCAGCTGCAGAGCTTCTCGCCAAGAAAGTTTTTATGGTCATCAATTTTTGGAGTAGTTACAATCTATCACCCCACCTTTAAGACCTCTTGCAAGCACCATTATCTACTTCATCTACTCCAATCAAGTGACAATAACAACCAAACCACTCCATTTGGGGTATATTGCTACCAGGATATGAACCTTTTCTCCCAATGTGGGTACCAAAAAAAAACCCGTCTGGAAACCTTAGGTGACAAATACAATGTTCAGTTACCCCAATTGAGAGATACTGCTACCCTACTTGGAACCTTTTCTCCCAACTTCGATGTATTGTTAGTACCCATCTGAAAACCTTTAGGTGACATTTACATCTCAATGGGGAGATATAACCACATGTCCTTAATTGGGACCTTTTCTCCCAATTTGGATATCAATGCCTATCTGGAAACCTTTAGGTGCCATTTACATCCCAATGGGGAGATATAACCACCTAATAACCGGAACCTTTTCTCCCAACTTGGATACTAATACCCATCTGGAAACCTTTAGGTAACAATTTACATCCCATACTACCCTAACCGGGGTACTGGTTAGACCCCTTTCCTCACGATGAGGAATATAAACGATACCCAATCAGGGGACGCTCATGTGCCCGTCCGGTACTATAACTCGGTGGTGACGTCGCTGTAGACGCGATTTCCAGCCCCGGCGTCTTTACGGACAACGGAGTACCTGATGGAAGAGTTGTACGCCTCTTTCTGCTGGTGGTTCTTCCGGATGCTGAAGATGACGATCACGGTGCAGATGACAACTAGGACGAGGATCGGGATGATGATGGCAAGTATGTCTGGAAGACAAGACAATAGAGGATTTTGTTTTAACCCATAAGGATACGAAATGTGACCGTAAGGACGAGAGATGGCATCAAGTGGGATATTGTTCGGGCCATCGAACCAAAGAGGTTATCCTACTTTGGGCACGTCCAAAAGGATGCCAAACTCCAGATACCTAAAGATCACTCTGGATGGAGCCTAGCTGGAAATACATGTACGTGTAGACCTCGTGGACGACCACCCATGTGCTAGAGGCATCCAGTCATCAACAGAAGCCAATTCAGTTCAATTCAGATACACATTTATTTCCATACTTCGATGAAAAATAACGACAAGTACATGTAACTATGGAGTAAAGCAAAAATAACATTAAGTAGCAGTAAGCAGGATAAATGTAATAAATAGAGTATGGGGCTGTTTTGGTAAGCAGAAGCTTGTAAAAAAACAGCCAGACATACAAACAAACAAATAATTAAACAAACAAAACAAACAGACAGACACGCAAACAAAAGGACAGACGAACATAAGACATTAGTGACAGCTACTCTGACACAAGGTACATAATATAGATCAGAGATGATACAACAAATTCATAATTAGCGACAAGATGGCAGAACAGTTCAGGCAGAAGCGATAACAAATAAATATGTAAGAAGGATTTAGAAGTGGATGTGATTGAATTACTTGGGAGAAGCCAGAAGGAAGGCTGAAAACTGTCAGCTCTGGAGAAATTTTATGATGCAGCTGCCATCTCTAGGCATAACCCGAGAGGACGGCCCCCTACTGCTACCATATCTAATGATAATGATCATTTTGGCAAACGGGTGGACATAGAGGTACCTTTCCTCGCCTTCCACCTCTAGGACCCCGTTTCGAATCCCTTTGTAGGCACTATGTGGATTGAGTTTTCAGTCCCCTACCTGATTGTGTGGGTTTTCCCTGGATTAATTCTCTGGGGTTTTCCTCTCACATCTAAAACTGAAACTTCCTTCCTTGTCTTCTCTCCATGGGTTTCTTGGCTAGTACAGTGATTAAGTTCGCTTTTCTGATAAGTCCTTTGCTTCACAACCAGAATTAATGAATGAAATGATTGATAATGATAACGATGAACATGTATAAATTCCTGAATCTTAAAAAAAATAACTATTCAACATTTACATCGAAATTTTCAAATGAAACGGGCCTAACATCGGACCACGAATCTTTTACCAGCTCTGTGAAAATGGGCCGAGGGAATGAACATGGTCAGTGTAGAAAAAAACAGATTGGTGACCTTACATAATTTATTTGTCTCCGGTGCAAGCGTGTTCCCCACCATGGTGGTAGACACCGAGTCCGTCACGGTGTCCGTCACGGGCGCCTGCTGTGTAGTGTCACCGTCTATTGCAGTGGGAGTGGGCTTTAAGCTTTCTGGATCGTATAACCAAAACAAAAACAAAAGTTTGTAGAGAAAGTTATGTCATGCATTCCTGATTCTGTATTGTACAGTCTTTGCGACTGGTTTGATACCCGACCCTTTAATATCGCTGATGTTTGAAACAAAAAAGTTACATCCCCTTAAGGTGATCCCTTTGCTGCTGCCTCCCTGGTTGTGTTGTAAACTCAGGTATGAGTCCTGGCTATACAGCAGTTACAGGTGGAATGGCTTTTGACTGGCACCCCCAACAAAGACATTGACAGAATAGGGAGGCCACCAACATTTTGGGCTGGATAACTCAAATGATAGCAAACCAACATTATTTTAACAACTACCCAGTCAGTTTCCCATGTTGTTTGTTGCAAAGCTTTTTTTTTGTCACCGGTCCAATCCCTGACCTATATTTTGATGGTGTGTCACGGCTAGGCTGGACTTGATTTCAAGTCTGAGATAGTGTTAATTTTTGTCAACGCCAACAGTGCCTCTTGCAATCTCAGACCCTCGTGTATTTATTGAATATTCATGTATTTATTGAATATTCATGTATTCATAGCAGAAATTGACATAATACATGTACATGTAATAATACAAATACCAGAGTGATGGCCAATCAGGAGGCCGCATAAACCCAGTAAGCTGACTAATCATATTGTTTGGTTCACTTTTAAATAATCCCCCCAAGAGAGTGTGTCAAACCAAGGAACAAGATTCCCAAGTCTGTGATCGAAGGCTAATCCACTAGAGGGCGCTCTTTCAGGCAATACTGCATTTGGCTGATGTGCCCTCAATAGACCTTATGCACATGACGTCATTTCAGTAGGGCGCCCTCGCCTAGAGGTCCAAAGGAAGCTGTTCAATGGCCAATCCTATGCGCCGCGCATACAAATCTGAGTGGTTTGATTGTTTCGTCACCGTTTTAGCTCTAAGACGACAGCTGGATGACGTCAATGCATAAGGCCCATCCCCCAAACTTCAAATATTCAACAACATATTTCCAGAGGAAATTTCAGGGTAGGTTGTATAAAAACTTACCTAAGAAAGTTGCTATTTGCACGCCTGAGTCACAATAACCAACAACATTTGACACCATTGTGAGCCACAATAAGCTTGCATCACAAATTATTGGGTTACTATTTAGCATCCTGAAAGAAAAGAAAACATACATATCAATTTTGTTTTAATAGTGATAATTATAAAACTTATAACAATAATCATATCTAGTTTTTATATAATTTGGGTTTGAACAAAGAAAAACTGACTGGAGCGGGACTTGAACCAATGACCTCCGGATTAACGTACCAGCGCTCTACCAACTGAGCTATCCAGCCGTATTTTGGCAGTCTCCCCATTAGTCAATATCTTTGTTCGGTCAGTGCATTTTATAATAACTATCAATGCGCTTAACATTAGTCTCCTGGTCATTGGGCCAATAACATTCCAGAAATCTTTCTCAGCTCCCTAGGGAGTATAAAGCCTCGGGCTGCCGTGGCGCTCCGAAGGCTTTTTCAAACTCAATGTCAACCTCTACCCTCGCAGGTACCCATTTATTTATCTAGCTGGTCTCATCAGTCAGTTTGTCTAACTGTCAAGCGTTTCATGTCCTTGTCCAGCCCGAGTCTTGGTCTGTCACAGGGAAAATCTTGAAAGCACTATCTATGCTCACATTTTCCCCTGCATTTTGGTAATAACGTTAACAGTCCAATTATCTTGAATTTGTAATAATGATTTTTCAATCGCTGTTTGTACAACCACATGTAGGTATGTAATGCTTTAACTATACTTGATACATTTGTTTGTTGTTACCAATATTGGAATAAATGTCTTAACTACTTAATAATATAACTGGGTGAAGAGAAGTAATTATGGAAAGCATCTTCCTCAAGAACACAAACGCCTAGAACAGGACTCAAACCCTCCCATTTTGAAATGTTTATGAATACGTTATTTTAGTTCTTACACTGTTGTTAGGTTTGCAGGCAAGCTCTGGTTCGCAATGCGAGTTAGCCCATTGTCTTCCAGAGATCTATCAATAAAACAAAACAATTCAAGTTGGTCAAATGAGATGAAAGATCAAATCATAGAGAGATAATATTAAAAAGAAAATCAATGTCACGACCCAATTTAAGTTGGTGGGTGGAATGTTTGAAATTTAAGTGAGAAGTTCAAAACTTGCAGTACATGGATAAGTTGTTTTGCCATAAAAATGGGATGAAAGTGTAAAAAGAGGCTGAGATAGGACACTGTTATATTCAGAAACCATACAGAGTATGCCTTAAAAACTTTGAAAAGGGAAAAGCGCCCTCAATTTACCCAGAAATTATCTCAAATTTTTGAGTTTGGCTGTTTTGCCATGGAAGGGCCGATTGGGTTAATTGTGTTGCATTAGGACCGAAAATGGCGTCCAGCCACCACGTGACCAAAGGAAATAGGTCCCTCCATGTCCAAACTCTCGAAATACACAGCTATGGGCAAGTTCGGGTGGGTGACTAGACTAACAAGAAACAGTGTGACAGTGTGTGACGTAGCTCTCGAATTGATTAGATCGACCATGCTCCAGTGCAATGTCAATGTACCTGTGTTCTATGGTTTCTGAACATGGGATGAGAGAAAAATCAAATGGTCCTCATTGGGATTTGAACCCAAGACCCCTGACACTCCGGGCAGATGCTCTACCAACTGAGCTATGAGGCACAGTGGTATACTCCCTCAGGTTTTCCCCAAGAACCACATTTTTCTCTCGATGTTGCACGGACGCGCAACTAGGCAAAGTAACGAACACAATATTATGGTTTCTGGTAAGTCTCGCCCACCCGAACTTGCTCTATGGTGCAAACAAAGTCTTGAAGACAAACTTACATAGTCTTAAGTTGTGTGAACCCAGACAGGATGTCCGTGTCTATTACTGGTATACTGTTGTTGGTCACACGTCTGTAAACAAAAGGAATTGGCCGAAAATTTAGAATTTAACAACATTTTTGGAGGAAACAGGGCCTAATTTCAAGGCACTGCTTACCGCGGAATTCTGCTCTTTACGACGATAGTTATCACCTGCTTTGCAGGGAGCCGTAAGCCCAGAATTCTGTTGCAAGCCATGCCATGAAATTTGGCCCAGGTCAGGCACTTTTGACCGAAGCAGTGCCCATAGATTACAATGTACTAGACTGCAGGCCCGCTGCCAGTCATTTTAGCATCGAGCCTGAGTAAACCTGCGACTGAACAAAAGTTGTTGTTTTTTTTTTCTTTCTTCATATATGTACGAATGAGATAAATCTTTTCTTAGTGATTGTTACAAAAAAAACAGTCAAGTTTTTATATTTTTTATTTATTTAATTTTCTTTATGAGGGATCGCCTAACATCACAAGGCCGGACGGCGACAAGGCCGGACTGAAACAGGGTTACCCCCTTCACAGTCTATAAGGATGTAGGCAAGGGTATCATCCACTAGGAGCCTGGCTGGTAGAGCAGAATGCACTACCACCCCAACTTTTTACAAAGCAATTGTGATTAAAGTCTTGCTCGCAGGGCACAAATGTCATGACCGGGATTCGAACCCACACTCTGCTGCTGACAACACCAGAGCTTAGGTGGATCCCCCCCCCCCCCCCCGCCCACTAAAATCAAGTGTCCCAGGCCAATTGGCCCAATTTTTGGACTGTGTATCAGCCCCAATTACAATGCATTTGTATTGGCTAAGCAGCATAAATGACCTTTGTGAAAGTTCAAGTTGTGACCAAAACAAAGTTTGGGGAGTCAGCTTTGAACTTGTGCATAAGCCTGGACTGCAGTCATTGTTTCCAGCTTTTTATTTGTTTACTTTGTAATTTCTAAACGAAGGTAGTAATTCACAGCTTAAGTTTGTGGTGGCGTGTCGTGGCCGAGCGGTCAAGCACACTGGTCTCAAGTTTTGGTGTTTTTAAACGGCTGAGTGTGGGTTTGTGAGTCCCGGTCTTGACACTTGTGTCCATAAAGCAAGGCATTTAACCATTATTGCTTCATCCTTCGCATGGGATGTAAAGCTGTAGGTCCCATGTTTTGTGTAAGGTAGGTAAAAGAACCCAGTTACACTTATCGTTAAGAACAGGGCTTTACCCCCGGTGTTTCTGACAGTGGCTGCCGAGTGTGTCGCAGCACCATGTAAACCCTACCGGGCTACATAAATCGGTCTCATAATTCAGAAGAGTTTCAAAAGCCTGTTTTAAAAATGTTTCTCTTTCTTCAAGCGCCTTGAGTACCTTATTGGCAGATACCTGCGCTATCCATGTATTTAGACTCTGGTGTTATTGTAAACACATCCAGGGCACTGCCTAGGTGAAAGGTAATTTACATATGAGATTCTGCACAGAATAGTATTGTCTGCTCACGTTGCTGCTATTTTATAGATAACTTTCTGGCAAACTCTTTTTTCAACCTCAAAAAATTCCTGAGGGACAGTTGAGCAATCATGGAAAAAAAAAAAAAGTTCAAATAATACTATTAAAAAAAAGTCTCTAGTAAAGAAATAAAAGCCCAACAAAACCAGCCACGATGCTTTATAGCTTACAAGCAAAACTGAACACCAGTGTGTACACATACTACCCGAGGGTTCTGTATTCTACCACTGGACCCACTTTGCGCCCGTCGGACCATAAAATTACTTGTCATGGACCAACAAAGAGAGAGCTTTTGTCTGCTGTACAAAATACCTGGTATATGAGCTTTGCGTCTAATGGTTGGGTATATAAATAGGATAAAGCGTTTACCTGGGCTCTCAACTTGGGGTGTGAAAGGCATTATTGAGGCTTGACTTTGAAGTCAGGGGACCGGGTGGTAAACTCGCCACCAAGGAAAGCGAACGAGTGTTTGTGGTCAGCACAGAAATTACGTTCAAGGGTTTGATGGAAACCATGGGGGCACATTTGTTTTTGATTCACGAATGAAATCCAAATAGTACATCACACTGGCTCTTTTCAGAGCCAACACTGCCTCAAAAGAGATTTTATACATGGTTGTACCCGCAAGTTCACTATTTAGTATTTATAGTTACTTCTTATTTTTCACACCATGCAAAGCTTCAAACGCCATTTAAATAGTACATCGTTTTACCTCCATTCTGAAAATAATCTGTGTAAACTTCACTGAAATAGGGAGCTTCCACTCTTGAGATACAATTTGTTTTATCACAAAACTAAACCATTTTAAGCCAGAATAATGTTTACAATAAAACTATGACAGACTTTAAAAACTATGACAAACTTTACACAAAATCTGTGAGCTGACACAGTCCAGATAGAAAACTATACCAGACTTTAACACAAAATTAAAAAACAACAACACAAAATAACCATGGCCTAGAAATACCATGACTCCAGAATACCACAATGTCTATTAATTGACCATGACTATCAAAATTGATCATGACTTCAAAATACCATGACCTCCAAATATTAAGATGACTTCAAAATACCACAGCTTCGAATATTTACCATGACTTTGAAATCCAAATTCTGCAATGCACTATATGACTTTAACATGCAATAATGACCACTAGTCCCATCCAATGATTGATAACAAGGAGTTGCACAACCATAAATTTTAAATGCAAACACTTTTGTACAGTATTTAAATACCTACATTGTACAAATAGGTATACCAGAGAGTACTTTGTGTGTTTAAAAAATACAGTCCCAAAATGTGTGTACCGAAAGTATCAAGTACAAGTCTCATATCTACTCCATTCGACAGGTGGCCAGGCACCATACAATATTTTCTTTTCAAACATTTACACTAAACTGAATTTTATCACGGGTTTCTGACACTATATTCAGTTGTTTCCGGTGCAGAGCATACATGCACTAAGGGCCTTTTCCAAACCTCACTCGGGTGCCGGCTCAGGCTTGGGCTCTGTCATCGATTTCGGAAACAGTGTACATTTTGCAGCATCGAGCGAAGCCTGGAGCTGCAGACAGATTCTAAGCCGAGGTTTGGAAAATGCTCCGCCCAAGCTGAACTACACAATATGTAACAGTTGCGACTCCAAAAATTCACCACATTGCGAATCAACATTAATTAGCATTCACTTATGTGCACCAGTCTACTATTCATTGGAAAAATTGCTGGCAAAATTGTTCACTGATTTGTATTCATAGAATTTTTGTTTTCACGGAACAGCTTGTCACAATGTGTACAATATGATCAATCTTTGAAGCTTTTAGTTTTAGCACGGTGTGTGGACAAAATAAAAATGACAAAATCCGGTTTAACTCACAACAGATGACCGCTCACCTGAGTAAGGTCGCTAAGTAAATATGCCACGCCTCAACGTGCGCCTCACCAGGGCCGTGCGCGTGATTTTGTGAATAAACCGGATGTTGTTGTGTTGGGTCACAGTGCTGTTTGACCTCTTAAAACCGAAGATAAACCGTATCAGTTTTAACTTCGAGCTGTCTGAACGCAAGGTAGTTATATTTTTATGACCACCCCCTGCTGCTCATAAAGTTAAACCGGTTTGGGTCTAACTTTAGTACACTGTCTGAACATGGCCTAAGACTGATTCCCAGTTAAGATCAATCCTAGCTCTTTGTGAAATCGAACCCTGGTTATGTAAAGCAGTTTCAGGTTGGCTTGAATGGCAAAAACCAACCCCAAACAAAGACATCATTGACAAAATAGCCAACATTAGGGCTAGATAGCGCGGTTGGTAAAGGGCCAGCACTTTAATCCGAATGTCGCAGGTTCAAATCCTCGTCTTCTTCTGGTCAACTTTTCTTTGATCACCCAAAAAGTCTAATAGATGTTAATTTGTGAATCAGGGATAAAGAATATGACTTGTTTTTACCCTTACACCGATGTGTATTAAGCACTGTATACTCAGTACTTTCCCGAGTTCTGTGAAAAAAAAATCCACAAGCAAATCACTCGGGTAGGATTCGAACCCACAACCTTTGCATTGCTAGAGCAGATGTCTTACCACTAGACCACCACCGAGCTAGCCCGGTGGCTAGAGGCAGTTCAAATCCTTAGCAGTGGGTACTGCAATGATTTAATAGATGTTAATTTTTGCATCGGGGATAAAGAATATAATTTGGTTTTAACCTTACATCGATTTGTT
The DNA here is from genome assembly GCA_023634235.1 of Pisaster brevispinus. Taxonomy (NCBI): domain Eukaryota; kingdom Metazoa; phylum Echinodermata; class Asteroidea; order Forcipulatida; family Asteriidae; genus Pisaster; species Pisaster brevispinus. The sequence goes on from JAMKCF010000001.1 coordinate 31,526,954, forward strand.
TTCACAGAACTCGGGAAAGTACTGAGTATACAGTGCTTCGGTGTAAGGGTCAAACCAAATTATATTAAGTCTTAATTTCAACTTAACACAAGCACCCTACAAAATGATTTCGTCTGAAGTGCCTCAGTTGGTTAGAATGGAGGCGACTTTTGCAAATTTCTGCGATGTCCGTTTGAATGCCGCCCTCAATAAACCGTGCGAGTCTCGCGCATATTCAAACTTTTCTGTGACCACTTCTGGGCCCACGTACATTGCTTGAACGCGTGAAGGAAACAAACTTGCACTCTTTAATGGGTCCTTTTGTTCGAAAGCACAAAACTAGTAAACAGCCAGAGATGTTTTTGGTAGCCGATGTCACCTCGCTATTAAACGTGGAAACTTTCAACACTCTTGATAAAAATACAAACGTTTTTTTACTGTTTTCTAAACAAGTAGACACTGTATTCAACTGAAACTTTCACAGGTGAACTTCTTTGTATTTTCACAAGAATGTCAAATCCATCCACGTTTGGCAAGGTGACAGCTAGCAAGGTACCAACCACATCACTTGCTGCAACATAACAAAAAGGACACCAACCCCCAGAAATCTGAGAAACGATTCATGAATCGTTTCTCACATTAAAATGTTTTACTGATTTCTAATCACAACATGGACATTCCAGACGAAATAGTTTCACAGGATGCTTAACGCCATTACACATCATCTTTGCTTTATAACAAGTTCTTAAGGTTTGAAGTAGGCCAAAGCTTTCGGATAAAAACTACACTTTTTCCCCCTTCGGAGTCATACAAAATGATGACCCACCTTATTTTCATATAACACAAACAATTTTTTAAATAATTTTATCATTTTTAACGGCCACATCCTCAAAAATTTTATTTACAGTTTTTATTAGTAACCAGGAAATAATTTTTAAAACACAATAACAGTTACACACAGACTGACAGACCACTCAGTTCATAGAGTCAGACCAGAGATATGAGAGAGGACCTACAGAAAAGCAGTCTGGTTACCGACCCAGAACAACAGTAAACTAGCTACACAAAGTCTGTTCCCTGGACCCTAGACAGGGTCCGAGCGTGCTGCCTGGACAATTTCGACCGTGCCGCAGCGCCGATCAACGGTCAATATATTCCCATGAAATGCCAGCAACGGAATGACTTTTTCTTTTTTATCGTACTCACATATGAATAACTGTCTCCTTGTGTGGAACATCGGTTGGAAATGCCGTCAAATTAGCTGATATGCAAACGAAAACATTTTCAGCGCATCTGCATTTACTTAGTAACGGATCTGTACAGTTTTGTGAGCTGACACAGCCTAGAAAGAGAAAAAACACGATGCATTTGATGGAGCAATTTGTGGGTTTGGCGACTACAGTTCGCGCCATGTTGAAAGAGTAGCTTGGTTGTTGGTGTAATAATGTGTCTTGATCATTCGAATTGTGCTTACGCTCCGGTCCGTGAAAGTAAAGTTGTTTTGGTGTTTGGTTATACGTATTTGAAGAGAAAGGCACTATTTTGCAAATTCATCAACAAAAGATATGAATTAAAGGTTTTCTCCGTAACTGTAAAAAGAAAAAAACAGAAAAACAAAACACTATATGTACGACCCTCTACGTATGCAGTAATACAATATAATACTAATTAAGCAAATGAAAATTTGTTGTTTTTCATTGCTTTTTGTTAGATGTTTAACAAAAACAGAAAATTCTTGCCATGTTTTGTATCCACTCTATTAGTAAACAAATCATATTAAGGCAAACAAATTTAACGGAAATAATTCTGAAGCGGATTTTGTTCTGCAAAACATCATTCCCTAGCCTAAAGTGTCACCCCCATAATCAAATGGATTTTACCAGGAAGTTCGTAAAAGTGACCTCAGATATCTAATTATGCATGTAAATGAGCTTGGGGTCACGCCCCCGCTCAGCTCCATAAGCTTATCGGTGAGAATTTACAAATCGGACAGAATTTATGTCTCGCTGCCGCTCCGAATTTCTAACTTTTTCTTAAGAAGTTGCCGAACAATTCCCCAATCTAGTGGGGTCCAATGAACTGACATGTCTAGTGAAGTATTTACAGGTGAGTTTCACAGATTTCAACATCTAGATTGGTTGAAAACAGTGAGTTTTCATGATGAAAAAATGGAAAACTATGCGAACTCGGTAAACCAATCAACATGGATGGACTTGTGACATGACGGTTGTCAATTTTGTTCCACAATATCCTTGTCAATCCAGCGACATTTTCATGGTTTTACCAGAAAACATTGTTTTTGACAAATTGAACATGAGATTTATTCATATCAATATTACTTGTCATACTCAGCTTGTTTGAGAACATTGACGATTTAGGTCACACTGAATCGTTTTTTAAACGTCCTTCATGCCTTTGAAATTTTGAATGGTCCGTGTGTGTCAGCATTTCGAATACTGATATTTTGATAAGACCATTTTCTTTTCCTCCCAATTTCAGCGGTGGTAGTGCGTTTAACTTTGTTTTTACGTCTTTTTTTGCAGTACCAGTCCCGACAAAAAAGCCCAGAAGAGAGTATAGAATGTCGGTAAGTGAATTATTCGTAGTTTTAGTGATTTATAAACACATCAACTGTTCAACGTCGGGGACTTGGTGAGCGTAAAGTCCATGCCGTGTTTACGACGAATCACCTCCGGTCTGTTTTATGAATGGTCGCGCTGCGGATGTTATTTCGGACAGTTTCGCGCACAGTGTTTCATTACGTTTTTACCGATTCCTTCAAAATTGACGGACAAATTTCCGTAATAGTTGCTGTGCTGGTGCTTTAGTTGTTCCTCTCTTAGGATCCGAATTTTCGATCACTTTTACCGATTAGTTTGGCTGTAAACAGTCACAGTTTGCAAGCAATTTCATGAAAATCTGGAAAATTTAGTATCGATTGAGCAATTACCCCCCAAATTGTCAACTTCACTCTGCAATCTCAAAATCTGTTCATACAATTTCCTCCAAACTTTCACCAGTTAACAGTGACATCAAAGCGGACAGCTTGTGAAAAGTTAACAAAAATCCTCTAACGAATTGATAATTTTTGCCGCATTTTTGTCCGATTGTCACGGTAAATTCCAAGATGGCAGCCGTCGCAATAGTCCAATGTGTTATTGCATGACACTAAAAATGGGAATGATCAAAAGACACGTTTTGAAATTTCGGACAACTTAAAAAAAATAAAAATACGATTCGGTGGGTAGACGAGGTGTCGTTTGAACCATGGCCCTCTTAATAGTATGTAATGTAAGAAAATAATTATTGATTTAAATTCATTTGTATTTATGAGTTTTTCTTAATTATTAACCTATATAAAATTATGTGAAAAGGCAAGGAATTTTTTTTATAATGAGTTGAAGAGCAGCCTCATGTAGCTTTGAACAGCTGCTCTTAAAAAAAATCAATTTCTCCTATATTTGGGTTATTGGACATTTTCTCTTTGTAAAAGAAAATGGAGAAAGTAACATCTGAATCTGGTCTTTGGTTGGTTTCATTTTGTTTGCATTGACAATATAGAGTTGCGGGTGGAGAGGGTAGGTACGTCAATCTGTTTGTGGTCCAAACAGATTGTTTGTTTGTTTAAAACCCATTTGTTTTATCAATCTAACCATTTTAGACAGTAATTTTGTACCTCAGAAGAAAACGTTTTCTGTGGATATAAATCGTCAGCGTATGTGAACATTACAATGCCTGATTTTCTTGCCTTCGCACTTTACAAAATTTAAAGTAATGTACGTAAAGTAAATGGCACCCAAGTGTTTCTGAAAATATTTGAATTCCAGTGAACGCATGGGAGAATTTCACGTTATAAAACTTTGGTGTTGCAATCATGGTGTGTTTTTATTTGTACACCAGTTGCCTTAAATGAAACTTGTCAATTGGGCTTAGGTTGAACTGACTGTTCATTACAAGGGTGTCCAATTTTGCTGGAAATTTAAAAAGTGTGTGTCCAAATTGTTCACATACCGTACTGTATACATGTAGACCCTAAATGACAGATAAAACAGGGCGTCCAAATTTAAAACAGGGTGTCCAAAAGACACCCAGACACCCCTCTGGCTAACACCATGTTTTCGTTAAACATGCAACAGGCATAACTTAGATCGTAGCCAGACAAGGAAAGTGTGTGATTCCATTTAGGCCTATGCACTGTAAGCATAGCATTCCGTGGTAAGCACTAAGCAGTGCCATGAAATTGGCCCTGATGCTACAACCTTGGGCAAGGCAGCCTTTTTATATTTATAGGGCCATGTCACACGGGGCAATTTACTGGCAACCAGTTCCAGGCAATCTCCGAGAAGACACTCACATTTGAATGTTCACGTATTTTTCTTAAGGATCGTAAGACATTGTTTGAAAAGTTATTCATGTGCCACCAAAGTGGTCCTGTAGCGTGCACTGCGGTCGGTTGCCTCCAAGTTGCCTGGAAAAGTTGCCTCGTGTGACAAGGCCCTTAAAGTAAAGGACATCTTTTTAATGGAAATGTAAATTTCTACAGGAACATTTCAAGGGGCACCAAGACAGTGCCAAGTGGGTATGGAGGCAATTGCCTCTGTTGCCTCCGTGAAGTATCAGGTTTGAAACTGAAACATTTCAAGGGGCATCAAGGCAGTAACCAGGGGGCATGGAGGCAATTGCCCTCTGTTGCCTCAGTGAAGTGTCAGGCCTGAAACTGGAACATTTCAAGGGGCACCAAGGCAGTGACCAGGGGGCATGGAGGCAATTGCCCTGCATTGCCCCCATGAAGTATTGGGCCTGATTGCCTGAACATATACGAACACAGTGCAAGAACTAGTTTAAAGCCGGGTTCGTACTTCAAACGCAAACAATCTTAGTTTGCGCTTTTTTCTAATTGTGACGCAGGGAAACTCACCCCACTTGTGCAATTTGCATAGTATGAACCAGGTCAAAATCATGTTTGAATCAGGGAGAGCAAGGCTTAATTTCGTTTTTAAAAAAATGCTTAGCACACAAAAAACCTGCTTAGCAGAAACAGAATACCAGCCAAAATCATAACGTTACCTGAGCATAACTGAGAATTTACTGTCAGTTTAGTCTAAGTTTCAACAAATTGGAGAACAGATGCTTACACCTTCTCAAAATGTTTTGCTGAATTTCACTAATGTTGTAAAAGCCCCTTGTGCCCAACAAACATGTTACTGTTTGAAAACGTGGGCATGAAATGGCAAACATTTGCTCTGTTACCCTGAGTGAAACGCACCCTGTACAATTTTAATTAAAACCCAAATCGAAGTTGGAATTCTATTTATAAAATAAGAATGTAGGCCTACAGACTTCCACTTTTCATCATTTCCTAAAAGTTAGTATCAATGGCTTTTTTAGAATTGTTTGTTTTGTTTACACAAACTATTTTAATATAAGTTTTCAATTTTGGGGATTTTTATAATGCTGTAACATTAGAGTCAGACTGGTTACTGTAACAGTACATTACGAAATGTGTAGTATGTTCATGTACATGGCAGTCTAGGTACAGCACTTGTCTTTGAATTTATTTGTTTAAATAACAAAGTTCTTATCTGATTATTATTTTATTTTTTTGCAATTTCATTACCCTTTTCTGTAAATATTTGTACTTTAGTTTGTCCTGGCAGAGAACTGGTGTGCGTAGACTATAGACCACACTAGTCAACAGAAGACATCAATATTCATAGCCTTTTATACTCTGTGTATTAGCATTTTTTTATCATGAATAAACATAAGCTGGACTGTACCATTGTGAAGCACCAAGTTTCAGCAGGGGTTTTTCCAATATTTAATGAGTACAACAGTTTTGATCTGTTCAATATCAAACACAGTTGGACTCCCTAAGCCTTTTCTCGTTTATCAAATTCATGAAGCTAATGTGATTAGTAGTGATTAGGAGTGATTTACTAGGGTCCTTGCCAAAGTTAACAAAATCCAACAAATTGAACACCCAAACTGTTGGACTCTCATTTCGGTGGTGTGACTGATCCCATTTAAAGTATTAGTGCAGTCTTTAGTCCAACAGAATCAAACAAAACATGCAGTTGGATTTTGAAGGGTTTGGGCTGTTAGTGTTACTAAGTTAGCTGGCCAAATGCTTCTTAAAAAAACACATGAGGACCAGTCGAAATTCCTTCCAAGTGGTCCAGCTGGCTAGTTCAGTGTCAAAAAGCATCCTTATTTCATTTGAAGTATTGACTAGGCTAGTATTGACTAGTGCAAAAGCTGATGGACTATTGAAATAACAGCTAACTGGTCCTGCTGGCCAGTCACTGAAAAAGGTTTGGGCAAACCCTATAAATAGTTATTGTTGTCATACAGTAAACGTTGTCATAGTTAAATTGTACTATGAACACATAATATGAGCGAGTTTATTGTTTTTAATGTGGTAAATATTGTACATTAATTTAAGTTTTTGAACATACAAGAGAGGGGAACAAGTAATTTATATGTACAGTTTTTGTTTAAATAAAAAAATATATATATATTTTGCATATATGACATAATTCTATTCTGATGCTTTTCAAGCTATGATTTCAAACAAATTTTTTCCTCTTTTTTTTCAGCCCTCGCCTAAAAAGAGAAAAACCATGACAGATTTTAACACATTTTGTACCTGGGTTCTAGACTATGAAGCATCGTTGCAAGGCGAGGTAAGTCATTAAAGATTTCAACAATTTTGTAATTAATTTTTTTATTTTAAAAAATTTGTCCTCATCATTTGTTTCCCCTAAACTCTATCTAGTCTTTGTGCAACATCTGCTTGTCTTTGTTTTAACGCTATTTTCTCCGTGGGAGGGCGCTATCGTCCACGAACCGCTCTTACAACATGGTGGATGGTAGTCTTCTCTTGCTGGAAAAGTCATGTTTCAAAATAAAAATAAGAAAGTCTTGCACCAAGACTACCTTAACCACAACTCCCTTGTCGTGCGGTTTACACGGATCCATCTTTATACAAAAAGTAATAATTACAATTTAAACATCTGTTGAAGATGTTTTTTGTTTACTTTACTTTTAGTAAGAAGAAAAAATGTTGTTAATAGTTTGTTCTTTATATATATAATACTTCACTACAAAATTCTTCATGTATTTTTATGTCAGTGTGATAAACCCCTGTTAAAATAATGGTTGTGTCCTGCGTAGATTTAAAAGGTCAACCCTGTGGTTGGGTCACATTCCTTTTAAAGTCACTATTAACATATAGAAACAACCATTATGAAATAGGGGTGTGCATTTTGTATGTTTACAACTTCGCTCCAGTACTGTGTTCTATATAAATGGTACGTAACTGGTCCTTGCTCTATGGCATAATGGAGGGGCAATGTTGTTAAGAATATGTTGCAAATTCAAGTGAATTAATGCTAATAAATTAAAGTGAATTAAAATATTAAATAAATGAATAAAATAAAGAGCATTGGAATTGAGTTTTAAATAGATTGAATGTAGGTTTTATATTGTCATCTTCCATTATTTTGTGGCAAACTTTACCGTTGATGTTTTGTTTAATCTTATCTTGTGGTTAATTTTTGTGATGTGTTGCCTAGGTGTCCTTTGAAATGTTAAGGTAAAAAATGTACATTTCCTTCAACAACAAATTCTCAGGTCTGAGTATTGAAACAACTTTTAAATTTGTTTATTTGTTTGTTTTGTTTTGTTTTGTAGGAGCACATCAAGAAGAGAAGTCCAAGCCCGCTTGACAGCGAAGGTAACAGCACGTCAAGCAGTGATGTCTCGGACATTGTTGCATTTACACCAAGGTCTCACCACAAAGTCAAAGGTAAAATGTCCCTGTCTAAAACTTTTAAATGACTAACTGTGAACTCCAGTACTTGTGTTTGTCTTTTGCTTGGTTGGTTATTTGTTTGTTTCAGATGATTTTACTGCCAAGGGACCTCAGCAAATTTTCACCGGGGGGGGGGGGGGGGGGGGGGGTATAAACACCAAGCTGGCAACAGCCGATCTCTCTCATACAAACATTGTTTTAACGTCTATGATTATGAATTGCACAAATCGATGGTTCAGTGACTAGACGTCAGTACTTTTAATGTGTTCTGGTCATTGTGAAACCAGTGGTTAGCTTGGTAGGGTTGATAGTTATTTCATCGATGTTAAAGTTATTGCATCTTAAACTTGAAATATTTAGGATACCCTGTATGTAAAAAAATAAATTGTTTACTTGTTTTTCGGGTTTTCAGTTTTAGGCTAATTTTTAACCATTGTCAACTGCTACTTATTTTCAACTCTTTCCAACCATTGTCTAGTGTCTACTTATTTTCTACTCTAGAAAAATAAATTAAAGAAGTACTATAAATCCAGTTTACTCCCCCCCCCCCAAGTCTCCTCTATTGTTCATCCCTTGCCTTTTCTGCTTGCTTTCTGCCTCTCTCTCTCTTTTCATTTCTTTTCACTTGACTGCTTCTGTAAAAACTGGTTACACTAGAAAATAATAATAATAATGATAATAATTTATTGAATTTATATTGCGCTCTCTCCAGGACCAGCCTGTTCGAGGGCGCATAACCGATAACAGTAAAAATGCCATAAGAAAATTACATAGAAAACAGTTAATGAAAAGTACACCAGTAAAAAAATATAAGCAAAATAGAAATCAAAGCCTTACAGGCAAAAAAAGGTGCATGAACACCATAATACTATAAAAACTGTAAAAACAAACATGCTTAGGAGAGCTACATTGTGGGCTTTCCACAGGTGTTGTCTATGATCCCTTTTCTTTAATCTTTCCTGTTAACACATTGTGGGCACAGCCCCACAATGTAAAAAAGGCCCACAACTACACACCCTACCTAAAACTCACCCCACAATGTATCTCTCGTCCGCCCAATGCAACTTACACAAATGTAGGTACAATAAAGCATTTCAAAAGTGTACATGTAGAGTTGTTTTTATGTGTGTTGTGTTGTCATGCAGCCTTGGAGAAAGACTATGTTAGGGTCAAAAACGTCAGGCCACTATTGCTAACTTTTTGTGTGTATTTTCTCCTCTGCACACAGATGAAGACTGGGAGCTTGTTACTTGTTACTGCTGCAAACCGTTCGCCGGTCGGCCGATGATAGAATGCTCCGAGTGCGGAACGTGGATCCACTTATCCTGCGCGAAGATCCGAAAGAACAATGTCCCCGAGATTTTCACTTGCCAACGGTGCAGAGACTCAAAATACGAGATCCGGCGCTCGAACCGAGCGCGAGAACCAAAGAAACAATTCAAGGAGCTTTACGAGGAATTGTGAGAACTCAAAGAGTTTTTTGTTTTGTTTGTATCGTTCTGCTACAGTCGCTCGTCAAAAAAATTCACCCTAAAGGAAAAGATCGTGAAGGATGTAAAAAATATTTTGTCATGAAGTGTTGAGATAATCAGGGATGAGAAATTTCAGACTTTTATCTGAGTTCAGAATTTTTAAGTCAGCCTGGTGAAGAAAGTCAGCCACTATTTTTCCACATACAAAGAAATCCTTTCTCTTTGATCTACTTCTGCAGTGCTGAGGACAAAGTTCTTAAAAGCTCTGTAAAATCATTTCAACATACCTCCTTGAATTTGGATCCTAGTTTCAGACTTTAACGTCAGCGATGAAAAGATTGTTGACAATCCAGCACACCTGAGCAGACTTCGATCATTTAGTCTGAATTTTAGCAAATTTAGTCTGGTTCCTTTGGACAAGATGGAAACTACAATTACAGTTCGAGGTCAGGGAATTCTACGTTTATAGTGAAAATGCTCAAGTGGATCTTGGCTGCCATTGAATAAAGTAATTCGCCAAAGCAGACATCTCAAGAAGTAAAAACAAAGGGAAAAATTGTAGACAACAATTTCGTTAGTGGAGAGTTAACCTGCAAGTGCTTCAACAAGTGAGAACAGGTGCTGAAGACAGGATAAGAGGAACCAAGTTCTTCGACAACTTAATCCAGTTCTATAAGAGTTTTCGACTGAGTAAGAATTTTGACAAGTTCCAAGTACATGTACTTCAAGTACAACAATGTCTTCAACAGTTTTTTGGAGAATTTAAACACTTCTTTGAGAACTTCCTTGTGACCTTCAACGAGTTCTTGAAGAACCTCAACGAGTTCTTGAAGAACCTCAACGAGTTCTTGAAGAACCTTAACCAGTTTCAGCAGCCACCCCGGGCCGTGGTGCATCTTGTACCAAGTGGCACCAGTAAGAAGTTGATGAGCAAACTGTTTCTAACAGTCGTTCCCCGGGAAACACAAAAGAGCATTTCGACGAGGTTCCTCAATGAAACATTTTCACCAGAAGCATCAAAGTAAATGTGTGAGGGTGACCTTCAGGAACGAACTGAAGACAAATCCATGTACAATGTGTCTCAAAGCTGTAAATATTAAATTTCTAAGGGCTTCTCTGGACAACTGTGATGTCCCGCGTTGGAGGGTTGTTTTTTCCTTCTTTTTTTTCCCTTTACTGTAACTTATGGGAACTATATCAAAATTGAACTTAATAATATTTATTATTTATGCAGTGTTATCGTTCAACAGTGGTCCATCGGCCAAATGCTTGCACCTGGGCCCAATTTCATAGAGCTGCTGAAGATGAAAATATTGCTTAACAATTTTCTGCAAGCAAAACTAAGCAGTATACCAGTTACATTTAGCACATGTAAGATGGTGTTTTAGCTGGTAACCATATTTTTGTAAGCATAATTTTGCTGTGCTTGACAGCCTTTTTGTGCTTTAGCAGGGCTATGAAATTGGGCGCCGAGGGCCAGTCAAAATTCTTCCCAAGACATTTCTACACTCCCACAATGCAATGGGAAGGATATCAGATTCAGTCCCTTAATAGAGTGTAGAAGACATGAAGTCAATCCCATAATATGCAACTTTGTTGGGTCGAATCCCAGTCGTGACATTTTTAGGGGCAAGATACTTAACTATAGTTGCTTCTCATCACCCAGGAGTAAATGGGTACCTGCGAAGGTAGAGATTGTTGATGTGGATGATTAGCAACATGGGTGCCACTTTGGCTGCTGGTGCTGCATACTCCAAAGGAGTTGAGATGGTTTCAGGAGTTTTTACACAAAAGGCCCAATTATTAGGGGCAGAAGGCACTTTGATACGATGTTTAAAAGTGCCAAATAAATGGCTACAATTATTATACAGAGGTAGTAAAGCTACAGTTTATGTGTATTTTGGCACATCTCAATGCACATTTTCGGTACATGTAACTGCAACAACTTTGTTTTCTTTTTCGTTTTTTAAAATATGTACTTTGATGTTTACGCAAAACCAAAGGTGCAAGAAATTTAGATTAACATATCGCACAAAAACACTCATAAAAGTTATCATGGTTAATGGGAGACTATTCAGAAGCTATTTGTAACGTCACTTTTTTTACGAAGCGACGTAGGGTGCTCCGGGGCCAAAAGTGTGTTTGGAGAAAAACTCGTTTGAAGTTGATCTAATTTTCAAACTGCTTTTTCAGAGACTGTACTCTATTTTACAAACAAATTTTGCACTGAAGAGACAATTTACACACACATCTATAAAGATAAGAGTTTAGATCAAAAACAAATGTTCACTGATTTGAACATAACTCACATGGGAAACTTCAGTTGAAATATGTATTTGCTTGAAATGCAGTCGTTTTTGAAAAAAACAAGTACATGTAGTTAGTTACATGGAGTCTAAAACCTGAAAACTGTGACAACATTTAAGGTGGGTTTTCACTACTTTCTTGTGACTCTGATGTCTGAATGAGCTTAAAACTTTCACCGGCTTGTTATTTCATGTTATACATGTATTTGTTGGGTCACATAAAGTGTAGACACTGGTCTTTGACCAGCGTTACCCTGCCGGCATCTGTTTGTACTTCGTTACAGTAGGCGATTTTTTTTTTTTTTTTTCATGAAAAAGCAAATAAAAATGTTAACAAAGGCAATGCACAATCACTGAGTAGAAACAAAATATATAAAAAAACATGTCTAAAGAAAACAATGTACATAAATATAGAAAAGAGAATTGTTCTATTTCTATGTTAACACTGCCAGAAGTCTTGTATGAGTGTTTTGAAATATAGTGTGTTTGTGGCTGGGTTGTTTTGTAAAATGTTAAATGGATGAACGTTTTGAGGGTAGGGGAGGGGGGTGGGACGTCTTTTTTATAGCTGCATGGTTGGACACTCAATAAGCCATTTGTGAGTTGAATTTTAAAGAGGAAGGGAAATGTCAAATTCAGTTTTGTGATGTACCCAATTAGATAAAGTACAAATTACAAGTCTATAATCTGGCGTTAAATTGGTATAATTTGCCATTGTGTTCGATACCCTTCCCGTGCAAAAATTTGTCAACATCCGAAACATCCGATGACATCATTCTGAGAAAACTGGGTCAGTAGCCTACATTTGAATACCCTCCGCGTGCAACTCTTGTCGAAATCCAAAAACTTTCGATGAAGTCACATTGCAAATAGGGCCTAGGTGGTCTGTACATTCTTGTACGGAGAATTTTTCAGTTCATTGCTGGAGTTTGATGATATTCAATCAAAGCTGCATTAAATTTTACTTTTTGACTTGCACGGAAATTCCTCTCTGGAATGTACCTAGACCCATTTGGTTTTTTGATGTTCGTTGACGTCATGTTTCAAATTTCGCTCTGAAAGAGTGTCAAATATATTTGACATTTTACACCATTTTAACGTGAGGTTAATGACTTGTAATTTGAGGACTCTAGACCTATCTATTGGAAATCGAGTGCATCACAAAACTCAATTTGACCTCGGGAATTCCTCAGGTTACTGCGTCACGTGGTTTGGGGGAAAGCTTGAATTTCAAGCTCTAGTAAATTCTTACCATTTCATCTGTCATACACAAATCATATTGAATTACCATACCTCATACATATTCATGATCGTTAGCCAAATTGGCATGCATACATGTAGTAGACTGTCCCATGGGCAACAGTCACACACAGGGTAAATACGCATGCATACTAGACAGCTAGACTGTCACATGTGTAACAGTCTACTGCACATGTGCTTTACGAAGCAATCGTTGGACTGACACTCGCATGCGGGTGTACATGTAGTAGTTCACCTATGTGCGAACATCGCTTGCTACATACACATGAAAAAATGGTGGCTCATGTAAATTTTGCGCTTTCCCGGGCTCAATGTTGCCGAGCCAGAGAGAAGTATGAGGTATACACACACATGTAGTAAAACCAATACAGAATGGTTTATTTGGGGTGGACAGTCGATATTAGCTTCCGTCGGTGTCGGTATGTGAAAATGACAAACTAGTTCCTTCAGCTTTTGCCTCGGGAACTAAGTTTGTCAACTTCTAACACCTCGGGTGCTAATCGACTGTCCACCTTCAAACCATGTTATATTTGTGGAAAAAAAATGTCTTGTTAATAATTTGCATACATGTATGCAACAGTTAGTTATTTAGAAAGTTCCACTGTTTGTTTTTGGTTTCAGTTTTTGTGGTGTGGAAGGTACTTGTACATGTTTAGTCTCTTTTCCAGCAGTTCTATTTACTGTTGTTTTCTATATAGGGCATTATTACTAGTTACTCCGTGCATAGTTTGCATATCTCAGAACATTATTCATGAGCAGAAATAGATCAGAATACCAGTCTGAATGCCGTTGAAATGAGCGGTGTTTTTAACTGGTTCCACTCTGCTTACTGGCTTAGCAAACATTTTGTTTATCTGATAAAAAACCACAAGGGAAACTGACCACAGGTAAATTTGGGGTTGAACAAAACAAAATTGACCAGAGCAGGACTTGAACCAGATTAATTTGCCGACGCTCAACCAACTGAGCCGTCTGGTCCTAATTGGGAGATCATCAACATTAGGGTTAGACGGCTCAACTGGTAGAGCACCGACACATTAATCCAGAGGTCGCAGGTTCAAATCCCATTCTAGCACTATTGCTAAAAATACGGGAAGCTTAGTACCCAGACAGCCAGATCTCAGACAACGTGTTAAATTTCCCCAACGTACATGTCCAAGCTTTATGTTTACTGGGCAGCGTTTTCGCGGTCGTAACCAATAACTGTTTCGGTTGACTTGGCCATTGGTTAATCACTGGTCAGTGACCAAAACAGTTGTTGGTTGCAGCCACGGAAACGCACCCCTGTTTTACTGCGGTCTGGCATGCGGATGTGGTGATCACGTGATTGGTTTGTCTGAAATCTGGGTATTTTTGAGCGAAAGTGACGTCATTAATGCGGAGTGCTATTGGGTCAATAGACAAGTGTTTGCTAACTGCACACGGATCTTAATAAGCAGAGTCGAGTTACCAGCCAAAATGCCATATTCTCCACACTGTTTCTGACTGGTTCCTGTCTTATTTCTGCTTAGAAAATTAACCTTTATAAGCGTATTACAAAAGAAACACCTGCTCAGAGTACATAATAATGCCTGGTACTGTGGATTGTTCAGTGGTTTTGTACAGAGAAAAAGTATACAAGATTTAAATATTTTTCAAAGCTTGTACAGAAAATAACAATTATAGAAATATGACCACAGTGACAGAAACTTGTAAACAAATTTTTAAATATTTTTTTGATTATTTCAGTATTGATGATTTTTTTTTAGAAATGCCTTCTTAAAAATAATGGTCTTTCTGCAAAATATTTTGTTGTACAAATCATCGCATAGGCCTATCTGACGACAGGTAAATATAAGCACACTACCTGACTACTATTGTTGCTTTTTATTCATCGGCTCGTCCGGTATGTCAAGAAAATGGTTGCCGAGTAAGGCTTAAATTTGCGCACAGCTTTTTGTGTTTAGCAAAAATATAGTTCCATCAAATTCCTCGCATGAGTGGTCAGTGAATCACTTGGCTGCGTAGACAATTGACGCAGCTCAAAGCCCAAACCCAAGTTGCCCATAAAAATGGCGTCTATCGGGAATTTTTTTAATGAGATATCGCCCAACTCACAAGGCCGGGACGGCCACTTCAAGGTGAGGGCTACACTTAACTGATTTGGGCTGTCGACCCAGATCAACTGTCACCAGGGGCACGTTGCCACCTACTCCTGGGGCTGAAACAGGGTTACCCCCTTCACAGTCCGTAACTATCTTTTTATTTGGTTATGTCAGCTACAAGCATATCTGCTTTACATGCCCATTTTTTGTCCAGTTTTAAGTGGTCGGCTGAGGCCCCCAAACCTCCGCAAATTTGGATTGTATTTTAAATTAGAAAGTGAAATTAACAATGCAAACTGCTTACCAACCAAAAGGACCTAATATGGAATAAAAGGCACAAAAAAAATTGTAAATGGTCTGACGTTTGGACTCTAGCAGAGTCTTTCTCAAAGGCTCAAATATTTTAAATTGATACATCAAATTTTGCATTTCTACACATCTACTGTACCCATAGTTAATTTCTCTGTCATGATCATAATCACATTCTGTCTATGTATCCCAGGAATTTTTTGTTTTAATTTGTTTTCATTTTTTCCCCCCAATTTTCTTTGGATCAAGTTGACTTCTTGTTGTTTGTTATAACTTGGTTTTTACCCTTACACCAAAAACCAAAGTATATTCTTTATCCCCGATGCAAAAATTAACATCTATTCAATTGTTGTTTGTTGTTTCAATATTTGAGAATGGCTCAGCGTTCTATCTTCCGTAAGATTTATTGTTTTGTCTGTGGATTTGTGCACATTGGGAAACAATCCATTTACATATAACTGACATGCCATTATTTGTTTATTCTCTCTTCATTTGAATCCCGTGGATCAGGCCAAAAGAAACCTTGTGATTATTCAAAACTTTTTTGTTTAGAAGACGTGCTCTTGTCATTGCGTGAAGAATAATCATGATAACCAGCGCTCTGCACTAATGACATCACTTTTGCTCAAAATACCAGTCAGACATTTCCCCCACGAGCTCTCACGCGCTCACTGCATCGGCCCGCCAGACTGCAGTAGTACAATCCATAGTGTTAGCCAGAGGGGTGTCTGGGTGTCTTTTGGACACCCCGTTTTAAATTTGGACACCCCCCCTCCTGTTTTATCTGTCATTTACATGTAAATTTATTGTAAGTGAACAATTTGGACACCCAGTTTTTATATTTCCAGCAAATTTTGAAACCCTTTTACCAAATCCTGGTTTACAACCCTGACACCTGAGTACAATTAGTACACGAGAGTAAACACAATGCTTGGACATGTACGCGCGTGTTTGTTGAGTGATTTTTGACACGTTGTCTAAGATCCAGGTACCAACACAAAAGTGACTTTTTAAAGCACAAATATGGTCCATCGCACAATGGTGAGAGCATGCGGTTAATTTTCTTCCTATTATGTAACTCTCACTTTGTAAAAAAAAGAAAGAAGTTTATAATGTCATATTGTATCGCTTATTTATTGTCTGATTTTGCTTCATTACTAACAAATCATGTGTTTTATTATCATTTCAGTCAAATTTTTTTTTTACCCCATGAAAAAAAACTTTGAAAAAAGAATAAGGTGATTTTTTCATTGGGGATGTGCCACTAATTTTCAAAACCAAAAAATGGTTAGTACGGAAGTGTATTTAGGACATGGCATAAAAGGAAATACCTGAAGCGATTTACTATTTTGCTCAAGCGAAACAGTAAACTAAATACTTCACTAAACCACCCGTGGGGGGGGGGGGTAGTCTGCAAAATAGTAATTTGACCAGCCAATTAATAAAATGGCACAGGCAAAATATTAATTTGAGTAAAAAAAAACTGGTCATGTCCTAAATACACTTCTTTAGGTTAGAGTTGGGTTCCTATGTAAATTTGTTATTGAGTCATTTGGTGCATTACCGCCGGTTTTTTTTTGTCCCCCCCCCCCCCCCCCCCCCCCTCCCCGTTTTTCATGGTCAGTTTGTAATTGGCCGAAGGCTCAGACTATAATAGCCACTTTTCTCGTAGTTAAACATTATGGGCTTTATCTTGTAATGGTCATGGAATATGTCACAGAAATGACTGTAAATGATATTTGTCTGAGATATTTGTTTTCCCTCTGATTTGTCATAAAAATAGAGAAGAATTAAACTTAAAAATTGGATATTGTAAATTTCAGGTTCCAGCAATTTGGGGTCAAAGTCAAATTTATTGACTGGCATAAAGTGCCAAATCTTACCCTCTAATGACACTTTGTGATTTTTAACAGTATTAATTTCTACCCGTGTATAAAATTGGAAAGAAATGGTTGGAAAGGCTGACAGGTTGTCAGTGTTATTTATTAATAAAAATGTAGTTTGTGAATTCGACATTGTGCTTACATTTTGTCTTTTCCTGTTGTGTAGATTTCTCTTGTGAAACACAATACCGTGGTTTTAAAACGTACCATGACCCCTGAAGTCAGTACTTTTCAATCTCATACTGATACAGGTACAGATACAGGTACTCGTTTTCGTTCTTGGCTAGCGAGGTACTTGTACCTACTCAATACTCGACTGAAAAATAACCTAGACAGTGGAGTCATGTACTCGGTATTTGACAGTTTACTCCACACTCTGACTATATTTTCAGGAGTTTGTATTATTGATTGAAACAAGAACGCAAGACCGTTGGACTTGTCCAGTCATGAGTTTACTGGCCCAATTCTAAAATCACTGGCCTCGGGCCTGTGGTCCAGTGTTCCAGTGTAAATTTCGAGCCCTGCATTTTAGTGAGTCAGAAGATTGATCTCCTTTGTAGTATGGGTATTTGTTCTTTACTACTCAACAAAATTGGAAGTTTAAACATTTCAACAAGAACGCAAGACTGCTGGACTTGTCCAGTCATGAGTTTACTGGCCCGATTCAAAAATCACTGGCCTCTGGCCTGCGATCCAGTGTAAATTTTCGAGCCCTGCATTATAGTGAGTAAGACATAACAGAATCACCACACACAAAACGGATACGTCTTAAGATATGTCCCTTTTTAAGGCATGTTAATTTATTACAGTTATGATTTGGTGCCGCTCGTAGCAGTCGAATAGATTTGTTAAATTGATATACACACATCTACCAGATATAACATTAAAGAATACATACATTGGTAAGTACATATGCCCCCATACCACACTTTTGACATGAACCAGTGAGAGATTTGGGGGGACTCAAGGTGGCAGCAGACTTATGTGCCAGGAAATATGTCTGCTGCCACCTAGCATTCTGAAGTGTCCAATTGTAATACCTAAACTAAAAAGCCTTGATGCTTAGGCTCTTTATAAAAACCAATGTCCCCGTGTATTATACAGTTTAGTGCGCATTTTAGACGACACGGTATTTACGAGTAGACACCCACGATGGTGGGCGTGGCAGCAGTAGCCACATGTGACATTGATGGCAAGGAGTCAATATCACTAAACAGGCTAAATGTAATTTATCAGAATGGTTCTTCTGAACACTAAACAGTGTGGCGAGCTCAGTGGCCAGGTTGTTACGCCACATTCAATCTAAAATGTTGGGATTCGTAGGTTCGAATCCCAACTAAGTAGGCTGTGGTTTGTTTGTTTGTTTGTCTTTCTGCAGGGCACAGAAATCACCGAGTAAACACAGCTTAGCATTAGTGTATAAGGCTAAAACCGACATGAATATAAATGTTTCTGCTCTGCGTGCAAGCTTGCTTGAAAGTTTCAAGTGCTTGTAGCATGCACAGCACCTGCGTGTCAATTGCTCTTTTTAAAAACCACAGCTAAAGCATGGTTCATACTTCACGCTCTATTGCAAAAATGAAATGAACTTCCAAGCATCACAATTGGGAAAACAGCACTTTAGGTGTTTTTTTTGGTTCTTTGCAACACAGTGAAGTACAAACCCCGCTTGAGGCTTTGGAACCAGTTTGGGATCCATCCCCCTATTTGAAGCCCCAAAATGAAAGCCCATGTTTTTAAAATAACCGACAGAGCATAAAGCACGGTGACAAAAGTGACACGACCACCCTAAACTGCATGCAGTTTAACAAACTAAAAAAAAAGAATGAGAGGGGGACCAGTTACTCTACATGTTTGTCTTGATGCCTTTTTGGGCCGGCTACCATGCCGGAGTGTACAAATAAAGTGGATCACCCATAGGCCTAATTTAAATGTGCAATATGTTTGTACATCTCAATTAAATATTAGGGTTTATGATTGAGTGAGGCATCCTGGAGACAAAATGGCAAGAGATCATTACATTGGACAAGGAATGAAGGGGTTGACGCTGAGAAATGTTGTTTTTGAACCACCAACATCCCACAAAAGATAAATAAATAGTCAAATCAGAATATTTGTTTACAACTTAAACGATGCAAATATTACCTTTTGAAAATGGCAAAAAAAAATGTCTATGAAACTAGGGGAGTGTGTTGGCAACCCTGAACAGAAATTAGTTTCTGACAAAAAATTCACTGACTGAAACAATTTTTCGAGAGCTACGCCAAAACGGGTCGGTAACCAGAAACAGTTTGTGCAGTCCTTGTTGAAATTTGCCGAGTTCCCTTGACGGGAAGATCATCTAAACAAACAAACAAACAAACAAACAAGGATGCCTCATAAGTGAATTAGTTTCTGTCAAAAAATTCGCTGACTGAAACAATTTCCGAGAGTTACGCCAAAACAGGTCGGTAACCAGAAACAGTTTGTGCAGTCGGTTCATCTCTTGAAAATCAACGTTCTAAAAATATACTGCCTTCATTTTATTTTCAAGTAGTGGAACTGGAGTCTTTATAATTGAATCAATTTTATTGAAGTGGTATACTTGGAACGTTTTTCATTTAAAAAAGTTTTTGAATCCGAGCCAACAACTCGGTTACGGTTTGGTCGGAACAGCTGCGTCATCGCGGTTGAACCGAACATGTGAAAGTGTTTAACCAATGACCGAAAGCACAAACACGTTTCTTGTTGAGGTCTCCAAAACGCCCCCCCCTAGTGGTCAAAGTATATGAACACGATTTGTCAAAAAATTAACAGACTTAGCTTCTGGACAAGGTAAGCGAAATCTCACATGAAACAAATGTTTAAAACTTTCATGTAGCCATGAAGTTCTTTCCAAAAAATAAAAGAACAAAATAAGAATCCACTTTTTATACAAGATATTTCAAGACCAACTAAAACACAATTGTTGTAGTATACTGAGGCCACTGTACAAAGACATTATTTTTGTTGATAAGTCAAAATTTTTTTGATCAAAATACTCCTTTAAAAAGATTGAACGTGAAAGGGAAAATTTAGTGACGATGTTTAAAGAAGAAAAAAAAAAAGGCAACTGACGTTGTCTGTTTATAACTTTTGAGCACATTTGTGCAAAGAGGGCATAGCCTGTATTGCTCGTAAAAATTCCTGAATTGATTAAGTGAATGATTGTTGAAAAACTATGATATAAACCCAGGCTATGTATTGTAGTAATAGTATAATCTATTCATCATGCATTATGAATATTCATTATAGAAGATTGCCTCAAATTTACATATACAGTATATATAATTTATTATGTGTTGATCAACAAAAACATTAATTGAAAGTTAATAACATGCGGCAACCACTGTTTTTGCCATTAACTGTCAGCAATACCGTATTTAGTTTGTAGTCTTTATAAGATGGTTCAACATTACTTTTAAAACGAGTACTTAAATGTACATGTGCTTGGGGTCAGGGGTCAAGGGTCATATTCAAATCTACCATGAGCAAGATTGTACCCCTTAGTACTTCCATTACAGGGACAAGTTGCTTTCGGATTGGGCGCTTTGTGCTATAAAAGCATTTGGTATGACATTAATATGGTCGGAAAGATGTTTTAGAAGTACATCATGGGCTATTTATGATTCACACAAAATATCCTTCAAAATTGTGTGGTTAACCTTTTTTTTAAGTCAGTGAACAAAAGGGGTCTGCCATTGGAGTAAAAAATCGCAGACTGGGTTTGGGACATTTAACC
The DNA here is from genome assembly GCA_023634235.1 of Pisaster brevispinus. Taxonomy (NCBI): domain Eukaryota; kingdom Metazoa; phylum Echinodermata; class Asteroidea; order Forcipulatida; family Asteriidae; genus Pisaster; species Pisaster brevispinus. The sequence goes on from JAMKCF010000001.1 coordinate 31,547,820, forward strand.
ATAAAAAAAACAAAAAAAACAAACAAACTTGTGAAACTTGTTTCCAAATTTCCTTAATGTTAAAACACAGTCCTCAGTACAAAAATAAACATTTCAACAACGAAAACTTTACAAAAACAAAGAAAAAAAACCGGTACCTTACATTTCGGCTCGCCTGTACAAAATTATTTGAGCGACCGTGGTGAGCACACTCCCACACAAAAGCACAGTGTTACTTTCTATTTATTAGAGAGACACTCTTGTAAAAAATGTGATCGGAAAACCTCAAGGTTTTGGGGTTTTCATAAGAAATACAAGCGGAAGTATTTCACCTGTCAATTTGCCCTTAGCACCCTACTGTACGCCCGCCCAGCACGCCCAGTGGGTATAGACCGTATTGAATATAACGTCACCATTCAAATATCTGCCCTACAACATGGCGTCTAGCGTGTGCGTGATGGTGTGCGTGATGGTGTGCGTGCATGTGCCGTAGAAATCAAACCGGGAACGCTGCGTGCTTCATTGATGTACGCGGCCGTTTAGACGTGCATACGGTTTTCCCTACAAGATGGCAACTTTCATAGCAACAAAGGGGTTATTCAATACGGTCTATAGCCTATTTCAAAAGACCTGCAGCTGTTGCGATAATTAATTGAAGGGTAATGGTACTGCTGTAAAACCTTTATAAGAAATGATTTAAGAATGAAATAGGTCGCACTTTTCATGAGAGTGTGTCTCTAATGTGTCCAATAAAATGTTAGCCCAAGACACTACCCAGGGAGACTAATCGACATCCCTGTTATCGGTCAGAATGTGTCTTATCTTAGTCCCCTACAATTTGTAATACACTATTTTTTAATCCCTTACAATTTCTTATACATTTTGCTTAGTTACCCCAAACACTACGCAAGCACACATGGGATGTGTGGAGCACACGAGGCATGTGCCCCACCACTGACGTTTTCAGACGATCAAGACTGGGTATAAAGTTCTATTTTTAATCCTGGAAAGTGTGTTGACATCTCATTACGGGAAAGCTCCATTAAAGAAAGAATATATAATAAAACATCCTTTTAATCTGACAACTAACACCTGTTATTTCCATGTAATTCCTTTTCCAAACAGTAGACTTAGCTGGATCATGCACAAACCAGTAAGGCTGCTGACTGCCCCAGGCAGATTAACTGCTCATCCATTATGTTTATTGACCCAAGTAATTCAATGTAAACACACCCACTGGTGAAAAAGGATGTATAGTTTCTGAGTTTTTGTGGCGAAAGTCGGAAAATCTGTAATGGAGCTTTCCCGTAAATGTGAAAATAGAGAGGCGGCATTGGCGATCGCAATTATCCTGCAACGTAGTTCCAATTCTCAATTTGGATTGGAATCGGTAGGAAACGGTTAAACTGAAGTCACAAGTTCCGTTTAACCCGTATTAAGTTTGTTTTTTTATGCCTCACGCTATTGTACAAACAAGAACATCCAAATGAAACTTCACCGGAACTGGTTACAATGAAATAATACACCAATAAAATTTGGAGAACCATCGACACTACGAAGGATTGTTTTAACATCTACATCTTATATATACTTTTATCAATAAATGGAATAATGTATCCCTCAAAGCTCTATGGGTAATCCTTTGGTTAAAAAATCCTATGGTGGAAATATTGACTTCTGGCTGACGCAGGAAAACCCGACCCCCGATTGACCCATAAAGGTTACATCATCACACCAGAAAAAGGTTCGTACCCACCGTTGTATACTTCCGACAGCAAACCACCCTCGAGTATCCACCAGCACAAATTTGCACAATGGCGTGCATCTACGTAACTTGGCATTCAAGAATTCAAACAGCAAGCGCAGAAAATCCCTAGCGCAGAAATGTGGCGCTTGCCCTGTAAGCGAAATTGGCGATCGCAAGTGCAGGATTCGGCGGTGAGCAGAGCCCATAAAATTGGGTCCAGGAGAGTTGCTGTTGGGTGGTTGAAGATTACTTATAGCATCGGTGGATCTTTTCTTCTCCATCTTTTTCAGCTTTTTCCATCTCTTGTGATGATTCTTTCTTGGAGGTCTGGGTGGTATTTATGAAGGCAGAGATGGGCTACACACACACACTGACACCGTCCTCACAATATCGTGCAGGATTTTTCCTGACATGATCAAAAGAAAGTTATTATCGTTATGGATTTCTAGTAACGAAACCAAGGATTGGTCACCGTGGTCCAGTGGTTAGACTGCAGGACTTGCAATCACAAGGTTGTGGGTTCGAATCCTACCAAGCTAACCGCTGATTTCACAATGACTATAGAATAAGTATTGTCGTCTAGTTACTGAAGCACAATTTCTTGATTTGTGAAATTCATAATCATAGACGCCAAACCGATGTTTGTATAAGAGAGATTGGCTGTTGCCAACAATCAAACAAACAAACACCCCAACACCCCATCAAACAAACAAACAAACAATCAAACAAACAAACAGGGATGCCTCATAAGTGAACTTAATCACTGTAGCTTGCAAGCCTGAGGAAACCTGTATACAAGGGTGCTTGCTATGTGAACCAGAAACACTGGGGTTAACCCCTACTCTTCCTTGATAAAGTGTTCAGGGTTCTGTTATGTGCACTACCAATCCTAGTGCACGGGAACTACGGCCTAATATCCCATCCGAAGGACAAAGCAAGTATAGTAAAGTATCTTGCTCAACGACGCAAGTGTCAAGACCAGGACTCGAACCCACACTCTGCTGATCAGAAACACCTGAGCTTGAGTCCAATTGTGATTGACCACTTGGTCATGACTTGCCCCTAGTAAGTAAAAGTAACACATGAAAGCGGAGACTGATTACCTTATGACTACTAGGCACCTGTTCAGGAGGCTGTTGGGCGGCGGCTTGATCACCTTGGGGCGGGGCTTGTCTACCCTGTTGGTCTTCTTGTGCTAGATTCTGCGCTAATCTCATATCTTCTTGCTCCTGAAGTTGCAAAGCCAATTCGTGACTGAGGAAAATAATTAGCCAACGACAAAAACAAAAACAGTGAGGAATCTGAGTGACGTCTGAAGCTTGCTTGGTGTGGAAAAAAAAGAAGTAACTTAATCTCTTTTGGGAGGAGTGTTGGCTCTGAAAAGAGGCGGTGTGGTCTTGACGTTTTGAACGGAATACTCTGCTCGCCTTCATCTGTATTCTAAAGACCTTTGCACTCATAAGGCCATCTTGGTTTGGGTTCCTTTTTACACAGGCGAAATCAGTGCAGCCAGCAATGCAAACCAGGGACCAGTCTACTATTAGCACAGACAGGTCATGCTGAGCAGGGGCCAATTTCATACCGCTGCTTAACGGTAAGCAAATTTTCATGCTAACTATAGCAACAAAAATTCCTTAAGCGTAAACATATTTCACGGGTTAGCAAGAAAATTAGGCGGCCAGCTTGCGCGCTCACCACTGATTTGCATTGCTACATCATGCATTTTCATACAGTAAGAACCGGAACTTTAGCATACCTTTTTGTATGCTTATGGTTAGCAGCGCTATGAAATAGAAACTAGAACAGTAAGCACAAAATCAGCCGTTAAGCAGCTCTATGATATTGGACCCAGGAGTTTCATTTGTTTTTGAAAACTAAGAGAAAACAAATTGCACTTGGTCCATAAACCTCTTGAGTATAAAACAAATTAAGAAAAATAAATTGCACTTCAAGATTCTTAATCCTTTCATGCACGCTTTATTTTAGTGATAAACTGATCATATTGGCACATTAGTTGCTTACTCAGTTTTGTGTGAGTGCAATTGGCGACCCCCAAAAAAGAAAGGTCACAATACTGCCCTCAAGAGTCCTCTTTCTCATTCTGAAAACTGTGCGATCTTGATTTGTTTCTGTTTTACAACTATTTTTCTGAAGGGATTCTTTTTTCAAATCTTACTCTGACAATGCTGCCATAGCCCTTCCGGCAGCGTCTTGTTCCTGTAACTCGCCCAGCTTGGCTTCTTGAGACGTTGCCTCTTGCTGCTGGTCCTCTTGCAGTGACAAAGCTATGAGGTAACTGGAGGAGACAAAAAATGGATTCTTAAGAATTCAGCTCTTCCAATCCCAACCCCCCACCCCACCATAAACTGCCATTGCTGAGGTCATACAATGGAAATATTCAAGTGTGTCAGCGCCACGCACAACTCTCAGCCAATGATAGGTCTTCCTATGACCACAGTGAGGGCGCTGTTTGTGACGTCATACGCAAGGGATCTAATGGACACTTGAGTCCCATGAGGCACCGCAAAGGGACAAAATAAAAAACATAGGGCTCACAAATGAACTAGATTTAAAAGACCTGTGCCTAATTTTTAAACAAGCGAGAAATAATGCTTAACTCTCCTACTTTCAGAATTACATCATCCGCTTTGGAAGAAGTTCACGGCCATATCTTGTAGTTTTTCATCGAACCAAACGATGAATGTTACAGAGCTGCCAACATTTGCATCTTGCAATCAGGGAGATTTTGTACAACAATCAGGGAAGATATTTAGAATTACATTCAACATAAAAGGGACAAAAAGTTTCCATAATTAGGGACATATTCAAATATGTTCATCAGAACATGGAAAGATGGAGTTTATTTTCAGGGAACTTTCTGCAGAATTAGGGAGAGTTGGCAGTTCTGCAGTAAAAATGTACTTACAGGGGGTATCGCATTTGAGTAAAGACAATGACAAACAGTAACGCATTGTGAATGTGTTTTGTTGAGTCTTTAGGAATCGACAAAATTATCATTATTTACTTTAAAAAAAATAGTTTTCTCACAATCTATAAAACGAACGTCTCTTTTACACGATCAATCTAATACTTACTCTGTGTCCAGCTGTTGGTCAGGTGACATGTTTGATACCGGCGTGATCTGCCTGGTCGGCGGACGCGCATTGAACTCTCCATCAACAAAGTGACTGTCGCCCTCTACGCTACTGAGCGTCTCCCAGACGATGCTACTCTCCGTCAGAAAACCCTGATCGGTGACTAAGACAAACAGCTCATCCTGGGAGAAAAGAGCAAAACAAATGATCGCAATCAGTACCGAGGCCTAATTAAAAAAAAAAAAATATTCCTTAACTCTTTCAGTGCCCGTTTTTTCCAGCTTTGAACCCAAAATGCTCTGCTATTTTAGGTTTCCAAAGTTCTGTATATTAAAAAGACTTTCTCACCAAACAAGGTGTATCTTGCTGATTTGTGTTGCCTTGGGTACATCCCAAAGTCAATAGTATTTCTTGAGTGATAATGCCCTCTCATAAGTGATTAAATAGGCCTCCAATCTTGACAATGTTGTCCCTTGTGGGTGGGTGTGGTTGTTAACACCTTTTTATTCCCTGATGTTTTAGTTTGTCTTTTAGATTTTCTCTTGCCAATTTCATGTGTTTTTTATATAAATATTTATTTTTCCCTGTCTTCGTTGTTTTTTTTGTCTGCTCAGTGTTGTCTCGTCCTTGCTGGGATGTTTCCGGTTATCTGTTTGTTGGGGTGTTGGGGTGTTTGTTCGTTGTTTGTCTGTTTGTTTGTTTTTATTGCTTTTAAATTTTTAATGTTCTTTTTGTATAAATATTTTGCTGTACTTTTGTATTTTTATTGTAAATCTGTATTTTAATTCAGCCTGCCGGCTGCGACGAGCAGATTTGAATAAACCAGTAATAATAATAATAATAACTAGACATATTGCATTTGTGCACAAATGCCAAGCTGTTTCGCCATAACTTTTTCAAAAAATCATAAAAAATCATGTGATGACGTCATTTCAGAATTTACAAGAACTTGCCAATATCCAACAAACTACCAAGTTTCAACATGATCGCATTAACACTTAGGGAGATATACGACATTAAAAAAGGCACCTTTAATGCCGCGTCACGTGACCCCCGATGACGTCATCGATCTGAAATTTCACACATATGATGGCTGCCTGACGATCAACATGTGTGTAAATTTTGAAGTGATTACACAAAATTTCACCACACACATCTTCAAAAAGTCCATTTTGATCAGTTTTCAACCTGCCGCTAGAGGGCGCTCTTGTGTATTGTGACGTCATCGGTATTTTTTTTTAATTACACACCCTTGCCAGACAATAACATCGTTAAAAGCAACTTCATAACTATATCCACTTTTGAATAACGAGGCGCTTCCGGTTTCGACCGGAAGTAGAGGTCATGTGAGGTCACGCACACTGAATAAAATGAAGACCTAATTAATCCCTATACAATCCCGCAAACAGAAACCTACGGTCTCTTGTGGCTGATTTGTTACGGATTTTCAAATATTTAAGTTAGAAACCTTTAAGATGACGTCACGTGACAGGTGATGACGTCATCACGACCTCATTGTTTTGGGATCATTATTGCACCAATGCCTTTCATCACTGAAAGTTTCATTGCAATTGCTCTTTAGGAACTATGCAAAAGGCTGCCTAGAAAGAATTGTGCGTTATGTCAATGACTTCCTGTCTGAAAAATAAAAATAAAAAAAACAATAAAAACAAAAACTTTAACAAAAACAAGAGCTGTTTCGCTGCGCTATGCTGCGAAACAGCTAATAATAATAATAGTAACATGTATATTGAGGGTGGTACATGTACATACGCTTGATGACACCTTTTGAGTACATAAAACAGATCGTACATGTACGACATTGGCACTGAAAGAGTCAATGTACCTGCGATATTATTTTTTGAGAGTTTTTTTGGAGCTTCTTGAGTGGACATTTTCCTTTGAAAATATCATTGCCACGATGAAACTCTGACTTGACAAAGGAAAGACAGCAAAGGCTCTCTCAACTTGTTCTGAGATTTGATGTTTTTGCGTGAGAAAATTGAGTCGGCACTCACCGTGGTTCGCAGAACCTCGGCTGTGCACCACGGTTTAAAATCTGAAATACTGAAATCATGAAATACTGAAATCTTGAATCAACAGACTTACCTCCATTCTCCAATTGAGCCAGGTACAATGACAAACAATGGTGGCAGCCTGTTAATTTTTGAATGCCACGTTTTGTACAAAAACAGGACAAAGGTCTGGTATCGAGGGCCACACAATAACTTACCTTGTGTTTTATTAACGTGCTGAAGTGGTTGTTTCTGAAGAATACGCACAGAGCGCCTTCCTCCGTGGCGTCGTTGAGTTCACACAGACCGTAGTAGGTCAGCTGGGCTGCTGTACTCTGCAAGAACTGCTCAGCTACCAGACCTATCAATGGGTCAACAAAAAAGAGGAGTCAGCAGGGCTTGACTTCGACTCTGGACCATGTTAGGTCAACTTCACTAGCAGATGTCTTTGGAAAGTAGAAGGGTTAAGCCACATCTGCCTAGCTACTTTACAGAGTTTCCCGTAGAACACACAAACGCTGTTAGCGCCTTTCTACGGGAAAACCTGTAGATGAACAAGAAGTTAGCGTCTTTCTTTAGAAATATTTAATGGCTTCTGACTGGCACCCCGGAACAAAGACAAAGACATTAATAGGGAGACCGCCAACATAGGGCTGGATAGCTCAGTTGGTAGAGCGCTGGTACGTTAATCTGGAGGTCGTAGGTTCAAGTTCCGCTCCAGTCAATTTTTCTTTGTTCAAACCAAAAGTGTCTTTGTTTATGCTCCGTTTCTACTGATATGAGATGGGAAACATGACAAAATATGCATCAAGTTGAAGAGAATCTTTCCAATGGTATACATTTTGTTGGGGTACATTTATTTGCAAGGGAGTAAATACTGAATGTTTATTGTAATGCAGCAATAAGCGCTACATGGGCCTAGGCAGGAACAGTGTTTATGTACTGTGACCAGTCAGGGTAGATATGGGGCGCTACATGGGCCTAGGCAGGAACAGTGTTGATGTACTGTGACCAGTCAGGGTAGATATGGGGCGCTACAAACCTTGATGCTGTGTGCTGTCGCTCTTGGACGTCTTACTAGAGATGATATTTTCTACGACTTGATTGTAACTACACGTTCCGACGGCCGAGACGATTTCTGAATTCTGTGGGTCGTACAACCAGCCGTGGCACAGGACTATATTCAAGAGATCGAACACCACACACTCTTGGGTGTATTCAAATTCTTTGACCCTACGAAAAAAGAAATTAAAATCGTTCAGTCAGCTGGTGGTCAAGTCTTGCACAATAAACAAAAGCGAGCAGCCAATAAAAAATGTTGGTTCCCAAAAGAGGTTATAAACTTAGTTATCTTTTTTTGTATTCACAATCAATCAATCAATCAATCAATCAATCAATCAATCAATTGTATGGATTCTGTAATTTTTGGTTCATCCTTTTCTTCCATGCCGTACGTCTAATGAAATTGCTCATGTGTTAATTTGGATGTAATTTCCAGCTACCGATCGCATTTTGTAACGGACACTTCTTGTCAATTAATGCATATAAATATATTTTGTTAAGTTTTCTTTGTTTTTGTAAATTCTGTATATTTTGTGAGTTAATAAAGTATTTGCTTTGAAAAATCAAAAAAAGTCAATCAATCAATCAATCAATCAATCAATCAATCAATCAATCAATTGATCGATCGAACAATCAGTTAATCAAGTCAATCAAATCAATCAAATCAATCTGCCGCATAGAATGGTTTAGTTGCATTTATGCCCCTCTTACAATGTCTTAGCAATACGCCCCCAAACTCTAGCACCCCCCACGCTCAGTGTGTTGATCCACACACTGTTACCGTACATATAAACTATACACGTAATGTACGTGACTATGATGCCTATGATACATGTACAATATAGTGTGTGTGACTGTTTGGAGTCACACCTTGGCCCCAACTGGAAAGTAACGCTCTCCGTTACAGAAGGACCATGGCAGTTGTCTTGATGGACTCCATGCATGGGATAGTGTATGTATCGCCCTGACAGACCCCTTGTGTGTGTGTGTGCAAGACTGTGCACCTTCCTTACGGACTCACGGACTCCGTGCGTGGGTAACTACTGGGGCTAGAGGGATCGCCAAAGAAAGCCTTGATCAAGGCTACATATTTCCTTGAGCTTTCTTACTAAACATGCTTACCCAGTAAATTTGACATTAACGTCTAGACCCCTACACAGTTTGGTGATGATCTCCATCGCATCATGGATGTTCTGCTCGTGGTTTCGCTGGACTCCTTCAGATGCATTCTGGATAAAAAGAAGAGACTTGTAATACTGGACCAAGGAAAATGGGTTAAAACGGACATATGGGGCCAACTTCTGAGCTGCAGGACAAAAGTGTATAGCGGCTTTCCATCGGCCTGATTGTGCTTCAGAAACATTGAGTACCGTATAAATTGATTGAGTTACATGTCATTAGCGCCCCCTGTAAGCTTATGCGCCAACACAACTTTGGCTATTAACACCAAATGCGCTTTAGCAAGACTGGTCTTCGATCATGGGTGACAAGAGCATGATTTTGTCAGGGTGACTCTTGTCCCACGACATTCACACGATTTCTCATTTTGAGTGACCTGAGCGCTCTGTTGCAGCAGAAGGAAAACACACGTTGACCCGAGGGCGGCTTCAGTCGTTTACGTACCTCTAGTGATCTGTTCAGAAGGCAGTCTCCAAGGTAACCGACTAGCTGGCTGGCGGACACCATCTCCACCATCTGTGGTATATGCACGGTTCCCCGCAGTAAGAGCACATTCATAATGGCGATGAGCGGGCAGGGGCCGTTCTCGTTTTGGGTGATGATCGGCATGCTGGTGCCCCGCCATTTGATCCACTTGACGTGGTAGGCTTGTTCTGATGGAAGACTTCTAGGGCTGGCTTCAGCTGCGGTAAGAATGAAAGTTGCATAATGTCCCAAGTGTGGCTGGTTACCATATTTCTCTTAAAGGCAGGGTATACTTTTTGTAATTGTCAAAGACCCGTGCCCAATTTCATGGCTCTGCTTACCGTAAGCAAAGATTCGGCGCTTACCAAAGCAAGGAATTCTGCGCTTACGTCAAGCGTATTTCACGGGTTAGCAGAGAACTTTTGCTTGTGCACGTGCGTACTCCACATTTCTAGCCATTTCTTCGCTCAAACAGCTAGCGCAGAAGTTCGGCGCTTGTGATGTAAGCGTGGAATTCCCTGCTTTTGTAAGCGCCAATTCTTTGCTTACGATAAGCAGAGCCATAAAATTGGGCCCCAGTAGGTTGTAAAGGCCGGTATCCAGCATTTTCCACAAGCCCTCACAATTGTGCTGTCAGACTTTCGGGCTAGTGCCACTAGTGCTTCAACAACTTACCTCCCACAGCACCAGGGCTTGTGTCACTGTCGTTTCTTGGGGTGACACTGCTGTCTGTTTTTAGAGTGGCGTTGGGTGAGGATGTTCCATTCTCAGCGTGAGGGGACTGAGGGGCAACCACTGAGCTTACGTTCTCCTTGAGGGCTGCAATGTCCAGCGTTCTCTGGTCGTGAGGCGAGACAGAAGAATCTACGTCCATATTGCCAGAGTGTTCCATGATTATCTTAGAAAGAGATCAAGGAATTCAAAACAAAACTCCTGATTAGGTACAGACAGGATGAGAGTTCCTGCCGACAGAAAGATCTGAAACTAAGGGATTTTTCCAAACCTCAGCTTAGGCTCAGTCACCAGCTCCTGGCTTCATTTGACATTCATTGGAATAACCGCATAAAACAATGTAAAATGTACACCTGAGCCGGAAGCCTGAGCCGCAACATCAAGGTTTGGAAAAGACCCTGTCTTAGATCCACATTTTAGGAGGTGAGTTTCAAATTGATGGCGTTTCAAATTTTTTGCAAGACAAAAAAAGTATCAAACCATTTTGCAGGTTTTTTTTTAGCAATGACACTCGACAATTATGTCCCATATTTGTTTGTAACTGTCAAACTTCATATTGTCAAACTGGTACAATGGCTACTCACCAAGCCATAAAAAATGTAAATCAACTTAAATAACATTAACAAAAACAAGATCGCTTCAAAAAGAGCCCCACAGAAGCACAAGTTTAACCATACTCGGGCCTGCGATCCAGTGTTAATTTCGAGCCCTGAACTTTTTAATTTTAAGTATTTTGTAAAATGACTTCAATTTTTTCATTCAAAGTTCATTTCACATTAAATAAATAGCTTTTCAATAGTGATCTGTGCAGACTGTACATTCAATTTGTTACTGTGTAATGCATTGTCAAGGAATATACACGCAGATCTGAGTGTCACTGTCAGTGTCATTTTTTGTCAGTGTCTTAACGGGTTGCTGCATACAACACAACAACACTAATGAGTAAAAAAGTGACACACTGCACTTTGTGACTTTGTATTGCTGACGAAACGAAGGCGAAGCTCGCGTTTAGCAGTTTACAACGATTAATTTTACTCATTTATATTCACCTGTCAGTCTGCAGATCAACTCGTCCACCTCTCCCTGTTCTCAGAGCAATGCTCAAGTCGTGGATTGCTGGCGATCAGTGTAAACAACTGCTATTCCTCAAGACGATCAAATCAAACCCGCGATGACTGCAGCGTTTAAATGGGGGACGTCCATTTTTTTCTTTTTTTTTATGAATGACAGTGACGTAATCAATGTCATCCGGATTTTCCATCAGGGTATTTTATTACCGCTGAGGGCGCACTCTTCGGAGACCGTCAATAAAAAGACACTACGCAATATGGAAGAAGCCGCGGCATTCGAAAAAGGGGACAATCGAAAAAGGGGCATTGATGGCTTCAAGGGATGCCTACTCTTCAATCAAGAAAAGGTATGGAGAAGACAAGACACCTAGTAAAATGTTATTAGTTTGGCTTGAATTAGAAGTCACCAATAACTTATATACGCAGCATTCAGGCTTGGAAAAAGGTTTATGCCCCCGAAGAACGTCGGAGATTTTTCCCGAATAATTCCTGTTCTCCATTACAAAATTATCTATAGTTTCCTTGGAGAATAGACCTGAGGTCTATTTTACTTCAATTCAGGCTCTGGAAAAGTAGAAGCGTGCTAATTCCACTACGCCAATTCGAACAAATAATTAGTTCAGAGTATTTGCAAAATGCAGGTTCCCCAGCATTCAGGCTTGAAAAAAGCTTGAAGCCTGTCAATTCAGGTACGCCATTTCGAAAATACCCTGTGTTTGCGAAACGTAGGCGTCTCAGCGTTCAGGCTTCGAAAACACTGAAAGCCTGCTATTCCAATGCGCCGTTTCGAAAATACCCTGTGTTTGCGAAACGTAGGCGTCTCAGCGTTCAGGCTTCGAAAACACTGAAAGCCTGCTATTCCAATGCGCCGTTTCGAAAATACCCTGTGTTTGCGAAACGTAGGCGTCTCAGCATTCAGGCTTCGAAAACACTGAAAGCCTGCTATTCCAATGCGCCGTTTCGAAAATACCCTGTGTTTGCGAAACGTAGGCGTCTCAGCGTTCAGGCTTCGAAAATACTGAAAGCCTGCTATTCCAATGCGCCGTTTCGAAAATACCCTGTGTTTGCGAAACGTAGGTGTCTCAGCGTTCAGGCTTTGAAAACACTGAGAGCCTGGTAGTTCTACCGTGCCGTTTCGAAAATACTCAGTTTTGGATCTTCCCGACACATAGGTCTCCTGGTAATTATGCTCTAAAAACCACGAGCCTGGTTATTTCACGACTGGCTTTGTTTAGGATGTGGGATTTTAATGAATTTGCATTCTAAATCTTAATGTATTGTATGTTCTTTGTACGAAAAAGTTGCTTTCTTGGGGCTTTTTGTTTTCCGTTTTACTCGTATCTGGGAATTCATTCAAACAACCTGCTAGAAAATTCGACATAATTGATTGTCAGTGCGCCCTCAATAATTCAAAAAGCGCCAGGTTCAGCCGCAGTATGTCAAATAAAAATTGTTATAAATTACTGACTTGTTTTGCGTCCTAAAATAAACCCTTTTTTGTCATATATTCAAGATGAATTATCAAAAACATATCATCTGCAATCGTTTTTCTAAACAATTCGGTTTATCAAACTTAAATTACACATCACTGAGATCAAAATAAAATGTTGACAAAAAGTGACAGGTGCTCGGTATATTATGAAAGCGACTTGAGTTCAAGACTACGGAACACGTAAACACAAAACCGCGCAAGTAAGTCAAGGTTACTTCGATCCAGGGACGTTGACACGTACACACAAAATCCACGCATTGCCAAGGAATTAAGAGCATGTACCACATGTGTGTGCGTAGCTTATCGACCGTCCACCAAAGCCAATGCAACTGTGTGCAATCATGGCTCAGTTAATCACTCTAATATCGCTTATATTTCTGTTATTTTTAGCCAAAACTTTTATAAAAACCGCAGAAAGCCAATCTGAGGATTATACAAATCCGATAGCGACTTACGATGAGTGGTACCAGAGTGGGATGAGTTCGTACACGAACGGAGATTGGGAGGACACCATTTACTACTTCGAGAAAGCTCTCGAGGAGTTCAAATTCTACCGGAAGAGTCTGGTGGAGTGCCGCCTGAAATGTCGCAATCTAACCCGCAGCCCGGCCCTGCCGAAAGACGACTCTGCCGTGATGGAGATGAAATATTTCCAGGGACTTTTTATGAAAGCGAACTGTGTACGGAAGTGTAAGCTGGACAAGCTTGGGAATCGTCCGCAGATCATCAACCAAGACGTGACGGACAAGTTTTTAAGTAGGATGCCGTATAGCTACCTACAGTTTGCTTACTACAAGGTAAATTCAACTCTTTCTTTTTATTTTACAGACCTTGAATAATTGACCCACCATCTGCAAATCAGAAACACCACATGACCAGTGTATCATCTTGCCTGGCGGAAAGGCCCTGGATTGTTTGTACCCGGCCGGGTCACTCTTTTTGTATTAAACAGAGGTTTAGGTCTACAGGGTGCTGCCACTAGGTGTAAGCACTTATCAAAAATGAATTATCTTCCCAAATATTTACGGATCAATCAAAGTTATCATCAAACTTGTTATCGCTGGACATTATTATGTAATCATTGTAAGGGATGAATACAAAAAGACGAGGGGCGCACACATGTTAACATGTACACTGTAAGTACTAAGTTAAAGGCAGAGTCTACCTTCAATGGTTTGTGGAACCGTTCAGTTGTTTAAATCCTAGACAGTAGATACAATTAAACTAAGCTGTGAACATTTCATTTCAATTGGCCTCTAAAAGGTGGTAGCCGAGATGTTGCTGAAAACTGGAACAATTGTGTCCATGCAGGAAGATATAATCCGTAATAGGAATCCACAGTCTGACTCGGAGAGATATTTGTTTGAATCCCTTTCTTTAAAAAAACCCCCACATTCCTTATAAAAGGGAATCGTTCCTCAACATGTCATTCATTATCAACAGCTGCAGTGCTTTTTCGGTAGGCAGTTAATTTTTGGAGTTTTTTAAAGGGTACATGTGCCCTCCCCTTTTTGAAGGAAGTAGGCCGATACATAGGCCTACAGGATCAGAAATAATTAAATGTATCAGTTTTATTTAAATGTATGTAGGTCATGTCAAAAGAAAGTGTGGCTCAGCTTCCTGGCCTGACTGAACGACCTTGGCCTATTTTATTCCAACAGACTGACTAACCATTTTCTTTCTGGTTAAATTCCTAAAATGCAACCAAAACAGGCCACAACAGTGCATCTGGCAGAGTATGGGCTTGAACAAGTCCGTTCCTTTAAAAGTGGCTGAGAAAAATTGGTTGTTGAACAATTTGTAAATTTTGTCAAACTGTAATTTTTTTATTTAAAACAACGTAAAATATACTTTCCAAAAGGAGCCTTTTAATTTAATAAAATTCTTGAAAATTAATTAATGAAATTTGTACATGTAGTGTATTGTAACGTTTTGTTTATAATTTTAAATCTTATTTTCACACTGGGGTGGATTTCACAAAGAGTTACATGTAAGACTAGTCTTATCTCGAGTTAGGACGAGTTTAGGTCCATGGCCATAAGTTTTTAGTAACTCTTCAAAGGACTAGTCCTTTTTTTTAAAGGGCAGTTCCACGGAAATGTAAACCTCAATGCCAAAATTTCAAAATGGCATAAATGTGACAAATGATACATCATTTTAAAGCTTATTTTATGAATTTTATTGAAATATAATTTTTTACTAAAAATATTCAGCAGCTTAACAGTTATTTTCAACTGAAAAAATACTTTTAAAATAGCAGAATTGGGTCAAAAATAATGTTTCGGAAAATTTATCAAAGTTTTTATCCTGAATGAATAGAGTTTCTTTTGGTTTTGTCACTGTTTGAAGTGTGCTATAGTTACTACACAATGATGGAAAAAATTTGTAATTTTTCTTTCAAAAAATTATGATATTCACTATACTAGGAAACTTACTTTTCCAATGTACGTCCGACACCAAAATGGTGGATTTTTTAATCTCCCTATTTCAACCTTGGGCAGAAAATGGTCAAATTTACTTTGCAAAGCACAATTGATACCCTCTATCCATACATGGAATTATGTCTTAAAAAAATCTTCTTAGCTGCACAAAATCTTGGTGTCGGACGTACATTTTTTTCGTACGTCCGACACCTGAACGTCCGACACCTCCAAAACATATATGGAAAGTATTGCTAATCGCTTCACTGTATTCAAACAACACTCAAAGAGACAGCCACACTTGATAGTCAAACCTAGCCCACCTTGTGCTGTTATGGCTCTCTTCTAACATTGGTCTATCATATTCATCATTACAGACAACTCTCTATATATAGTATATGTCTAAAACGCTAAGTTTTCAAGCAAGTCGTACCACTTTGATTGCAAATATTGCCCTCTTATCACATAGGCCTATTTCTCCTACATGTACATATTTCACCTTATTCCTTACATTTGGGGAATTACTACACTGTATGATGGGGCTTACCAAGCGATTAATTCCTTTATATAACAGTGTGACGTACATGTATGTACCCTAGTAAAAATTGTATGCTCAAATACGTGGCGACTGGGCAATGCCACCTTTGTATCGTGAATATCTTGCCGCTTGGATGACAGAAAAATCACAAATACGCATTGTGCTGACGTCGCCCACTTTCTTGTTGTGTGCGCATGAACGCAGCATGCATGCCCTGCGTATGCACCTTGTGCAAAATAGTCACCCTGTGCATATGATTTGCGCAGTTCTGATTTTTATACCCAGCAAGATCTGCGGAAAAAAAAAACAAGGCATGTGTCGTGTAGGACTCCTACATCCTACACCATTGAACAGTGTACAAACCGAATGCAACACATCGCGCATGCTCATGTGCCATACGTACATTGCGTACACTTCATGCCCTACACTGACTGCAAGAGTAATGCCCGAATATACATGTACATGTACATGTACACTGTACAAAATTCTCATACACGGGTTCTACACAACTATTCAAAAATCCTACACGCATATACCGTGTACAGTGCAGCACTACCAAGTGGGATTTTGTAAGGGGGTAGGAGATTCAAAAGTCCTACACCATTATACACTGTACAAATTTGTCCTACACGGGTTCTACACAACTATTCAAACAATCCTACACGCATATTTTTAAGGGGTAGGAGATTCAAAAGTCCTACACCATTATACACTGTACAAATTTGTCCTACACGGGTTCTACACAACTATTCAAACAATCCTACACGCATATTTTTAAGGGGTAGGAGATTCAAAAGTCCTACACCATTATACACTGTACAAATTTGTCCTACACGGGTTCTACACAACTATTCAAACAATCCTACACGCATATTTTTAAGGGGTAGGAGATTCAAAAGTCCTACACCATTATACACTGTACAAATTTATCCTACACGGGTTCTACACAACTATTCAAAAAATCCTACACGCATATATCGTGTACAGTGCAGCACTACCAAGTGGGATTTTGTAAGGGGGTAGGAGATTCAAAAGTCCTACGCCATTATACTCTGTACAAATTTATCCTACACGGGTTCTACACAACTATTCCGAAATCCTACACGCATATTTTTATGGGGGTAGGAGATTCAAAAGTCCTACACCATTATACACTGTACAAATTTATCCTACACGGGTTCTACACAACTATTCAAAAATCCTACACGCATTATATCGTGTACAGTGCAGCACTACCAAGTGGGATTTTGTAAGGGGGTAGGAGATTCAAAAGTCCTACACCATTATACACTGTACAAATTTGTCCTACACGGGTTCTACACAACTATTCAAAAATCCTACACGCATATTTTTATGGGGGTAGGAGATTCAAAAGTCCTACACCATTATACTCTGTACAAATTTATCCTACACGGGTTCTACACAACTATTTAAAAATCCTACACGCATATTTTTATGGGGGTAGGAGATTCAAAAGTCCTACGCCATTATACACTGTACAAAATTGTCCTACACGGTTTCTGCAGAACTAAAAAAATCCTACACGTATATTTTTAAGGGGTAGGAGATTCAAAAGTCCTACACCATTATACACTGTACAAATTTATCCTACACGGGTTCTACACAACTATTCAAAAATCCTACACGATCGTGTACAGTGCAGCACTACCAAGTGGGATTTTGTAAGGGAGTAGGAGATTTAAAAGTCCTACACCATTATACACTGTACAAATTTGTCCTACACGGGTTCTACACAACTATTCAAACAATCCTACACGCATATTTTTAAGGGGTAGGAGATTCAAAAGTCCTACACCATTATACACTGTACAAATTTATCCTACACGGGTTCTACACAACTATTCAAAAATCCTACACGCATTATATCGTGTACAGTGCAGCACTACCAAGTGGGATTTTGTAAGGGGGTAGGAGATTCAAAAGTCCTACACCATTATACACTGTACAAATTTGTCCTACACGGGTTCTACACAACTAAAAAAAAATCCTACACGCATATTTTTATGGGGGTAGGAGATTCAAAAGTCCTACACCATTATACTCTGTACAAATTTATCCTACACGGGTTCTACACAACTATTCCGAAATCCTACACGCATATTTTTATGGGGGTAGGAGATTCAAAAGTCCTACACCATTATACACTGTACAAATTTGTCCTACACGGGTTCTACACAACTAAAAAAAAATCCTACACGCATATTTTTATGGGGGTAGGAGATTCAAAAGTCCTACACCATTATACACTGTATAAATTTGTCCTACACGGGTTCTACACAACTAAAAAAAATCCTACACGCATATTTTTATGGGGGTAGGAGATTCAAAAGTCCTACACCATTATACACTGTAGAAATTTGTCCTATCACGGGTTCTGCACAACTCTATATAATCCTACACATATAAAGTAGTTACAGAGTCCTAAGTGATGCATGATTAAAATATTAACAATAATTGGTTTACCAAATGATGGTAACCAGGTCATAGATATACATTGATTTTTAAGAAACCATCCTCTGAAGAGAAGACGATGAAGTAGTTTTTCCCTTCTTTTTTTTAAATATCGTGCTGTGGATAAGTGGACTTTTATTCAGTTGGAATCGTTTGAAAGGGTTAACCCCAACATGAGGAAAAACAAAGAAACAAATAATTTTAAATCTTTCTAAATAGTCGGGGAAGTGTCATATACTTATTACCTTTACCTTTTTTACTATACAGATACAATGTTTATAAATATGGTGCGTTTCAATATTGAGATCCTAAGGGGACAGGTGGGGTGGAAATTGGACGGGTAAAAAGAAAAGTTGGGAGTTATTTCATTCCCTTGAAATAGCCGTTCCCTTAAAATACTTTTCCTCCTCAAAATTATCACTGGTTCCCGCAAAATATGATTTCTTCCAATTTCCTCGTGGCAGTATGTTGACTCTGCGTAACAGATTGATTTCAAACCCGTTGTCATTCTGCGTTGATTTTAGCAACTCATGCGCATCCATCACGACTGGTAACTGAACGAGTTAACCAAATGAGTTACTGCTGACCGGTGGTTTGTTTCACAATCACCCTACTAACAAATTGATCCATTAAAATGTTTTTGTGATTCTTAATCATATCAATGATGACTGATTTCGTGTCATGGGACATAATGACCACGGACGGATGGTTCTGGGAGCGATGGTGCTTACGGTCAATTCAACTTAAAGCCGTATAAACAAACAGAGAGTGAGCTTGAACAGTTTGTGGTTTGATAATTAATGATTAGCAATATTTTTTGGCTTTAAACTTTCATATGAGTTAGGAATCAAATTTGTATACTTATTTCCAAAGTTAAAATACCAAATACCTTTAATGTTAAAGTCAGATAATATCCTTAAAAAAGTCCAGGTTCCGCAGTACAATACTTCATAACCATTAGTTTGTGTGCAACTTTTAGCGGTTCTAAAATCATTGTTATGACACTGGAATTGTTTAAATAAACTTATACATAGGGGGGCTAATTATGAGCACATACAATTAGATGAATTATTTGTCTTTAATTTGTCAAAGAAATCACAAAGTTAGCTGATATTTTTATAAAGTTACAATGTGCGTTTTTCAGAGGTCACGATTTTTTTTTTAATTCAAATATAATCAGTGTCGTGGCTCCATAAAAAAAATATTATAGCAAAAACAAATGTCGTAAAATTAAAATGTATTTAAAGAGTGAAGTAATTGTTTCCGACTGACTCGATAGTTTAGCTCCCAGGTTATTTAAAATAATTTGTATCTTTTTTTGATCCGAAAATTTCAGTCCTTTGTGTCATTACATCTCGGGTTTGTTGTATTTTTTTTTTATTTGCCTACCCAGTAATGTGTGCGAAACGCAAAAAAAGGAAAACAAAAACTAAAAGTATTTGGTATAGAGACAGGGCAGTAGTAGGACAATAGAGGGCCTTCCTTGGTGGCCAAGGGAATTCCAACCTCGACCAAAAACCTCAATTTGTTTTAACAATCCAGGGAAAGTGATACTTTGCATTGTTGTATGTATTATTTGTTTAAAGACTTGGCAGTGGCAACCAGGATACGACATTAATACAAAATAAGTGTAAGGTGTTATTAAATTGGTTCGAGCTAAAAGTGTTGCGGTGTAAACTTTTGTCACCAATTCGGGACCCATTTTTAGACTTTTCAACTGATCGACAGGTTTAATCCCGAACATAATCAACAACAACGCCTAATATGTTGTTTGTATATTGGGTACATTTAAGACTAAGAATCAAGCTATAAGCTACGGTCAATAACTAATACATCAACTAAAAGACTGTAGGTCTTTATAATTTCACATTAGAATCTGGACCCAAAGGCTGCCGAAAAATTAATACACCACCTGTAGACAGAAAGCTTGCGGTGGCTAAACTTTCTTCCACAATGCTGTGCTAACGCACGTGCGTGAGCACAGACAGCACGAACTTTTCCTTAAAAAATATAAAATCATTTTTATGGTTTTATAAAAATGAATTTTGATGAAGAATTAAATCACCAAAATTAGTTAACGTTTCACAATAACAAAATGTTAAACGGCATTCCCTTTATGCTATTTACGTGTATTTATGTATTTATATATGATCAAGTTGGCTTAAGGGGGTACTGCAGGCTATCAAGTGCATATAAGAATTCTTAATCTTATTAGTTGCTTTATCGGGAGGAATGTAACGTGAACAATAACAGTAATTAGTGTCTTGTGATGATCCACCACATCGACCCTTGTTGTAGCAACAACGAGTTTTAGTTTGTGGGTATCAAGTTATTTGTAAAGTCATTATAAAATTAAAATGTAAAATAATATTATGGGGAAAGAGACACTAAGTCAATGGATGTTCTAATTATTAAACACTACAATTACATTGCAAGACGTTTAGTTACAATGAATTTTGCAAAGGAGAATAATTCATAGCGTTGAAGTTTCAGCGTTTGATTTGGTAATTTCTCAACCACTAAATGACACAAACCTCTAATTTCTCTCTCTCAATAAATAAATAAATATATAAATAAATAAACAAAATAAATAAATTTAAAAAACTAACTATTTAACTAACTAACTAACTAACTAACTAACTAAATAAATATACAAATAAACAAATAAATGAAAAACAATTCCGCAACAAAATTCCATGTACGCCTATTAGTGCCTTAACAAAATGATAAAACTGCACAAACAGAATTGGCACACATTGTGACCAACAAAATATATATTGAGGAAGATACTGAAGGAACGAAAAACACAATTTTACCACATATCGTCAGTGTTTTTGCGAACCGGCGAATCCGCCCACGCAGCTGAAACACAATGTTTTATTTAGGTTGGTCACATTCTGAAAATAATTATGTTTTCGCCGGTCTTTTAATTGGAGACTTTGGAACTCTAGGTGGCAGCAGATTTACCAGGTAAATTTCCATTGGGTGCACCCATTGATCTCCATTAATATTGGTGCACCACACTAAGATAAACTCTCATACCAACCAATGCTAATTGCTAAATATTCAGAAATACTAAAAATTAGAAGTCTGTCAGCCTCTTAAAAACCAATCAAAAATATTTTCAGACAACTAAACTTCTGATTTCTTTTCAACTTCTGGCAGGTCAGCTCAAGCCATTGTGCTTTTTAAAAGAGTTTATTTATTCAAACATTGTGCAATTCCTATTGTTGTCTTTAATCTGTGTAACGTTATATCACAAATGTGCCATGACTGTATATTTTTTTATATTTTGTTGAATTTTAACTGCTGTACTAAGGAAAACAAATTTCATGTGTGTCACATGACGAATAAATAAATTGAATTGAATTGAACTATATTTTTTGCCAATTACCCCGGAAAAAAACACCCCCGAAAATGTGCTTTGACCCAAACCGATTTGTTGCCAGTTTTCACGAAGCTAGCACTTATTCACTTCCCCAGCCAAATAGGACCAACTTTAAAGCCTATATTTATGAAGTTTTCTCATAAGTTTAAACACAGTACAGAAAAATATTTCAAGGGCTAAAATTATGATAATCAGTTTAGCGCATCCTTTGTTGGCCTATTTAGTGTGGTGCACCATATAGTACACAAATAATGACTGCTTCGAGTGCTATGGTTAAAACCACGACGCCCGAGGTGATCCCCCGTGGTGATCCCCCGTGGTTCCGGTGCAGTCGTAGTGTCAAAAATTGTTAAAACTGTTATTTTTAATCAAGGGGTTAAATGCCCCACAACTTTGGATCACTAATACAATACATATTCATCACTTGGATTGATAATTTCAAGGTAAACATCACAATGGTTGTAGGATCGTTAAACAGTCTAAAAGTGACGCACAAACAGAAGCAAAAATACATTTGACATTTTACTTTAGTTTTTTTTTTTATTTGAGCGAACTAAAGTTTAATTTTTTTGGAAATCAGTTCACACAGTAAATTAATACATTTTTATTTACAAAATAACCTTTAAAACTTGTATTTGTTTTTTCCCTTACACCGATGTGTATTAAGCACTGTATACTCAGTGCTCTCCTGAGCTCTGTAAAAAAAAAACACAGGCAATCTCGGTCGTGATTCGAACCCACGACCTTTGCAATGCTAGAGCAGATGTCTTACCACTAGACCACCGAGCTAGCACGAGGCCTGAGCTTATATTTATACAAAAGTATATTTTATAGGCAATATTGGCATCAAAACTGTTCCCCGACTTTTTATTTACCTGTTACATAATTGTAAATAGATGTAGGTGTTACAAGGTTCCGTTGTTGCCTAACCTTTTTTAAAGTTACAAATTCATTGCAAAAAAATTCATTTGGAAATCTTAGGAAACGAAAAAGTTTGCTGAAATTTCTCTCAATGCCAATAATCACATTAACACAAGAAATCTTAAGTTTTAAAACCTGTGCTTATATTTATAAAAAAAAACAACTTTACAGGCAAAAATTGGCATCAAAACAGTTACCCGTCGGGAAGATGGAGGGTTACGATCATTGCAACTAGTTTTGGCAATGCTACAATGACACAATTAAGTACATGAAAATATGCCTGTAATAATTTTGTTTGATTTTGAAGACATAAATTTACCGAGATTAGAAGCATTGTAATGTGGGTTTAACATAAGATTTGAATAATCAGAATAATCACGAAAAAACTGTAGACTGCGCACAGGAACCTTTACTGGTAACTGGTCTGATACTCTTGTGTACCACCAGTGGGACTGAAGATGTAGTTGCATTATTTCATGGTAGCCCAGTACTGCTTGCTGGTGGATTTCTACATTATTACCTGCAGTTGGATACAAAAATAAAGGCAATTGAAAAAATGATATTGCAATTCTTCTCTGTGTTAGTCGGACTTCACAATCACAGGAACCACAGGCAAAACGACACCGACAAAGGACCACAGGCTTAGCGTTCAAAACTGCTACTCCATGTTTATGATGCTACCCTCTTTTTATGTAATATTCCACATTTGCACGCTGTAAATCGAAACATACTATTACTACATAGACTAGAGAAAGGATTCAAAACATCCCTCATTTTTATTGTGTACTGCTGTGTAAAAAAAAACCTGAAGTAAAAAACTGAAGTACGTCCGCAGTGCATGGATGATGTACATGTAGTTAGTACTGTACGTTACTTTACCTAACCACTTTGACTTGACCCTTCAAGGGAACAGGACAGGAGGTGATTGATTGCTTGGTGCCGAATTTGTTAGTCAAACTTAAAGCTAAATACGTGTAATTCCGACACTTTAACGTTATAAACATGTTAAAACTAAAGTAAAAGACATGACAGAAAATGGGTGAAAATTTTATTTTAGAGTACAAGTCTTTGACTTTAATATCTGATATAAAAACGTCAATCATTTACAGTGACCTGTTGTAACAACAGTGAAACAAAACAACTATAACTTACCAAGAAAGCATTCCACCAAAATGTATCGTCTATATAAATAATATAGTACACACATCATGGTCTCGCAGCGGTTGATAATGATATGCAGACCTTCATTTTAACCCTGGGGAAAGGTTGTTCATCATGTTATTCACGCAAATCTGTGAATGCAGACGATTCGCCGTTTTATTAGTAAACTACACTTTTTCAAGAGAATAAAACCAAACGAAAATGGGTCCAATGATTCATTTTGGACAGATTCACTAATTCTCCCACCATCCCTTAAAAACACACACGACTGATTGCTGTGTGTCATGCATGTGTGTGTAGACTATTACTATTACTAGTGGAGATCCTTACTAGTACACCGTACGATGGTGTACGTATGTACAGTGTATGCTTGCGTGCGCTGGTATTCAGTTATTTACATTGGCTCAACACAGTGACATAAAGAGTACCAGTTGTGTAGGATGTAGGATTCCTACACATACATATGCCTTGGTATTCTTTCCGCAGATCTTGCAGCAATTGCTGATTTTACTTAAAGTCTGGTGCCCAGACTTCTCAAGATCAACAGGCATTGTGATTTAACCAAGATGGCAGCACCCAGTTGCCACTTATTTGAATGCATATTTTACAAGATTTTTTTATTCGTCCTTTTCAAAAAACATATCCGGACAAACTACAGTAATTGTTATCATAGTAATTCCACAAATGTTAGGAATTAGGTGAAGTACATGTATGTACATGTATGTACATGTAGGAGCAATATGCAATGTTTATAAGAGGGCAATATTTGCAATCAAAGTGATATGACTTGCTCATACTTTAAAAATTTGGCGTTTAAGACATGTATAAAGGTTGGGCTGTAATGGTGACTATGATACTGATAGGACTGATGTTTATCCTACATTGTTAGGCTGTTGTAGCTCTAAAAAGGTGGGCTAAGCCCAACTCTACTTGGAAAACAGCCAAACAGTTTTCTGCTTCGTTTCAGTCATTTGCACAGATAGTTCTTTTCTCCAACTGGCATGTGGGAAGAGCAATTTGATATAGAGCTCAGGTGGGTGCGGCCCTTCTTTACAACTTCCCATGGCAGCATGGAAAGGGTGTTGTGGACAGATTTGGGGGAACTGTCAAGCGCTTTGTTTGGCGTTATGTGCAAAGTGGGAAGGCTCAGGCTGTGACACCAATGTCATTCTTCCAAGTAGCTGTAGACAGAAACCCAAATGTTTGCATCCACTTCATACCAAAAACTGTAATTGAACAGCATAAAACAATGCTGGGAAACCCACTGCTAACAAAACTTTTCCAGTACCCAACACTCATAAACTACTAGTGTGAAAACTAAGGGAAAGCTCTTCTTCTAGTAAGTCACTTTAAGTGATAGGCCTGCATCAGATTCAACACAGTATTCAGAGGTGAGAGTTCTAAAGGAAGAGGAAGATGCTGACTTCAATGACTCTCTGACTCAGTCAGACAGAACTTGTCACATAAACTTTAGGTACAACAATGGAGTTGCATATTGGTGGCTGGGTAGCAGTACGATATTTTGGTCACACACTT
Source organism: Pisaster brevispinus (assembly GCA_023634235.1). Lineage (NCBI taxonomy): Eukaryota > Metazoa > Echinodermata > Asteroidea > Forcipulatida > Asteriidae > Pisaster > Pisaster brevispinus. Next base: position 31,573,092 of record JAMKCF010000001.1, read on the forward strand.
AGTGTGGATGTTAAAGTGAATGTCATTGTCATGCAATTCTGGAAGTCCGAGTCACGGGAAATAGCCAAAATGTGAAGATCACATATTTTGTACCAGAAAAGATGTTCTTCAAAAGCTTGAGCCTCCAATTCTTGCTGGAAATAGGGGACAATTCACTGTGAAACACAAGTATTGTAAAAGTTTACGGCTTTTTACGTCCAAGATTCTTGCGTTAATTTTAATACATTTTCTCTAATTGCTACATGTACTGTAGCATACAAAGTATGTAGTTTGTGTTTGATCATTTCCAACTTATTAAGTATTCTTGACCTGTTTATATGACTGCTAGGCCACCAACCCCCTAAAAGTACAATTTTGAACTGATTGTTACCTACTTTTTAATGTAATTTCGTACAGGTACGTCCGACACTGTGAAATGTACGTCCGACACCCATATATTAAAGGCCGTTTCTTAAATTTGAAATTTAAAAAACAAATGTCTTATGATTAAGTGTATTAACAGAGGTCTAATGAATCCAAAAATAAGAAAAAGTTGCATCAAAGTTCAAACACATCACAGAGTTTGAAATACAAATAACGGTTTACAAAAAAAGGCGTTTCTCTGAGTACGTCCGACACCATGGTGTTTTGGGCGAGTGGCTTCTACATTAAAAGATGTGGCTGGATAATTTCTTAATTAAATAACTTTAGTGACTACCTTATACCTCTATCCAGAATAAAAAATCCTTTTATCTATAGCACTGTAATAATACACTCAGTTAAAGTGTCTGAAATGTACGTCCGACACCGTGGAAGATCTTTGTAAAATCGACCCCTGGTCTCTGAAAATTTCCCCTTTAAAATAAAACAAAAGACCCTCCCACACACTGGTACCACAAAGTACCACCTTTTTGGGTGCATGAGTTTCTTATCTTATCCTGTTAAAATGTGACTGGAATTATCTGGAAACCCCATGGCTTGTGTATTGTGGTTTGTGGACTCGCTCTCCACAGTCTCCTGTGGACATGGTGGAATGTTGTGGGACAGACCAATTTCATAGGAGAGTCCCTGATAAAAAGGGTAGGCCTTCCTCTATGGGTTACATGTAGGTAGTCACTTTAAAAATAAAATGTTTGTTTGTTTGTTGGAACTCATCAAAGCTCCCACAATAATAATAATAGCGGACATTTACACTGCGCAATACCTACATATGAATACTGCGCATTACAAAGAACAGTAACAGTCATGACAGTACTAGAAGGAATTAATCGTCAACAAATGGGTTTTTTTTAAACTTGGATTTAAATACATTAAGTGAAGATAATTGTCTAATACAAGGAGGGAGATTATTCCATAGTTTAGGAGCAGCGTACACAATGGGATATAAACGCCATACAACAACCAGTCTCTCTTCATACAAATAGGGCTGTTGGTTTCGTACATTTTTGATTATGAATTGCATCACCAACCATTAAATTGTGATTCTGTAAACTAGACGCCTGACTTATTCTAGTCATGTTGTGAAATCTTCAGTTAGCTTTCGAGGCCGGATTCGAACCCACAGCCTTGCGGTTGCAAGTCCTGCTGTCAATAATCACTAGACCACGGTGACCATGTATTCAATAGGCCTACACAAATAAACAAATGTGATGACCAAAGCATAGGCCTACTTTAGAGAAGCCAGCGATGCATTTCAAGATTTAAGATTAAACTTAGCATTAATCTTAACTGCTGAGCAAAGTGGGATGTCACAATACAAATCACTATGGCGATATGTATTTTGGATTTTTTTATCATAATCCTATGATCAACTCTGGAATACTCCTTTATTAGGCCTATTATTATTTTTTTGATTTGTATTATTAAGTAATATTTGGGTTCTTTTTGAAATGCTCATTGAACTGCTTGGCCTAGATCTACAAAATCTTGCCATCTGATGTTTTGTGTAGTACAGTATGCACGGAATAATTACACTGCTATTGAGCTACATGTACATCGAACCACTTCAATGATCTTGACCTTTTCCTGCGTGAATACCGGCTGTAACTTTATAGTAACATCTGTGCATCAGTACCATAATAGCCCCTTTTACCTGAATCTTGTCGGCCGTTTCCTGTGAAAAAAATAGCACCAGGAGTTTCCTGTTGAATGAAAAGCCAAATAAACTATCGTTGTGAGAAGACAGGTTGACATTGACGGACAGTGACGATATCCACTGCCATCAAAATGAACTTTGATCAACTACGTTGTATGTCCAGAAAGGATTGGTGTAGAGGAAGTTGTAGAAAATAGAAAGCATGGTTTGCCCTTAACCTTTTCAGTGTCAGATATACAGCCAGGAACTTTGAATATTTGTCCTTGCACCACTGTGCACTGGTTTCCCCCAGCTTTTTCCTTAGCTAGTCCTTATTTCATATTGAGTACAATGTAGGCCCCCTAGAGGTCTTCCTTATTTCATATTGAATAGAGGTCTGCATTGGTTTTAACACTGAACTAGCCAGCTGGACCACTTGGAGAGAACTTCTGACTGTTTGTCCTGTGTTTTAACTAGCATTGGGCCATTTGTTGCACCACTGTTAAAACCCTAATCCCCATTAGGATCTCTCTACATACCCTGCCAAATACAACAGAATGCAACACAGTTGAAATGAGAACCATGCCAAATGCAACAAAATGCAATAAGGATATTGTTGCAATGTGCAGGCATGCTGTTTGTGAAAGGACTGAGCAAGGGTGTTTGCACTGCTTTTAAATGCAACAGTATGCACATAAGTGTAGTGGTGACTTGTACTGTTATTTTAAATGTTTAACTGTTATTATACAGTCTTTTGAATATGATTTGAATTATGATTCTTACCTAATATTACATTATACTTTTCAATACTTTTCCCATAAAACAAAATTATGAAATACCCATTATAACTTGTTCAGATACAATAGAAGCACCCAAACCTATATGAAGTCACTTCACTGCTAAATGCAACAAATTCAGTCAAAAAATGACATCTGATTGTTCAAATGTTTTAATTCAGCCTCTAGCTGCCACGAGTACATTTTTGGGCATAATTATGAAATTGATCAGAATTTTTCCTGATTTGAGGATTTTTAAAAATAGATCTCCCATCACCCAGGAGGGGGTAGGGGTGTGAAATGAGCACGGTGAGAGGGGGGGGGGGGTTCGTAAAAAATAGTACTCTCTTGTTAGCAAGACACTTAAACCATTATTGCTTTGCCTTCGAATGGGACGTAAAGCCGTTGGTCCCATGTGTTGTGTAACGCACGTAAAAGAACCCAGTGCACTTTTCGAAAAGAGACGGGGTTCACCCAGTGTTCCTAGTTTGATCGGCTGCATATTGCGCCACAGCACCTTGTCAAACATTACATGGTGCTATGTTAAGGAATAGGTCTCGTCTTATACTTCAGAAACATAGGCTAGCCCCACATATCTTGCATGAAAATAGTGAATGTTGAAGCGACTTGAACGTCACTGAGTGACGGATATGAGCGCTATTGTAAGAAGCCATTATTATTAATTATGATTAACCTTGCGCACGAGTGAAGTGTCTAAAGAATATATTGATTTACACCTTACAATGCCTGGCACGGTTAATACAGGCATGGAGGTAGAAATAGATTTCTACCTCCATGACACAGGGCACTGCTAAAAAAGTGCTACATGTGTAACCAGGTACTGTAACTGCTACGGTTTACATTGTAGAGGCTCTGTGTAAACAGCCAGTGGTTTCTGACTTATGAGCTGTCAAGTGCACTGGACTCAAGCTGTGGTGTTTCTGATCAGCAGAGTGTGGGTTCAAATCCCGGTCTTTTGTCCTTAAAGCGAGAGGCTTAAACCCATTATTGCTTCATCCTTCAAGTTCCGGATGGGATGTAAAGCTTTTCGTCCAGTGCATTGTTTAATGCATGTAAATACCCAGTACATCACTTCACTAAAGGCCTTTTCACACTACCTCCATTTCGAACCGCGTTGAAACCTACCTGGGTCTTCTCCGGTTCAGCCTCGCTTCTTTTCGACACGGATCAGAGAATAAGCAACATTCACCCTGGTCTTTACGTGAACCAGCTAATGCGTGAACCGTATAACGAAAAATGCAATTTCGATCCGGATTGAGATTTTCAATCCTGGTCCCTGCCAGGGTTGATTTCTATCCGGCTAGAGCATGCTACCCGGATCGGAGGCGGGTTGAAATTCTTACAGTGTGAAACGGGGTGAACAAAATCTCCGGTTCGGAACCGGTTCCGACCCTGAGATTTTGGACAGTGTGAAAAGGCCTTAAGAGGAGGGGCTTGCCCAAGTGTTTATGGCAGTGGCTGCTGAATGCCCCACAGCACCTTGTAAACCCTACATGTGTAGGCTTAACAAGGTGATAATTGTGTCTCATAACTCAAAAACCTGTCTGACATGTGGAAATATATACTTGAGACGCCCCTAATTTTGTGAAAACTAGTTATTAGCTGTTCCGACTTAGCAGTCGGAACAGGTTTTGTTTTTAATATTTTTTTCTGGAAATCCTCATGTAGTAAGTTGCGAAAACTGTGTTTAGCATTTGTGGAGTATTCTAACATGGTCCATACTACCGCAAGTTGTTATTTATGACCACATGTGGTGAGGACATGCTTGTACTGCTTGTGCTTTGAACCTTACGACTTCAATGTGACAAAATTGAAAGTTGTCCAGTTCTTCAACAAGTAGAGAAGTATTTACTTTAAACGTTCACGTGTGACTTTCATTGTATCTTTCAAGATAATTTTGCCTATAAATCAGCATTACGTTGACAAAAACCAATCAATGACCCTAACTTCAATTTCGTCTTCCAAAAATAAACATTCTGTTTTTCTAGGATTAAATTGCCCTGTCATCCAATCAGGCACTGTGTTTTGAACAGCAAGTACCAGCCTGACTCTATCATCGTCTAAGGGATGGCGTAGGTGTAATTGCTCTTTTGGGGCCCTCTCTGTACTTCAGGGTACCAATTAATCCTCCGACAAGTTCACATGGGGTTATTACTGTCCAGGCATCAGCCTTATGATGGGAACCTGGCATGGTCATTTAGGAGGACCTTTGACCCCCGATTAAAACAAGACCCCCCTCCGATGGATTATTGTGAGAATCGAAGTGCTCTCACTGAGGTGTTTATAAAAATCAATGTAATTTTTTGTAGAGTACATAGAGTTCCTCCCCAGGTTTTTTTTTCCAAAACCGTGGGGCATTCCGGACCCAATTTTGTTGATGTTTGGCCAAAGATTGCTAAATTGCAACGTCTTAAGAATGTCTTCTGCTTGATGTATATTTGGGTTTCTGAAAGCCCTACTCTGCAATTTTGAGCATTCTTTATGAAAAATGGTTTTCTCTAGATTAAAAAAAAAAAAAAAAAAAAAATGAAATAAAAAAGAACCCTGGTACACAAAAAGTTCACTTTAAAGGGGCTGTGTCATCTGAGCACAACGACCATACATTTGACATTATGGGTCCTGAACATTTGACTGAATTACCTTTTTATGTTTGTTAAACACGTTAAAGTCTATTTGCTGACGTTTTAAAATCTAGTCTGATAAAATATCTTTTTTAAAAGTTGCCTGAAGAAGGGGAAAATCCACTAGACCACAGGGCTTTTAGATCAGAACCTTTGAATTAAGGACCAGAATTTAATTTATAAGCCCAAAATGAAAATGCCAAAGACTACCTTGCTTTGAACAGCCCCCATACATGTAGATGGTTCTAGTTTATTCATGTTATTTTACGTTTTCAAGAGATATTTTTAACTCATTCACGCGCCGACCCGTCGCTAGCGACTGGTTTTTAAAAATCCCTTCAGAAAAAATGTTTTAAAACCAAAACAATCAAGATCGCACAGTTTTCAGAATGGGAAAGAGGGCTCTAATTTAGGGCAGTATTGTGACCTGCTTTTTGGGGGGGTCGCCATTTGCAAAAAAAACAAAACTGAGTAAGCAACCACATGTAATGTGCCAATATGATCAGTTTGTCACTAACATAAAACGTGCATGAAAGGTTTAAGAATCTTGAAGTGCATATTCTTAATTTGTTTTATATTCAAGAAGTTTACAGACCAAGTGCAATTTTCTTCCTCTGAGTTTTCAAAAACAAATGAAACTCCTGGTCCAATTTCATAGAGGGCTGCTTAACGGCTGATTTTGTGCTTACTATGCGAGTTTCCATTTCATAGCGCTGCTAACCGTAAACACACGAAAAGGCATGCTAACCTTCCGGTGCTTACTGTATGTAAATGAAGTAACAATTGAAATCGATGGTGAACGTGCACGCTGGCCACCTTATTTTCTTGCTAACCTTTGAAATACGCTTAAATGCTGAAGCAAATTTTTCTGCTATAGTTAGCGAGCTCTTGCTTGAAAGCCTTTACGGCACAGGTTTGTTTTTACTCCCTATGCCATGAGCAAAGGTTTTAATATTTGAACTCTGAAATGCTTGAACTTGAGAAGAAAAATGCGGGAAAAACGGGGCAGACAGATTTTTAGTTTTAAAAACCTTGGGGCGACTTCTTAACTGTGGCGGGTGCAATGAGAAAGTGTGGTGGTGCATCAAGTTTTTATCATACTGTACATGTTGGTGGACACTGCCGTATACGAGCCCAGTATCTAAATTCATCTAAGAAAATACTTGCGCTTGTTCTGATAAAATTTCTGGTTCTACATTCCACATAAACTACAGAAAAACGTACTGCTCCATGAGCTGGCTAAAATGTCCTACCTCGCTCCTCTTCTGTCTTCATTTCATATCGAGCAAAGCAATGAGAATTGTTGTCAAAGTTGTGATTTTTAACAAGAAGCGTCTGTGAAAAAGGAGCAGTCAGTCAATCGAGCAATCAGTCACGTCATCATTCTAGTTGCCTATTCGGGAGGCGCTCAGCAAAGTGAAGACAAATTTCAGACAAAAGAGTTCACAGAACTTCATGTGGGTATGACGAGTGCAATGGACTAGATGTACGCAGATTCGAAGAGATGAGTCTTAAGCTGGCTTTTGAAGATCTGTAAGGAGTCAAGTGTAAGGAGTCAAGTTGATCCATGTAGGTGAGATCATTCCATAGCTCTGGTGCACATGAAACGAAGCTTCTATCACCTGACATGCCTGATGAAGAATGAGATCTAGGAGTGTTCAACAGTAGTTTGTAGACCTTTCCATTGTTGATAAACAAACAGCGCTGATTGGCATGGACCGCCGAATGTTAGTAAAACATTCAATCGTGTTAATAGATGTTTCAACCAAATTCAACATTTTTGGCAAACTTCTAATTAAATAAAATACCTCCCATGATCGGTTGCTTTGTTTCCAATAAATTCAACACTATTTTTGAATATTTGTGTAACGTTGTTACAAACTATAGCTATCTGTTTTTGTTTTGCATTTATGGCTTTCCATAGTTTTCCAACCTGGGTTGGCAAAATCTTGGGCTGTGACGTTGCAAAAGAAAGGTCTGTAGGATGATTTCAAATCGGGCTGAGGCTGGTGCATGCACATTTGTACGTATGTATACAACATTCGCAGCAGTGGGTGTTGGGCTCCATACATCCTTGTCCACAGGCAGCTTCTGTGTCTGTTGGATTTCTGTCCAGCAAGGTGTGGCCAAAGGACACGGTGACCTGTACACTCATCTGCTGCCATGACGCTACTCATTACACATTCGTTGTGGAGTGGCGCCCACATCTGACTTTACGAGGACGCTCGCAGAGGATAAAGAATCCCGTTTCGTTGTCAGCATCACCCCAAAAGCCAAGTGTTGTTTTTGACTTGCCTAAGTATGTACGGGTTATCATGAAGCCATAGTCCTGTGCCGTGGGCCATTTGTTGTCATCTGGTTGGTTCGGCTCCCACTTGCGATATGGAGCCGGAGATTTACCGTCCTCGGAGCAGCTCCACTCACCTTCGACTTCAACGTCGTTGCAGTTGATCCAGACACCGTAATCACCCCCATGGCGTTGAAACGAAGTTAGTACGAAGTGATTCTCCCAGTCTGAGCTTGGGACCATGATGGATGCGTTGTTACGATCGCACTGCGTCACGGCAGAGGACCAGTTGCCATGCATGGATCCGTCCAGACCCAAGTAGCAAGAATCAGCATAAGCCACCCACCCATCAGGGCACCCTCTCACTGCATAGCTCCCCCTGGTTACAGATAACACCAAAGGTGTCCCAATCAGCATGTGGGATGCAAAATTGAACATTTTAAATCAATTACAACTGTGGTGGGTTTTTTTTGGCAGTTGTTTTGGATTTGAAACTGGATCTTTTGTTGTAGCTGCAATGTGAGGGAGACAGTCAGTATCGAGCAAAGCAAATGTGTATAATGCAGTAACGACAGCCCTTTACTGCAACGCCGTACCTGGTGCCAATTTCATGACTCTGCTTACCATCGATTTCTCTGCTTATGGTGCACTAGAATTAAAAAATCCTCTATGCTTGACAGGGCTCGGTAAGCGTTGAGTTCTGTGGTAGGCAAGTGGCATTATCATACAGACAAGATATTACATTTTGAAACTAAGTACTGTAATTAACATTTAATTCTATGCTTTAGTGGTTTTGTTTTTTGTCGGAAGTAATTGCTTGGAAACGATAAAAGCATTGAATGTCACTCAGTCGTATCCATTTCTGGTTGAAAGTTTTTTTTCTCATACTAATTGAGTGTCTCAACTGACTGAATGGGGCAGGAACATTCTACATGTAATTGGATTGACAAAAATATTCTCGTGGTGATCGATCATCAGAGACCATTCTGTTGGACTGCAGAGGGTTCTACATGTATTCCTTCCTCCATTGTTGGACTGCCGGAACATTAAAAATACTTATTCACTCGCGTAAGATTGCTCCCGTACTTTGGCCAAACATAAATGTATACGCAAAAAACTACAATGCCAATTTATATACATGTACCGCCACTGCATGCTGCGTAAGAGTTTTGCGTGTTCAGCCCTTTTCACACGACAACAATTTACCATGGTCCCTTGCTACAAATTTTAGGAGCGCTGATTGTTTATTTGTTGTCACCGCGCATGACTGATTTTGCAAGCTTTCACATGGCCAAACTAAAAAAAACTAACAACCATTGTGTGCTATTTGGAAGGTTTTGTCACAGGTCCGGACCTCCGACAAAATGTAGCAAGGTTTGACAAGATTTTGCAAGGGATCCTTGACAGTACAAAAATAGTTGTTCTTTCACACAAAGTACATTTTGTTAAATGTTATAAACCATGCTACAATTTAGCTAGGGACCCCTTGCTAAATTGCTCTCGTGTGAAAGGGGCTTTCTATTGTGCCCTCCGAAGCAAACTGGTGGGCCTCGTAAAAAACTTATTGTCATAGATTGGTTTTTGTCAACGTAATGTAATGCTTTAATTGTAGGCACGATTAAAGAAAGATACAATAAAAATGACGTGTGAAAGTTTCAGCTGAATACAGATTCTACTTGCTGAGAAAACAGCAAAACAACTGGCACTGTATTTTCACATGAACCTGATGAATGTCCAAACCATCCGCGAGGTGACGGTGGGGGGGGGGGGTACCAACTTCATGCATTAAGCCCTTCTCAGGCATATGAAAGCACACAATTCTATGCAACAAGGGTGCTTTTTTTTTTAAGTCATTATTTTCTTGCAAGTTCCATGACCAATTGAGTCCCAATATTCACAGGCTTGTTATTGTATGCATGTGTTGTGGGACACGCCAAGTGGGGATGGATATTCGGCTCTTCCGTGGCAAAACAGCCTGTAACTCAACAATTGACATTTTGAGAAGGGCAAGTACAGAGAAAGCTGTTCTGCAATAAAATGGGACGAAAGTGTCAAAAGAGGCTGAAATAAATAGGTTGCAATATGACTTACATGTGTAAATCGGCCATCTTTACAGGCAATTCGGAACACACAGTTATCCGTTTTGCGTGAGAATGGCGTGCAGCACGCGCTTATTTCACAAAACTCATTGCTCGATGGGTTAGTGAACAGCGCGGCTGCGTTAATAGTATGAACGCTTGACGCGCCTGCAAGCCAAAATGCAATTTGCCCGTAAAGATGGCGTCTATTGGGAACTATCTATATAGGACAAGTTATAGTCAGAAACCACACAGAGGATGCCTTTAAAACTTTGTAATGGGAAAACAGGCCTTGAACTTTGCTCTTGAAGGGACACGTCAATTTTCCTCTGGTAAGGAGCACTCTATGAGGAAAATGTCAATTTGTATTGGAACTTTGCAAAGGGCACCACAGCAAAAGCACAGGGCACCACGGCATGAATTGCTGTGGGTGCCTTGGGTTATTTCGAGGCCTGGGAAAAGCACCCTCAATTTACCCAGAAATGATCTGATGTAAAAACCAAAACATTTTGAGTTGGGCTGTTTTTGCCATGGAAGGGTCCTAGTGGTCTTTGACAATTACCAATAAGTATTTCCTCGCTTTCAGTCCATTGGCCATACCACCAGCCAATGGGTTAATTTGATCACATACTACTGTACTCTCACTTTTTAATGTCAATCTAAAAACCTTCTGGTCAGATGATTCACCCTAAATGACAGGAAGTCTCTTGTAGCGTAAATGATTCAAACAGTGTCACATCTGGAAGCTCCTGTGTGTAAACTCTGACAATTTATCTGTGAAGAGGAAAGATTAATTTGAATGTTATGTCAACATGACTTCCGATTGTGATGAAAGCAAGGTGCGACTGACATCTTGACAAAGTGCACTTTAAAGGCAACATGCATTCCTGTATAAGCAGGCCTAATACGCTGAAGATTCTTGTAAAGTAGCCCACCGGGCTAGTAAACTGTGCTATTTACTTGCCTTCAGGAAACTTTAGTAGCCCAGATTTTAAACATTTATTCTCATAAATGTATCTCTTTGATGTATTAATGGTAGCGATCACAACGAGTTTAATGGTCAAATGAAAACATTTACACACTTTTAATATTTAACACGTTTCAAAAATTGTATCATTCACTTCTGAAAAGGAAGAAATATGAGCATTTTGAACGAGTAGTTTTTACAGTTTTTTGTAGCCCACAGGGCAAGTTGAGAAGTGGTGTTTACTAGCCCATAGCAGTTTTTACTAGACTATGTACGCGCCAGCTAGTGTTAAGGGCAGCCTTGATAAGAGTAAGACAACTATGTATGTCCCTAAGCCCCTTTCATACTGCACTTTACTCCGGAGAATCTTGGTGTTAAGGTAATCCACAGAGATTTTCCGGGTAAAGTGGAGTTTTTTACACTACACTTTTCAGGGCTAAAAATTCTCCGGATTAAGGAACCCCAAACTGGTTTAATCCGGGTAAAATTTAACCCTACCCAGGACTAGGGTTAACCCACCAATCTCGGTGTTAGTATGGAACTAGGTTACCTTATTCTCTGGGTTAGATATTGTTTTGTGAAAGCATGGAGGTAGAACATGGTGAAAGGAATCTCCGAGTCAGTTTTAACCTGTGTCGTGGCCGGGCGGTTTAGTTCATCGGACCCAAGCTCTGTGTTGTCAGCAGCAGAGTGTGGGTTCCAATCCCGGTCATGACACTTGTGTCCTTGAGCAAGGTGCTTAACCTTCGTAAAAAGTTGGAAATGTAGTGCACTCTGCTCTGCCAACCAGGCTCCTAGTGGATGTGAAGGGGTAACCCTGTTTCAGCCCCAGGATTAGGTGGCTTGTCCCTGGTGACAGTTAATCAGTTAAGTGTAGCCCAAATCAGTTAAGTGTAGCCCTCACCTTGAAGTTGCCGTGAGCTGGGCGATATCTCTTTTTAAAAAATCAATAAAAAAAACCCGCGTACATGTAGAAGACTTTTTAACACGGGTCGTCAGTTACAGGGATCAAAGGTGTAGTGTGAGAAGGGCTATGGAGTACTCTTGTCACATTTGCGCTGAGCTTCTGCCTGTCATTTCTCTTTATTAGACAGAGTGCAGTAAGCGTATTGTTAATCTTGTTGGTGAAGGGTTGGGATCTCATGTTATAACCTCTTTCCCACAGTACATGTCAGCGATCTCCCTGAAAGTGACTTGTTGCCTTGGATTGGGTACTTTGGGCTAAAGCGTTTGAAAGAGTTTTTATGAAATGAATATGGTTGGAAAGATCTTTTTAAAGTAGAAGGATCCACACAAATCTGCCTCGAAAATGTGTGGTTTTCCTTTTTCTTTGTGAACTAACATGGTCCGCCATTTTGTGGAGTCAACAGTTTGGTTCTACACAATGGCGGACTGTGTTAGTTCACAAACTGACAAAGTAGAAAGTAAAAACCACACAATTTTGAGGCGTGTGTGTGTTTACTTTTTCAAGGTTTTCAGATACAGATTTTATAAAGAAAGGTACAATAAAAGTCATATGGGAAAGTTTCAGATGAATAAATAAACCATTTCTTAGATTCAAATGTTTGTTGGTGTAAAATTATTCAAACCACATTATCGAAAGGAACCCTTTCTTAAAATATTTTATACTTTCAACAGCTGCAGTGCTTCTCATCAAGTAAGTTTTTATGGTCTTTATTTTTTGGAGTATTTATCAATCTAAGACCCTTGTACCTTTAAGTCCATTTGCAGCGTTCTCCCTGAACAATGGTCCGCTGGCCAAATGCCAGTTAAAACAACAGAGGACCAGTCAAAAGTCTCTCCAAGTTGTCCGGCTCGCTAGTTCAGTGTTCAGAAGAACTTAAAGGGAAGGTATACGTTTGGTAATGACTCTGAAAATTAATGGCAATAAAAACTTACTTCAAGAAGTACAGCAGCTTTGTTTATATAATGCATTTTGAGAAACTTTTCACTTCAAAGTACTGCGGTTGTGGAAAAATATATCACTTTTTATCCCCCCAAAATTTGAATCCGAGAAGCGTTACGGCCGTAACGTTTCTCAGATCGTGTATTCCTATGGAATATTCTTCCTGCGTGGAAATATTCAGTCCGGTTTTGCGGTGATTTATCTCAAAAATGCGACCACCTTTTGAAGTGAAATTTTTACAGGTTAGTTTTATTACCTACATTTATATAGGATTAAACAATCAAACGGTTCCAAAAACCAAAGATATACTTTGAGGACCAGTCAAAATTCTCTCCAAGTTGTCCGGCTAGCTAGTTCAGTGTTCAAAAGCATCCATATTTAATATGGACAAGTGAAAAAGCTGATGGACTAGTGAAATGACAAGCTAACCAGTCCTGCCGGCTAGTCACTGAAAAAGTTAAAGTATTGAATTTAAATCAAATTGTTTTTTAACGGTTTTTAATGTATTGACCTTTTTGTTTTCCACCCTTTTGGGTGTTTTTTTTCTCCACAGAGTTTTGAGTATGAGAAGGCAGTAGCTGGGGCATACACTTATCTCCAATGGAACCCCGATGACGAGATTATGCAAAATAATCTGGATTATTATCGTAATCTACATGGGATTACTGAGGAGCACCTAGTGGATCTAGAAGAGCAGCTACATCATGTAAGTGAAAAAAAAAAATTTAAAAATAAAAATCAGAATGTATGGTGGATAAGTTTCCATTTCTATTTTGTGTTTATTGTGAAGAAAAAAAAAACCCACCCAAAATTTTCAAATGACAAGGATCTATGTGTGGGTTATTAAATATTGCAGTAATTTGTTCGTGCATTGAGGTAGAATATTTAATCACTCGATGAAGTCCTACTTTTTCGCTTCACTGGGCTTTGCCTTGTATAATGGAATAGTCCAGATTTCACCTCGAAAAATTATATTCTGTGACAATGCACTCATATGCATCCAATAGGCCCTATTTGTTTTTTTGTTTTTTTCGGGAGTAAAGATCAAATTCAAATAATCATAAAGCGTTGTAAAATGTTGTTGGTCTCCCTATACATGTCAATTTTTGTCAATATCTTTGTTCATGGGGCTGTCACCATTAGCTGCCGTGTAGCCAGGGATCACACCCAAGTTTACATACACCCTGGGTAGCAGAAGTCAGGGGATCACCTTAAGGGGATGCGACTTTTTTATTTCAAATATCAAGTTATAGGCCTATTAAAGCTGTTTCAGTGATAGTATTCATGCTTCAGGAGTTCAGAAAATCTCTGTAAAATGGCGGGGGAGAGCCTCTGGTTATATTAGTCCGGTGGCTTAGGGCAAATTTTTGTTAACTTTCAAAGCTTAAACATGTCAATCTCCTGCTCATTTATCTGAACTTGTTCACCATTATTCCCCTACTCGGACTTTACGTTCATCTCAACAGTCATTGCTTTCATCTACAAGAGCTTCTTCCATTTTTTATGGCCACAGATCATTTTCTTACGCCGCACCATTTCTTTGGAATAGTCTTCCTGTGCATATTCGCCAGGCTAGTTCTTTACACTGTTTTAAGTCTCTGTTAAAAACTCATTTGTTTGAAGCTGCTTATTTGTAATCTGCTTATTTGTAATTGTATCTTTCACTCTTTGTATATTTTATTGTTCTCTTTATGCGCTTATAGGCTTTTGCATTAGGCGCTTTACAAATGTCTTTATTATTATTATTAAAATCAAGACACGCTGGATTAAAGCACCACATTTTGTACAGTTATTCTATAGGTCCAATAGAATCATTCTAGAGGGGGGTGCCCAGTTTGGGTGATCTAGCTGAAGGTCAGGCTGAGGTCAAAGTTTGTGTGGTATTATAATACTTCCTATCAATTGTTCACCAATAGAGGGCCGCTTCCGCATATCATTAAAACTTATAACAAATGACCATGCAGCTTCTATTTTAGACACTCAGGCAGAGCTTTGTGGAAAAAGTTGATTCCTTTAGTTTACTGACCTGGAGATGACAGACCGGGCACCCACCCTCTAATATGCTTCTACATAGGACCCCTAAAACAAGTGTGCAAAGCTTGGGGCTTTAATCCGGCGTGTCGAGATTTTTTCATTAAGCCACCGGATGATATTGTTTTAGGGACATTGTGTGGTACACAAATCTGGAAACACCTGTCTCCAGAGTCAGCCAGAGTTCAGTCCTTATTAACGACTTTCCCAGACAAGGTCCAGAAGAAGTGGACCCATGACCGGGTTCTCTGACCCAGGACTTTGTGAACTTGTTCCGTCCCAACTTGACAATTGTCCCAACTGTAGTTGGGATCGCAGTAAACACAAAGCACCTCCATGAATCAACTAAAAACATAATACACTGTAATAATAGTAAGTATCATAGTATGAAGTTTTAAGACCACTTTCCCTTGAGAATATTTGAGATTAATTAGAATTTTGGTATTCCGAGAGAAGGGAAACTTTAAATGCGTAGGCCTACTTTGAGAATGAAAGTGTCGCCCGGCATGAGCATGAGGCTGCTGTCAGAACCATCTATGAAAAACACTATTTACACCGAGTTAGCGGTCTTTTATGAGCGATATTACTATCATTCCAAACCTCGTCCTGGGCACAAAGAATCTTGTTAATTAACACCGATTGCATCAGCTTGTGCGTCTACAGTAGTCCTACATGGTCACACCATAGAGCAAGGTTTCTTGCTCTATAGTCACACACAGTAGTAATCCACTCATGATCGATCATGGTGTCCTATGGGCGCTCCCAACTATAGTTGGGACGTCCCAACTTTAACACTCAAGGTGGGACCAGTCCCAAGTTGGGACGGAACAAACTCACACTGAGGGGGTCAATGTCACGCACGGGAAGGGAGCTGTGAACACCCAGAGAGAGAAGCTGTGAGGGAGATTGGTATTACGCAGCAGTTCAGGTGTCTGTGTTCAATTGAACTTTAACACTAGCTTATTGTGTAATATCATGAAAACAGAAACAAATTATGTTAAAATGTTGACTATGAGTCTGATAAAATACCTTTCAATTCTGTTCAGGATATTCCTCATGGTCCTATAAATGCTTCCAAATCACATCCAGAAAGTCCTAATATTATTATTTAATAATATAGTAAAATTACAGACTCACACGTACATAGGCTTAAAAAGCCAAGCCCACTTTCTACTCAAGGTGCAAAAAAAACAACCCCCAAAACAAAACTACAAAGTATCAATCTCTCTCTGCAGAAAGTCACACCCACCCAAAAAAGGAAAGTTAACAACTGGCAGTAAGCGGAAGTCTCTTGAAGGGCAATTCCACGCCCTCCAATTTGTTAAATCTAGTCTAAGAGAACATAATGTGTAAGGAGCGTAATTCACAGAAGGCTAATCTACCCATTGGGTAGCTTGTTCCATGGGGGGAGGGTGGAGGGGAGGTCTTGTGTTCAATTGAATTTTAAGAGCAGTGATTTAAAATGCTTATTTCATTTTAATTGGAAGCTTTACTTTCAGGGATGTGATTTCTCCGTTTTTAACCGGAATTCCGTGTTTTTTTTGCCCTAAAAAAAAAAAAAATCCGTTTTTTTTTGCCCCCCCAAATTTTTATTTTTATTTATATTTTTTTTTAAAGATCAAATTCATAAAAAAACAGGACAAGTTAGCTTGTCATTTCACTAGTCCATCAGCTTTTTTTCACTGGTCTGTATTTCATATCAGGGATTGCCTACTACTCTTGTAGTGACTACACCAACTACATGTAATGTAGATAAATAATGAAGACGTCAACATCTTAATCGGCATCAACATCTCTAGGAGGATCTGCTAAATGTAATTTCTTGCCGGTCAAAATATTAGTCATGGCTAGATATTTGTGTGCTTCGGATCTCTCTGCAGGAAGAAACACAATTAACAATGGATAAAGCTTGAAATCACAAGATCCTAAGTTAGGGATTAATGGGGTTAACACTAATCCCCCCAATCCTTCCAAATCCATGGTATATGAGGTCCTTGAGTAACTGTGGCGTAAAGTAAAGACATTTTTGTTCTTGTAGGTTGCAGGTGGGGTGGGGAAAGACGGTTTGTTTGCTTGTTTTGGGGGGCTTTTTGTGCATGTTTTTCTCTTTTTTTTTTGGGGGGGTGAGGGTGTGGGGGGGGGGTTGCTTTCTACTTTGCCAAGAGAACCATTTGCAAGAAGTGCAAGACATACATTATTTGATGTATGTACAAGTGTATGTAGGTTTTACATCAAAGCTTACATGTATATAGAGTGCCGAAGACGCGTGGCACGCAAGTCGGGGAACTGTAGCTTTATCTATTTATCTCTTGTTGGAATGTGAAATACCCATTTCAGCAAGCAAATATTTTGTTGTATCATTGATAGCAGTGGTCATTGTATGCACTGATCTATTGTTGTATCATAAAATGCAAGTTAAACATTTTTGGTTTGTCTTCGTTTCTTGAAAAGGAAATCTTTTTTGTTGGGGTACAGTGCCTACCAGAATGGGTAATTACCCTACTGCCATAAATACAGAACATGAAGGAGCATTGTCGTGCAAGAAAATACATCTTTGCAAAAAATCGAGATACATGCAATGTTTCGCAGTGACGAGATGAAATGATTACACTACTTAAAGTTAAGTTTGTTTGTGGTTTCTCGAATAGAAATACTTTATGCTGGGGTACGGCGCCTACCAGAATGGGGACTACACCGCCGTCGTACAGAACATGGAGGAGTCTCTCAGGGAGTATTGGAAGGCGGATGACGAGTGCCGAGCCCTCTGTGAGGGCAAATACGAGAACAGGGAGTTCATGGATCTGTACGAGGCCATTTCTAGTAAGTACACGACTCTCTGTTATTTTCTCTCTGTGGGCCCAATTTCATACAGCTGCTTAAGCAGAAATTATTGCTTAAAAAATTTTGAGCTTTGCAAAAATCAGCAGGATACCAGTGACAGATTGAACATGTGACATGGTATTTTGGCAGAAAATATTGCTTTTAAAAAAAATGTTGAGCTTAGCAAAAATTTGCAGGATACCAGTGACAGATTGAACATGTGACATGGTATTTTGGCTGGTAACCTTATTCTGCTAAGCAATCAGCAGGGTACCAGTCACACATTGAACACGTGACATGGTATTTTAGCTGGTTAAACCTTATCCTGCTAAGCAAAAATCTGCGGGATATCAGTGACAGATTGATTAATGTGACATGGTATTTTGGCTGGTAACCTTATTCTGGCTAGCATAAGTTTGTTGCGCTTAGCTACTTTTTGTGCTTTAAAAGCCGCTCTATGAAAGTATCACTTCTGTCTTAAGAATCATCCCTAAATTGTGAAATGAGGGAGTTTAGATCAAATTACAGTACACATACTTTGTACAATCGTACTCGTGTGAGGTCTGATAAGATAGCACAAGCCTGAGTGAGCATGTGATGTGAGAGCTGGCTTATCATTGGCTGAGGACTATAAAGGTCATTAATTAAAATGCAGTTTGTATGGATTTCATAAAATTGCTTGATTGCATATTTTGGAGCTCCTGGTAAATGGAGTTTACTGGTCAAGAGTGGACTCCACAGTAAATGTTTGGGAAAAAGAAACAGTAATTTTTCTAAGAAAAACATTTATTTGTTCATTTTGATTAATTAAAATAAATGATGCACTATTTTTACTGAGGTTTTATTGCGACCACCTTTTGAAATAAAATTTTCACAGGTTAGTTATACATATGTATTGTACATGTTGTGTATTTAATCTACATGTACTATTTATAAAGTATTAAAACAATCAAATGGTTGCAAAAACCAAAGGTATACTTTGCCTTTAACTTTGTAGACTTTGTATCGGGAAATTGCTGACGTTATTCCCAAAGTTTAATCTTGAAGGTGTACCTTCATATTCACTACCTTATGGAGACCGAGAACAAAACAGAAAAGGTAACACAAAGGGTCTCCATAGGGGAATTCTAAAGACTGGGTTGCTCCACAAGGAATTTTGTGTACAAAGTCTTTGGGAGGTTCTTAACTACATGAACAAAAGGAAAGAACAAAAGATGTCTCCACAGGGATGCAAAAATAGGAATGTGTGTGTGTGAGTTTGTTTTCACATTCAAACCGGGGACCTATAACAAAAGAGGACAATAGGGTCCCCGGTTGGGTAAAGGTCCCCAGTTAGAAATTGTGTACAAAACCAATGGGAGCTGTTGCCAAAAAGTTAGAGTCCAAACAAAAGAGGGACAATAGGAGGTCCCCGATTGGAGGTGTTTACACACTTGGGTGTGTGAGTTTGTTTTCACATTCAAACCGGGGACCTATAACAAAAGAGGACAATAGGGTCCCCGGTTGGGTAAAGGTCCCCAGTTGGAAATTGTGTACAAAACCAATGGGAGCTGTTGCCAAAAAGTTAGAGTCCAAACAAAAGAGGGACAATAGGAGGTCCCCGATTGGAGGTGTTTACACACTTGTGTGTGTGTGTGTGTGTGATTTAAGAAAACACAGATTCACAGCTGACGTCCAAAAGCTGGATACACCTGTAGTACATAACTTCAATCTTCCCAATCACTCCATTTCCATGACTCAGCTCAATTAAAGGGTCGAGACGTCAGGCCACGAACTAATTTTTGCATTCGTACTATAAGTTCCTTTCGATTGGTAAGCAGTTTGCAATCAGCTAATTCTATTACCTGACTTAAAAACACAAAGTCTGGGGATCCCTTAAAATAGACTTGTTTCTTTTTCAAGACAGTTCCTTAATGTAAATGTCAAGGCCCACCTGTCTCTTTACATGAATCCCCCCAACCAGTCATTTACATGCAAGGTCAAGTTGCGGATCTTTAAAGGGGAGTTTCATAAGTCAGAACGCTGGGAATGTTCTAATTGGATCAGATAAGTATTCCAGCGCGTTTTTAGAGCAAAATGCAGGTCATTCACCTGGTACATGTAGTTTAAGAGCTGAAGGCCTGTAAAAGTTGCAAATGTGTTAAGTGACTGTCTCAAGGGTTAAGGATAAGTCATGTGATAGGTCAAGTGGTACGTGAGTCTCAAGTTAAGCCACTCATATTTTAAAGAGGGGCTCCAAGGTCTTGAGTTTTGTGATGGACTCATGAAATGCTTAAGTCTTGTCCATCATGTCCGTTTCACATGGTTTCAGGTACTTCAGAGAAAGTTACATACGTACTTGTTGTACAATCATTGAAAACTCTGCTAACGGGGCATGGCGTGGGCCGAGTGGTCTAGTTCATCAGACGCAAGCTCTGGTGTTGTCAGCAGCAGAGTGTGGTTTCGATACCAGGCCCAATTTCATAGAGCCGCTTAAGTAGAAAATGTTGCTTTAAAATTGTCTGCAAAGCAAAAATAAGCAGGGTAGCAGTCACAGATTGTACATGTGACGGTATTTTGGCTGGTAACCTTATTCTGGTAAGTATAGTTCGCTGTGCTTAACTACTTTTTTGTGCTTATAAGTAACTCTATGAAATTGGGCCCATGTCATGACACCTGTGCCCTTAAGCAAGGCACTTAACCATATACTGCTTCGTAAAAAAAGTTGGGAAGGTAGTGTTTTCTGCTCTACCAGCTAGGCTCTTAGTGGATGATACCCAAGCCTACATCCTTACGGACTGTGAAGGGGGTAACCCTGTTTCAGCCTCAGGAGTAGATGGCAACGTGCCCCTGGCGACAGTTGTTTTATTTGTTTTATTTTATTCTATTTCATTCAACATCCAACAATGCAAGCGGCAATTAAAGGATGGTGAAAGATTTTATAAAACAATTGATAATTTAAACACACAAATAAATAAAACACACACACAATGGTACATGTACAAGGAAAAACAACAAATCAAAACAGGACAAACAAATTAGATCTCACATAGTGCACTGGAACCAGACTAGACCAGACTAGGATGACTAGAAGGGTGGAGGGGTGGCCCAAAATACATGATTTATTTGAACTTTGAAGGCTGCGGTTGACTGATGAAATCTGTCTAGGCCTACAGGCTGGCAGGGTTGGCTGGGGTGAGTTAATTTGTGATGGTAGCCAAATCAGTTTTTACATGTACTAGCCGTCACCTTGCCTTGAAGTGGCCATCCCAGCCTTGTGATGTTAGGTGATCTCTCCTCTCATATAATACAAAAAGGAGGGAAACAAACAAAAACAGACGGTGGTCCTCTTTATCATGTTTTCTGTCAATTGTATTCTGTATATATTAGAATTCATGAGAGTGTCACTTTGGGGACCATTCAGAATAGTCAATATTAAACAATTTGGATTTTTTAAATATTTTTTTTTTCCAAAACCGTTTTGACCCACCCACCCATCCCCAAATTTTGATTTTTGAATATTGAATGGCTTCATAGTATAATCTATACACTGAAGAACAAAGTAATGCCTCAAATGAACCAGATTATTTAGAGCAAAGGTCTCAAACTTCAGTAGTTTTCATTTGGGTTTTTTTTTCTGGCTTAAACAAACCACTTTGTAGCTTAATCAGGAATTAAATTGACAATCTTGGCTAGTCGTGGACTTTTTCTTCTTTTTCAATTGTTAATTTGATATACTTGTTTGTTTTTGTTTTACTGAATTTCGATTTTCAGTTGTTTCTTGTGACACACCCACCCACCCACAATTTCGAAGAAAAAAACCCCAGAAATAAAACAAATCTGAATTTTTTTTAACATTGACTATTCTGAATGGCTCCTTAAGGCAAACCTATAGTGCTTATTATGTCTGACTTGCATTTCTGGACTACATGTAGATGGAAACTCCTCTAACATTGACTCATTCTTGAGCTGTTGACTTGGGATTCCATTTCACAATCACAGTGGAATCGGGTCTCCCGAATTAGAACATTTTTGGAAGTGCAAACAGACTGATCGAGTTACCATGTCTAGCCAAGGCGCTTTCACCATTCATTCAATGAACACATTTTCAGACATGTTCTCTAGCAGTACCCATTTCCTTCGTAAGATAACACGGCCCCGCCTCCCCCCCCCCCCTCCCAACTCATGACTACCATGTCTACCTGTATTCATGACAAATGCTGCAATAAAAAATTGCGTTTGCTGGGCCTGATTGATTCAATTTGTCAGTTTTAAAGAAAGTTTTTATTTCAAGTAATAAACCACAAAGGAAACTGACTGGGTAAATTTTATACAATTTGGGTTTGAACAAAGAAAAATTGACTGGAGCAGGACTTGAACCAACGACCTTCAGAAATTTTAGTGCATCTCATGCTAACAAAAACTTGCTAGGCACAAAAACAATGGTTACCAGCCAACATTCCATCAAGTTTACATAGTTGCCACTGGTACTCCGCTCATTTTTTTGCTCAAGTATAGAAATTTGCCAAGCAGAAATCTCTGCTTTTAACAGCTTTATGAAACTGGGCCCTGTCTGGTACCTTTAACCTGTCTATGGGGGATGTGTTACACTGACTATACCAACATGCCTGCTTGTTACATCTCGGCCCAGTGTTATTTCATCCTACGATAACTTCCTCAATAGCCACTTAGAATAACATCCGCTTCACAAGTTGGGCTCGGCTTGCGTGTCGACATCCACATGCTTGGTTGAGTTCTCTGAATCAGTCCAGGGTGTTTGTTGTTTTCCTAGGATGGCGATGTAGTTATGTTATCAACTGACATGTATCAACAATTCAAGGCCATTGGGAGGTCTTAAGCCGTGTTCGCATTGGACTTATTTTGGGTAAACTAACCGAGCAAATGGGTTATTTGACCATTTTAAGTCCAGTGCGGACAGCCCAGGAAGTTTCCCTCCCAGATAACAAGTACCTGACCCAAATGGGTAGTTTAAACAGACAACTTCTGCCCGGTTAAGTTGACCAAGTCAGTTTAGCCGAGCCGAAAAGTCCAGTGCGATTGCGATCTGGGTAAAAGCCGTCTCGGTAAAAAGCCACATCCGGTCCCCCGGATTTACACACACAATGTTTATTGGTTTTACACGGAAGCTCAGTTGCACTCATTGCATTCACTGTCACGCACCCCGGTCAAAGGTCACTGCGATAGCGCCCTCTTGTGTTTGTCTTAAGTTAGTCGGTTAGTATCACCGGTTGTGTCGGTTAGTTTACCCCAACCTTAATCCAAGTTCGGATGCTGGTAAGTTTCACCTATTGGAATGTTAACCACGGTCTCGGTAAGAAATTAATCCAATGCGAACACGGCTTTAGGTGTCTGCCTGCGCTGCGTTTGTCTTGCTAGGTAGATGTCATACATTGTCATCAATTTCGTTGGTGTTTTCTTTTCATTTACTGTGAAATAACGAGTTGGTTGTCTGTAAAACTTTAAAGGTGTTTAATATGGTTAAAGGTATTTTTTCCCTGTATGTTTACCGATCGTTATTTAAAGCATACTGACATCATTGGCGATTTTGAAAGACCAGTATCTGCACATTTTGTTACCCAACATTATACATGAACTAACAAACCTGTGAAAGTTTAAGCTCAAAACGCCATTGGAGTTTTGAGAAAATGGTAAGCAAAAAACAACCCCCCAATAAAAAATAAAAACAATAAATAAATAAATGTTTTTAACCAGCAAGTTTTGGTCTCAGGAGATCAAAACTACATGTACAAGCAATTGTTTAAATACTCATTTCTCAAAAACTATAGCACTTCAGGCAAAAATGTTTCATCGGAAGTTTTCCATTATGACTGTCCTTATACCATCAACATGTATTAGCCATGTGTAAATTTGTGAACATTCATGTTTTTAACCTTACGGACACCATTGGTGTGGTAAGATTAAAAATGGAAATGTTCACAGATTTTTGACAGATTTTTGACAGATTTGTGACTTGCTTCAATCACCGGTTTAAACCTATACCATCACGCTAGGTTCAAAAGCCCGGGTTGTAATTTGTTTACACTAAATTTGAAATGTGTTTTTGTACATTTCTATCAAAACAAAATAAATCTTGGAATAAATAAGAATACAAAAATGGAAATTGAAAATCTTACCCTGGGAAAGAAGAACATTATTTGTTCACAGTCATGGACTAAACATTGGAACTCCAAAGAAAGGAAAACAAAAATCTAAGATAAGACTTTTAGGCTATGCATGGTGGAAAAATACTAAGTAAGTAAGGTTTGCGGTGACACCATGTAAGAAATCTCTTTTGTCAGCATTCTCCAGAAGACGGTCAGAGCACACTGACCGAAACGTCGAGCTGAACAAACCGGCTCTTCTCAGAGCCCCAACTACTCACAAAAAGAGATTTTTACATGGTGTCACGGCAAACCTTACTTAAAACAAAACTCTAATGGGAAAAGATGCACTGTTGACACTTGGCCATGTTTGCCTTGTCCTTCGTATGGAACATTAAAACCTGTAGGTCCGGTGTAATGTGTAAAGCCAGGGCTCGAAATTAACACTGGACCACAGGCCCGAGCCCAGTGATTTTAGCGCCGGCCAGTAAACTCATACACATGTAACTGGACAAGTCCGGTGGTTTTGTGTTTTTCTTTTGGGTAGTAATAGGCTAACTCTTTGTGTAATATTTTTTACAATTTTTTATTTGACTATATCTTTATCTATATATTTGTGGCGTGTCGTGGCCGAGTGGATAAGATCACTGGACTCAAGCTCTGGTGTTTCTGATCAGCAGAGTGTGGGTTCGAGCCCCGGTCGTGACACCTGTGTCCTTAAGCAAGACACTTAACCATGATTGCTTCGTCCTTCGGATGGGACGTAAAGCCGTTGGTCCCGTGTGTTGTGTAACGCACGAAAAAGAACCCAGTGCACTTATCGAAAAGAGAAGGGGTCCGCCCCGGTGTTCCTGGTTTGATCGGCTGCATATTGCGCCACAGCACCTTGTAAACCATTACAAGGTGCTATGTAAAGGAGTAGGTCTCATACTTCAAACGTAGCCCCAAATACCTTGCAGGAAATACTGAATGTTAAGCGCTTAGAGGCTGGCCTGCAGTAGGCGCTATACAAATACAATATATTATTATTATTATTATATGAGTCAGATGAGTCATCTCTTTTTGGTATCAAAGCACTACACATGACACATAAGACAAATGAGAGATTTTTTATTAGTGCATGCTCAGAAACTCATTTTGATTCTGGTCTTGTAAAATGTATTAGGCCTTTTCACACCACCTCCATTTCGAACCGTGTTGAAACCTACCTGGGTCCTCTCCGGTTCAGCCTCGCTTCTTTTTGACACGGATCAGAGATAAGCAACATTCACACTGGTCTTTACGTGAACCGGCTAATGCGTGAACCGTATAACGAAAAATGCAATTTCAATCCGGATTGAGATTTTCAACCCTGGTCCCTGCCAGGGTTGATTTCTATCCGGCTAGAGCATGCTACCCGGATCCGAGGCGGATTGAAATTCTTACAGTGTGAAACGGGGTGAACAAAATCTCCGGTTCGGAACCGGTTCCGACCCTGAGATTTTGGACAGTGTGAAAAGGCCTATTCTGGTCCTGTAAAAACTTTGGGCTACATGTACATGCCCTGCAATCTTGTGGATATTTCCTCCAAATTCGAGCCTTGAAAGCGCGGAAAATAACCTTGTTACACTTATCGCGAAGAGAAGGGGGTTTGCCACGGTGTTTCTGGCAGCGGCTACTGAATGTCTGGCAGTACATGTATTTGTTATGTTACTCTATCCCCAAAGTCATCAAGAGGGAAGAAAAAAAAATCTGACAGACATAATAGAGTACCGATAAACGGATAAATAGGAGTTGGGATTTGCTACAGGGCTGTCCAAAATGTTCAATGTTTTAACAATCATACAAAGAGTCTAAAGGAAGGAGGCGGTTATCTGTTGGAATGAGGAGTGTATCACAAAACTGAATTTGACCTCTGAGCCCCTCTTTAAAAAAGGGAGCAATGAGGTCGTTCAGACACCGTACTAAAGTTTGTTTTAAGGCAGTTTTAACTCATTCAGGTTTAACTTTATGTGTCTGATCGCTCTTAAAACTTAACTCGAATGAGTTAAATCGGTCGGCGAGGGTGGTTTAACGCTAAACCACTTCAGGTTTATCTTTTAGCACGGTGTGTGGACAGAATAAAGGTGACCACATCCGTTTTAACTTTCAACAGATGACCGCTGACCTGTGTAAGGTCGCTAAGTAAATATGCCTACGTGCGCCTCAACGTGCGCCTCAACAGGGCCGTGCGCGTGCTTTTGTGAATAAACCGGATGTTGTTGTGTTTGGTCACGGTGCTGTTGGACCTCTTAAAACCGAAGATAAACCGTATCGGGTTTAACTTCGAGCTGTCTGAATGCAAGGTAGTTTTATTTTTACGACCGCCCCCCCGCTGCTCGTAAAGTTAAACCGGTTCGGGTCTAACTTTAGTACGCTGTCTGAACATGGCCATATTCTACATGTACCCTTGGGTTTTGGAACCGTACGATTGTTTTAATCCTATTATAAATGTAGATATTTGCAATAAAACTAACCTGTGAAAATTTCATTTCAAAAGGTGGTAGCATTTTTTAGGCATTGGGTATGTCCACGCAGGAAGAATAATCCACAAATGGAATACACAATCTGAGAATGGTATTTAGATCTGACACATGTCTGACAGTAAGGGCCATGTCACACGGGGCAATTTACTGGCAACCAGTTCCAGGCAATCTCCAAAAAGAAAAGAAACTCACATTTGAATGTCCACGTATTTTTCTTAAGGATCGTAAGACATTGTTTGAAAAGTTATTCATGTGCCACCAAAGTGATCCTGTAGCGTGCAATGCAGTTGGTTGCCTCCAAGTTGCCTGGAAAAGTTGCCTCGTGTGACAAGGCCATAACGTTCCTTGACAGTAACGCTTCTCAGGTTCAAATTTTGGGGGATAAAAACTGATATCTTTTTTCCATAACCGCATTACTCCGAAATGAAATGATTGAATGTCAAAATGTTTTATACTATCGAAGGCTGCTGTATTTCTAACCAAGTATGTGGGTGTAAGGTTTTTATTGCCATTCATTTTAAGAGTGATTACCAAATGTATACCTTCCCTTTAACAAAAGAGAAGAAGTCTGACATACAAAATTCTGAACCTCCGAACATCTTTAACCCCCTGTGGAAATGTAGACTGACAGTGTCGGAGAATGGAAACACTAGTCTGGCGACACTTCGCTCTCTTCCTGTCTACCAGTTAGGGCGAGGTCGGGTCGCGTTGCTCTACTTAAATTGTCCTTCAATTGTTGCTGGGTAATTCTACCTACAGCTGAGCTTGGATTGTGACTGATGAATAGCTTTCATTTTAGTCCGGCTTCTTAACCCTCTCGTTACTTAATTGTTTTGACATTTTAAACAAACACTGGTGACCCAATTTTTATTTTGCCACCCTTGTGTTAAGTACATGTATAACCAGTTTGACGATACATGTATGCTACAAACAGAAGGACACCAAGTAACACAAGGTTGCTGTTAGTTGGTTTGTTTATTTGCTCTCTGTTGATGGCTCTTACTGCCTACTCTCTGACTTTCTCAGGGTGTTTATTGCAAACACCAAGACTACTTGTTATAGAAAGTATGACCGTATTAGGAACTGTTTTATGCATCAATAAGAATACATTTGAATAAATAAACACTAGAAGAATGTTTTAGGACGTCACGTATGGTAAGAAAGAGGGGGTTTGAGTGTAGGAAGAAGGGGTAAGGCAGAGGGGCTATGTGTGCAGTTGACTATAAAGTCACTTACAGTGTAGTTGTGTAGTAAGGAAGAGGGGGTACATGTATGAGTGCAGTCGACTAAAGTCACCTATGGTAAGGAAGAGGGGGTGTGAGTGCATTAGACTAAGTCATCTATGGTAAGGAAGAGGGGGTGTGAGTGCTGTCAACTAAAGTCACCTATGGTAAGGAAGAGGGGGTATGAGTGCATTAGACTAAAGTCACCTATGGTAAGGAAGAGAGGGTGTGAGTGCAGTTGACTAAAGTCGCCTATGGTAAGGAAGAGGGGGTATGAGTGCATTAGACTAAAGTCACCTATATGGTAAGGAAGAGGGGGTATGAGTGCAGTCGACTAAAGTCACCTGTGGTAAGGAAGAGGGGGTATGAGTGCAGTTGACTAAAGTCACCTATGGTAAGGAAGAGGGGGTATGAGTGCAGTCGACTAAAGTCACCTATGGTAAGGAAGAGGGGGTATGAGTGCAGTCGATTAAAGTCACCTATGGTAAGGAAGAGGGGGTATGAGTGCAGTGGACTAAAGTCACCTATGGTAAGGAAGAGGGGGTGTGAGTGCTGTCAACTAAAGTCACCTATGGTAAGGAAGAGGGGGTATGAGTGCATTAGACTAAAGTCACCTATGGTAAGGAAGAGGGGGTGTGAGTGCAGTTGACTAAAGTCACCTATGGTAAGGAAGAGGGGGTATGAGTGCAGTTGACTACAGTCGGCCAGCGGGTAAGGAAGAGAGGGTTGGCCTATCTGAGTGCAGTCCACTAAAGTCGCCATTGGATTTGAATGAAGTTTGATACAGACTACATGAGCAAAGACTGATACTAATTTGCCTTGAACATTTCATTAAGATTTGTCTGGTTGCTTGTCGTTCGTACATTTATGTAACTAAAGGGAAAGCTTCTTACGCCCAGAAATGGCTAATCTTGTTGATTTTTTTGACTTTGTTATTTTCAGAGAAAGCACCAGGAAAATGATTAAGATACAGAAGTACATGGGTTTATTTTATAGTTGTAGATTCTTTGTAAACATGGGAAATATTGGAAAATGTCAATTCAGCACGTTACCGCTTCTTTGACGTCTTGCTCTTGTTTGAGCATAAGTACATGTAGGTCAAATCTTGCGTCTGTTTGCTGCTGCTTCAGGCATTTTGGTTTAAAAAAAGGGTGAACTACTAATTGGCTTATTTGTGATCTTTATTGTCTTTTATTGCAGACCATTATGCATCTGTTCTCTTCTGCAAGGGCCAATGTGAGGAATGGAACTCCAGAATGCAGGGAAAGTATGTGGAGAATTATCTAGCCAACCATTTCCACTTCCTGCAGTTCGCTTACTACAAAGGTGAGAACTTCAAAATTTCATACAGGATTGGTAAGGATCAAAAACGTAATTGTTGAATTTTTTGTCCAGGTTTTTCGGCGGATCCTTAGAAAGCATTGAAACAAAGAGGAAGTTTGAGAAAGCCATAGAAGCTTCTGCCACTTTCCTTGTTCTGGTTCCTTACAGCGCAGGATTTTGAATTACAATTACCAGCAGAGTCATGAAATTTAGCCCAATTTTATCAGTCTTCTCTTGGACACTGACCAATGTTGTTGATACGTCTGTAAATCTCTTGTCTTGAAACAAAGAGAAAGTTTGAGAAAGCCATAGAAGCTTCTGCCACTTTCCTTGTTCTGGTTCCTTACAGAGCAGGATTTTTCAGTGACAGTTACCAGCAGAGCCATGAAATTTTGCCCAATTTTATCATTCTTCTCTTGGACCAATGTTGTTGACCAATGTTTGTTGATACGTCTGTAAATCTCTTGCCTTGAAACAGAGGGAAAGATTGAGAAAGCCATCGAAGCAGCCGCCACTTTCCTTGTTCTGGTTCCGAACGACTCGACGATGAACTCCAACATGGAGTTCTACGAAGAGGAAGAAGGGGCCAACAAGTACTCCATCAAGCCCATGGACGACGTGGTGGAGTACCAGAAGAGGAAGGACATGGAGATCAAGATGCTTCAGTTTGCCAAGATGAAGTTCTGGGGAGAGGAAGATCAAGAGGTAAATGATGCTGGTGGGGAGGGGAAGAATGAGACGGCCGGGGCGGGGGAGGAGGAGGAGGTTGGCGGGGAGGGGTTGGGACCTGCCAAGGAGGGTGGGATTAATCCAGAGCTGCCAAGTTCCGCTAAGAGTGGCGAAAAATTAGCGCATTGATTAGAAAAGGAAGTAGACGAAATCCGAAGAGTCGGGGGAAAGTTGGAACAGTTAGAATAAGGGAGGAGGTGGTCTTGTAGGGAGAGCCAACGGCAGTTAGGATTCATTCAAAGCTGAGAAAGATGCAAATTAGCTCACTGATTAGAACAAGGTACATAGATGGTGTAGGATTTAGGAAGAGTGCGGCAGCCGTTTTCACAAAACTGTACCCAAACTGCGTACTAGTCCACTTGTGCAAGATTTCTTGTGTGAGTGGTGCGCAACTTGCACTGTAAATGTTGCACAACTGGACGTACGCAGTTTTTGTGTGTGATTGCCGGCAGGCTTGCAACTTTTCAACTGACTAGCCAATTTCCTCGTTTAAGGTTTCTTAGTGTAACATTTGTGTGAACTTGCCGGCAGGCTTGCAACTTTTCACTTGACTAGCCAATTTCCTCAATTATGGTTTCTCGGCCGTGTCATCCCCATCAGAATGAAGTTCATGATCTCGTGGACTTTGATGGATGTTCAGCTACTGATTGGAACATTCATCAATTGTACTCTAGCCCTAACCATGCTAAATGCAACAATATGCACCAAATGGTAATAGTTGTTGTGATCCGTTGCATTTGGCAGTCAACTCAGATGTCATTCTTTGACTGAATTTGTTGCATTTAGCAGTGAAGTGACTTCATATAGGTTTGGGTGCTTCTATTGTATCTGAACAACTTATAATGGGTATTTCAAAACATTTTTTATGGGAAAAGTATTGAGAAGTATGATCTAATATTAGGAAAGAATCATAATTCAAATCATATTCAAAAGACTGTATAATAACAGTTAACAGTTACAAGTCACCACTACACATGTGCATACTGTTGCATTTAGCAGGGCAAACACCCTTGCTCAGTCCTTTCACAAACAGCATGCCTGCACAATGCAACAATATCCCTTGTTGCATTCTGTTGCATTTGGCATGGTTCTCATTTCAACTGTGTTGCATTCTGTTGTATTTGGCAGGGTATGTAGAGAGACCCTAATGGGGGTTAGGGTTAAAGGCAAGGGTATACTTTTGTTTGTTTTTTGGTCAAAGACCAGTATTCTCTCTTGGTGTAACCCAACAAATGCATAAAAAACAATTTTAAAAATGTAAAAATTTGGGCTCAATTGGTTATCAAAGGTGGAAGAAAACAATAAAAGAAGATCAAAAACACCCTTGTTGCATAGAATTGTGTGCTTTCAGATGCCTGAGAAAGGCTTCATGCCTGAAGTCTTTCTCAGATTCAAATTTTTTTGTGAAAAATTACCTCTTTATCTGAAACTACTTACAAAGGGTGTCGTTTCTAACAATGTTTTATAATATCAACAGCTCTCCAGTGCACTTTCCTAAGTAAGTTTTTCTTTGTCATAACTTTTTGGGGTAATTACCGAAAGTACACCCTGCCTTTAATGTATTCATTATAAAAGTTCATGAACTTTGTTCAGGAATAGTCCGTCGACTACCTTGATGAACTTGTTTACATGAACGTTCATGAACTTCCTTTGCAGTTCATGAACTTTGCTGAATATTCCTGAAGTCCGGTCGGAGTCTTGATGTGAACATTGGATGAATATACACGGCTTTCCTGTTTTTTTGTGTGGAAAATTTAATGTGTACGAACGTTCACCAACTGTTCACCAATCAGGTTATTTTGTATCTGTTTTGGAAAATGTTCAGCAAAGGTCATGAACTGTATCAGTGAATATTTGACTTTGACAATTGAAATACAAGGAATAGAGTGTTGCTGTGCGCTGGCGATTTCCTCATTTGTTGGAGGGAAGACAGCACGGTTAGGGCGGGTGAGGTTGAGGGGAGGAACATTGGCTCACACTCACAGATAAACAAAATAATAATCACAGAAACAGGAGGATCGGGGAAGGACACGATGGTTTGGGCAGGGAGGAGGAAGTGGGGACGGGAGATGGGATTAGAGAGGAGCTTAGCTCATGGGAGGGGGGATCGATTAACGGATACCAACCACAGCTAAATGTAGTTCATTTATTAGACTGACGAAGCAGATAGAGCTTGGCAATGTTCGGATGTCATGGCTAGATTAAGGAGGAGAATTCGGTTACAGGGTATTAACAAGTTTAGTCGACAAGGAAGGGGGGATAATCTCAGGATATATCCGGGTCTTCACCCACAAGTCTTTACAGGGTATTAAACAAAAAACAGGGTAGAAGACACTGCTGCTTACCAGAATAGGGTTACCAGCCAAAACGCCATGACGAAATGTACAATGTGTGACTGGTATCCTGCTAATATTTGCTTAGTTGTTACAAGCAGGTCTATGGAATTGGGCTCAGTTCTTACAGGAGTATCTGATGGTTTTTTTTAAGTACGGGTTGTGCCGACGGGGAACATCGTTCCTTTTCGGTGCAAATTCTGTTCTAAGGCCATGTTCCAACACCAAGAGAGTGTCTACTTCTCATTAGGAGCATTTACCTATTTACCTATGCAAACTTTTTTAAAGAGGTGCTAACTAAATTGTTTTTACAACATGTGAGTGTTGACAATTTGGAGTGATCATATACATGTATTCACAAAATCATCGAACCTCATCATGCTCAAACTGCAAAGTTAACCATTTTTAATTGCTAACATGTAGCGATGATGTTTTCTTTAAGTTATGCAGGTGCAACCTCGTTCCCATGGGTATAACAATCTCGCTTTAGGCCATTGTCTTTTATCAGCAGGCCTTGCTCTCAAGCATAACAAACCCCCTGGAATTATAAAAATTTGTGTGAAAATATATGGCACAGTTTTTGTTAGACCTGTGATCAATCCACTCTTTTTTTGGCTCAAGCATGATAAAAACCGACTACAAAGGCATCAAGTGGTAGAGCAACTGGTCACTCTCAAGTTCTCTTTGACATGCTCAATGTTTAACTATATAGGCCTTTTCACACTACCTCCATTTCGAACCGCGTTGAAACCTACCCGGGTCCTCTCCGGTTCAGCCTTGCTTCTTTTCGACACGGATCAGAGATAAGCAACATTCACACTGGTCTTTACGCGAACCGGCTAATGCGTGAACCGTATAACGAAAAATGCAATTTCGATCCGGATTGAGATTTTCAACCCTGGTCCCTGCCAGGGTTGATTTCTATCCGGCTAGAGCATGCTACCCGGATCGGAGGCGGATTGAAATTTTTACAGTGTGAAACGGGGTGAACAAAATCTCCAGTTCGGAACCGGTTCCGACCCTGAGATTTTGGACACTGTGAAAAGGCCTTATGATGTTTAGGGTGACCTCGTAAAACAGAAGTCATTTGCAAGAAAAAAGAAGAAAACAAATTCTCCTGACCTGCCTGAAGAGGAGCAGGAGACATTTGAGATGCTCCCTTGCATCAGGATTGCCCATGGGAAACGAGGCTGTGTATAGAGTGATTATAGTATACCAAAAACTACATATGAAAGTGCCAAATTTACAATTTTTTTTTACAGTTTTTTAAAAGTATTGTCTAGAAGTTTAGAATCTGATAGAGAGAGAGTGAGTGAGAGAAAGAAGGAGAGAGTATTTGTTAGGAGTGATTGAATACACAGAGCTGCCAACTCTCCTTGATTACTGCAGAATCCCTGCAGATGAAGACCGAGAGTATCGGTCTAAAATTACAGGTACAGAAATATTTCCAGTGTTGTGATCAAAAGTGTTAACATTAAATTCAATCTTTCCATACTCTGGGGAACTAATTCGATAAACTGCCTGATTATGGAAACTTTCCCCCTGTTAATACGCTGAATAGAATAGACCTTATGCGTATGACGTCGTTTGAGTAGGGCGCCCTCGTTTAGAGGTCAAAAGGACGTTGGTTATTGGCCAGTCATGTGGGCCGCGCGTACAAATCTGTGCGTTTCCATTGTTTCATCACCGATTTACCTCTAAGATGGCGGCTATATGACGTCAATGCATAAGGTCCATTCTTAAAAAATATCCTTGATTGTTGCACAAAATTTCTCTGATTGCAAGAGGCAAATGTTGGCAGCTCTCACTACAATGTTTAAGCCCTTTTTGAGAGCAGGGACTTTGTGCTTTATCACTAACTTCCTGATTGAATAGTACTTACAATTTACTTAATCTTATAATTTAATTCAGATAATTAGTTCCAGCAAAGTGCCAAATAGTTTGCCAAAATTACTTTTTTTTAATTGTTTGATTGAGTCTTAGATATCAGCAGCTGTTTTGTTTTTGGTTTGGCTTTTTTGACGACGGTTAAATGTCAGTTATGTGGGATGGGTGATAATTTTTATTTAGGTAACATGGTTAATGGGGCTGTGTCGTCATGATCAAAGCAGGCCTGTGGCCGTACATGGAATTATGAACTCTCACCCAGTGTCAGCGTGTGTGCGCCCTCCTTCCATATTATATCTATGGAGAGCGCGCAAGCGTGCTGAAGCTGGGTGAGACTTCATAATTCCACGTTGAGCCACAGGCCTGCCTTGATCATGACGGCGTAGCCCCTTTAACAAATACTGTGCTGATTTTCACCATTTCACAAACAGCTTCAGATGCATCTTCAGTTGTGTAGCGATCTTAATTGCTAAGCCAAGCGCGATTGTCACAGTACAAATTGCTACTGGCAGTATCGCCGGCTCAATCTGAAGATGAATCTTTGTGTTTGTGAAACCGAGCTGAGCTGTTTGAAATGGATTTCAGTGCAGAGGACCTACACAGGAAACGTGTTTATTTAATTGGATGGCCTAATGATTGAGTGAAAGGTCACTGACCTTCAGATTGCATCACAGTGTGTTGCTGTTTATAGCATTAATGTCAAACCGATGTTAACCATTATTTGCTTTAACTTAAGGCCATGGCATTACCTTTTGCAACTTTTGCTACATGCTTTAAATTGCAAGTGTTGCAACCGAAACGTTAAAGGGAATTTTAAAGGATTGGTAGAGCTGACCAAATAGCCGCAGACAGTGTTCATGTTTTGTGCGATCAGCCACATACCTTGACCTTATAAATATTCATAGATTTGCACTGAACTGACATGATATAAAGAATATCAAGTGTATTTTTATTCAATGAATTGATAAGAGTTTTCCCCTTAAATTCGAAGAACAGAAAAATACCTTTAATTTTTCATAATATGATTCTTATACCTCTTTTATGACCCCCCCCAAACCCCCCCCCAAAAAAAACCCCCACAAAAACAAAAACACATCAACAACTTGTATTTAAAGGGTCCGTAACATTTGGTAATGACTCTGAAAATTAATGGCAATAAAGACTTACTTGGTAAGAAGTACAGCAGCTTTGGATAGTATAATGCATTTTGAGAAACTTTTCACTTCAAAGTACTGCGGTTATGGAAAAATATATCACTTTTTATTCCCCAAAATTTTGAATCTGAGAAACGTTACGCAGATCGTGTATTCCTATAGGGAATATTCTTCCTGCGTGGAAATACTCGGTCCGGTTTTTCGGTGATACCTCAAAAACGTGACCAAAAATTTTCAAATTTTCAAAGGATAGTTTGATTGTAATGTATATACCTACATTTATATAGGATTAAACAATTAAACGGTTCAAAAAACCAAAGGTATACTTTGCCTTTAAAGGTCCTAGATTGAGGTTTGAAAACACGATGCCCCTGATAGTAAAATAAAACTTCCAGGGGTGATTAATCATTTACAGGCCTGGAATTACAGGGAGGTCACGGAGGTCACTGAGGCCATGGTGCCCCTTCAAAGGTCGCCCATAGATTTTAAGATTTTCCAATGGAAGTGCCCTTTGCAAAATGAAAATGGCCTTGCCCTCTCACAGACAAAATTTCAGGCCTAAATTTAGCTTTCTTAATTTTATTGAAAGGAAGAAGAGGAGTGTTTAGTATTCTTGCCAAAATACCAAATAATTTAGATGGATACACTGTACTGTTTTGATTGCTCTATTTAAGTACTCATAGTTTCAATAGTTTGTTAGGCTGAAATATTGACATTCCGTCGAAATAAAGCTATTTCAATAGTTTTGTAAAAGAAATTGTTAATTGTGGATTGAGATTTGAAAGTTATAGATCCATGGATGGGTGTAAAAAGACATATTCTGACATCTCTGTGTTCTGACACTCCTACATGTTTGTTCCGACACCCTTATGTTTCAACACCCCTATGTTCCGATACCCTTATATTTCGACACCCTATGTTCCGACACCCTTATGTTCCGACACCCCTATGTTCCGACACCGTTATGTTTCGACACCCCTATGTTTCGACACCCCTATGTTCCTAAGCACAAGGGAGAGGTTTGCATTATGCGTGCAAAGTTCACTCATACAAATTATGCGTTCAATTTATAGGTTTTATATCACACTTAAAGAATAAAAGCGCTGATAATAAGCAAATAGCTGTACAACCGCTAAACAACATTTCAAGCTCCGACGAGGAAAGATAGATCCACATTTGTTTTTCGAACTTCCGGCTGTGGCTGACCGTGTTAGCATACATTGAAGCATGCTGCCCTCAGCACCACCCTTAGCCCTAGCTGCAGGCAAAGCAGCCGATACAGACATGGCCAGATCTATTGTTCATAATAGAGTCATTATGTTATGGCTGTACACAGGGCCTGGATTTTGGGGAAAAAAATCACAATTAAGACAGCAGGGGTCGAAATTTCACAAAGCACTAAGATTCATCTTAAGATGAGTTGGCAGTATTGCCATAGTGATTTGTATTGTGACATCAGACTTTGCTTAGCGATTAAGATCGATTTGCACTTAGGATCAATCTTAACTCTTTGTGAAATTAAGCCCAGGGCATGTAGCTCAAAACTTTTGCTGGACCAGAAAATTGTTCTCAAGACCAGAATCAAAATGTGACACAGTGTCACGATTATTTGTACTTATGGACTCAACTTTCATAATTAATCAACAGAATTGAAGGATATTTATCAGACTCAAAGCCAACATTTGAACATGATTTTTTTGAAATAAAGGTGAGGTGAAGCCATGAGTTTACTGGCCCGATGCTAAGAACACTGGCCTCGGTCCTGCAGGTGTTAATTTTGAGCCCTGTTGTGTTACACATAATCGGCAGCCTTATAAATATTCTCAAAACTGGTTATGGCATTCACCTTTGACCCATGACCCCTGACCTATCATCTCAAGCTTCATCGTGTATCGGTCTATCGGAGGAGTCTCCTGTTTTGTTTGTAAGTGTTCTTTAATTTTCTCCTCAAATAGTTAATAATTTCACTGGTGGCGGAAACTTTTTGCACCAAAGTTGAGCACAGATAAAGAAAATTACTTGTTGGAAGGTGTCCATGGCAATGAATAGTTGCTAAAAAAAACTTACATGGGACTCGGTCAGAGCTGTGTATTTGCACAGCTTTGATCTGATTGGCTGATGATAGTGATGTAACCAGCCAATCAGAGTAAAAGAGAAGTCAAAGTCTTGTTCTGAAAGTGAGTTGCTGGCACAGAAGTGAAATTGTGAAAACCATTTGGGGAGAAAATTACTCAACACTTTGACTAACAAACTTACAACCAGGGCCTAATTTCATAGAGCCGCTTAAACACAAAAAGTAGCTAAGCACAACAAAATTATGCTTACCAGAATTATGTTACCAGCCAAACTGCCATGCCACATGCACGATTTTTGACTGGTATCCTGCTCATTTCTGTAAAGCAGAACATTGTTAAGCAATTTGTTCTGCTTAGGCAGCTCTATGAAATTGTGCCCTGGTAGGAGACTCTTAACTTGTAATTTTCTTTCCTGTAGCTTCAAACGAAGACTTTTAAGTTAACCTTTTACTACCGAACCATTTTACTTTCTTAAAAACTGACAACAAAATAAATAGGTCTATAACTTAAAGGCAGGGCATACTTTTGGTAATTGTCAAAGACCAGTATCCTCAACGTATGCTTAAAAAACTCTTTGAAAAGTTTTGCTCAATTGGTCATCCAAATGGCATGAAAATAATGGAAGAAAAAAAAGCATCCTCGTTGCAGAAAATTCTGTGCTTTCAGATGCCTAGTGAGAAAGGCTTCATGCCTGAAGCATTTCTCAGTTTCAAATCTGTTGGTGAAAAATTTCCTCTTTCTCTTAAACTACATTACTTCAAAGGGTGTTGTTTCTACCAATGTTTTATAAAATAAACAGCTCTCCAGTGCTCTTTACCAAGTAAGTTTTTATGGTATTTTGTTGTTGTTGAGAAATTACCAAAGGTGTTCCCTCCTTTAAAACAGAAAAGGTGATAATCGATAAATTATATTTTTTAAATATTAATATCTAGGAGTAGTTTGCCAAGGTAAAGCAACTAAATGAAGGATTTGTACCGGCTTGCTACTTTTCAACTGATCAGCTGATTTTTCTCTTTCCTCAAATAAAGTATTACTAGAAGAAAACTTAAAAACCTAAAAAGACAACCTTTAAAAAGTGGTATGTGCTTGACCATTTCCTTTTTTTTTTTGCATGTCTGCTTGAAGCAACCACATTAAATATTTTAGGGTTTTACAGGGCATGTGGCTCAACATTTTTACTGCACCAGAATTCTTTTTGGTAGACCAGAATCAAAATGAGAAAGACTGTAACTAAACTGCTTTTATTTTAACATGCACTAGAGAAGATTGATCTTTTTTTTTTGTCATATGGGTATTTAGTTGTACACTTTAATACTCAACAGAATTCGCCGTATTTTTGACCACGTGAGGGCGTATGTGGATAAATTTCACATGATGAAAAACAAGTAAACAAACAGGGTTTTTTCACTTTTTTATCGCTATTTTTTATGTATTTCTTCATTGGTGCAAGAAAACTACAAACAGGCAATTATAATAAGCTAAAACTGCTATTGTGATGCAAGACATTCCCTGATGACAGCGCCCTCATGCGGTCAAAAATATGGTCAATTGAAAGATATTTATCAGACTCAAAGCCAACATTTGAACATCATTAAAGTTAAAGTTACTATACAGTAAGATATTCTAAAAAAGAAGGCCCCTGAACTTGTCCAGTCTTGACTTTACCGGCCTTACGCTTACACCAGTGGCCTTGGGCCTGCTTTGTAAATTTCAAGCTGTGGGTGATGAAACCAATTTTTGTTTTTGTTTTTACTTGCACTGTATGTAATGCATATTCATGAGATTACTAATTATCATTTTATCTCGCCGTTTTTATTAATAGTACTTGGAGGAGACCTACATAGACAGTATGAAGGAGATGACGTACACGGAAGAGGCGGAGCCTATCAACCCCGATGAAGTCCGTCTCCGAATCAACTCAGTCATCGAAAACCGACTTGCGCAAAGCTGGGCTGATCTCAACATCAATGACCGCGCCGAGTATATGACCAAGCCGGAGGAGGTCTGGGCTGACGAAGGTATTAACGACGATGCAGAGCTGGGTAATGTTGAGCATTTCCCTGAAGGAGACAATGGAAAGCCTGTAGAAGTTTGGCCGGATGAGGATGATTTTTTAGACGGAGAAGAGGATGAGGATTTCATGCGGGAGTACTCGCCAGAGCCTGGAGTTGTTTACAACGATAAGACGGACGAAGATGTCAACGATGAAGATGGTACGGATAGAGCCAGTGTACTACGAGATTCTCCCAATGGCAAGGAGGTGGTCGAAGATGTACCTGTGAAGGAAGTTAACAACGAGGGAAGTCTGAGTGACAATAGTCTTCCAAGTGGGGTTGAACATGCAGACAACCCATCAAATTCAGAGAGAGAAATATACAACGATCCTAACCTCGGCTACGACATTAACGATAACAAAATCAAACTGCCTGATGTCAAGGATAAAGACACACCGGAAAGCCCAACAGTCACAGACACCGAATCAAAAACCGAAAACAACGAGAAAGATATGTTTACCAAAGACGGATTAACGAATAGAAAAAACAGGCGACCTCTATCGAAAGGTCTCAACGAAACTTCAGGAGAGAGTGGAGCAGATTTCGCGTTGACGCGGAACAACACCGACGAAGTTGAAAGTGTCTCTGCATTGGAGCGACTCAAGATCATCGCTAAGGAGCAAGATCTCTTCCCGAGTGGTCCGCCGAGGTTTGGGCCGTCCATTCACGGAAAAAAGGAGGTCGAGGGACTCGAGGAGGAAGTGCCGGAGGACGTCCCTTCGTACGTACCGTCTCTTGACGGGGTCAAGCTCCACATGAATGCAGCAATGCTAAACGGCAGCAGCAGGATGGCCGCTGATAATATCGCAACTCAAATGGAGTGTGACAACCTACTGAGACTCATGGAGGTGAGTGTTGTTAAAGAAAATTCTGATTCAGACTTTTTGTTTTGGGGAAGGAAGTGCATTTTGCTGTACCAGCCAGGCTCCTAGTGGATGATAACCATGCCTACATACAGACTCTGAAGGGAGTAACCCTATTTCAGCCCCAGGAGTAGGTGGCAACGTGTCCCTGGTGACTTTTGATTTGGCTGACAGCCAAAAATCAGCTTAATAAGGCCCTCACCTTGAAGTGTTCCCAGGCCTTGTGCTGTTAGGGGATATCTCATTTTAAAAAAATACAACAACAAAAATTGTAACAAAAATATAAATTTGTACAGTTGAATGTCATATTGATGCACCCTTTTTGTCTTTGTTGATTTTGTCTTGGGATCAGATTGAATCCAAGTACGGTGACGGCTACAACGGCAAAGTGTACCCTCATACAAAGTTTGAATCATTTGAAGGCATGACTGTTGGGGTGGCCGTCAATGTAAGTTAAAAAAGTTCCGCTACTTTTAGGTCTGTTTGTCAATTTTAGATCTACCGATAGACAGCAGGGCTTGAATTTGGTGGTGAAAATCCTTTCGACTGGAAGGCTTGTCGTTCAAACTTTTTACTACACCAGAATTTATTTTACAGAGCCAGATTGAAAATGAGTTGAACAAGCACCAAGAGAAGGTCTGTGTATAAAGCGTACTTTGATACCGAAGAGAATTGAAAGATGTCAGACTCATGGTCAGCCTTTTTTTTCACAAAGATATCACACAACAAGGTAGCCTAGATGAATTCAATTGAAAAACACAAGACCACTGGGCTTGTCCTGTTGTGAGTTTACCGGCTCGACAATAAAATCACAGGGCTCAAGCCTGCCGTCACAGGCCAGAGCTGTCACCTCTCCCTGATTCTGCAGAAATTTCCCTGACAATAAACCAATCTTATCCTGTTCTGATGAACAAATATGGAAATCTCCCTGACTAGGGAACCTTTTTTCCCTATTTTGTTGAATGTAGTTCTACATTTCACCCTGATTCTTGTACAAAAATTTTCCTGATCGCAAGATAACAATTAATTGGCCGTTTATAATGCCCCATGTCAGTCTAAAAGACACTCTTGACACAGGAGAGAGCAGAAACAAGTGGGCCATTTTTGAATGACAAAGATGAAAATTTAATCACAAAAATAAGTTTTCAAATGAGTTTTGAAGCATGTAGTGACTTTTTCGGAGATTGGGAGGGAGTTCCGTTCATTGTGATGGGCCAGACTGTTAGAAGGATCGGGTTGATCTACAAAGTTTTGATCCTGATGTATAAAGCGTACCATAAATAAGCCCCTGGGTATATCACGGACATGCTCAAATTGAGATCTCAATAAAGACATTCGTCTAGCACTTGTTCCCTTTTTGTTGTGTCAAGAACTTGCTATTCAACTTTTGCAGAGAGATCATTCTCTGTATATTGCCCCAAAATGTGGACTAAGCTTCCTGTACAGATCAGAAACGCCAGCTCACTCACCTCATTCAAGACACTCCTTAAAGCTCACCTGTTCCAGCAGGCTCACTAACCGTTCAACTGTGCCTCAGCGCCTTAGAACAAACCGTTGATTTTGGCGCTCTATAAGTGACCTTTGATTGATTGATTGATTGATTGATTGATTCCCATGAGTGGCGTGTGCATGGAAGGTGAAGAAGTTTGGTGTCAGATGATCGGAGTTGCCTGGGTGGTGCATGAAGATGTATCAGGCGCTGGATGTATGTTGGTGCTGGGTCCTAGAGAGACTGATACACAAGAAGGAGAAGATGCGCATAGAAGATGCGCATTTCACAATTGTGTTGTTATTTTTATCATTTTTGTTACAGGCTGCCAGGGCCGGTAGAGTTCCCCTAATCCTACCAGCAACGTACATGCACCTGGCCGAGAAGAGTCGTATCTTCATGAAGAAGTACTACAACTTGAAGAAGGAGCTGTATTTCTCTTACACGCATTTGGTTTGTCGGACGGCTGAACCAGGTAATGATTAACCTCCCACATGCACAGATTTTGAGCAGGGCCAGAGAAGTGTTCTGTAGGTACCAGGCACCAGTGATCTGTAGACCGAGCCGTCAGTGTTCTGTAGACCCTAGCCACCAGTGTTCTGTAGGCCATAGCCATCAGTGTTCTGTAGACTCTGGGCATCAGTGTTCTGTAGACCCTAGCCATCAGTGTTTTGTAGACCCTAGGCATCAGTGTTCTGTAAGACTAGGGCATTAGTCTTCTTTAGGCTCGAGGCACCAGTGCTCCATAGGCCATATAGGCATTAGAGTTCCGTAAAACTAGGTATTAGTTCTTCATAGGCCTTAGGCGTCAGTGTACAGTAGGCCCTAAGCACCAGTGTTCTGTAGGCCACAGTCCCCTGTGCTCCATAGGCCATAGCCATCAGCGTTCAGTAGACCCAATGCATCAGCGCTCAGTAGACCCAATGCACCAGTAATTCATAGAACCTAGGCACTAGTGCTCTATGGGTCCTTTGCATTAGTGTTCTGTACGCCATAGGCACCAATGTAATGTAGGTCCTAGGAACTAATGTTCCTAAGGTCACAGGCACCAGTGTTCCATAGTTCGTACTGGTGTTCTGTATAGGCCTTGGAACTAGTGTTCCATAAGCCCTAGGCACCCATGTTCTGTCGGCCCAGGCCCCACTGTTTTGTAAGCCTAAGGCACTAGTGTGCCATAAGCCATAGGTCTAGGCACCAGTGTTCTGAAGGCCCTAGGCACCGTTGTTCCTTAGGCCTAGGCAAGCTGTAGCAGTATTCCTCAGGCTTTAGGTACTAGTGTTCCATAGGCCTCCATAATCCCTAGGCATTTGTGTTTTGTTCCGGGGACAATTTCATAGTGCTATTAAGTGCTGGATTACTTGCAATGCTTTCCATAGGTTTGCGGTAATCTTTTTCTATTCAAAAGCTTTCCTAAAATGTCGAGATGAGAACACTTAAAATTAAAATAAAAAATAGTTGTTTTTACTTTGTATACGATTTGGCGAGACCATTGTATTTTCTTGTAGTCTTTCGATTATTTTTTGTGGCTCCCAATTTTTGTTCTAGACCCTTGGGCACAGTGCCTACAGCGCCTAGTGGATAACTCAGCCCTGATTTTAAGTCTCATTATTAACTGGAATCCCAACTCCACCATAAAATGTTCTAACCACTACCACTTAGGCCTACTGATCAGCTGGTGAGATTGGGGCCCAGCCAAGATCCAAGCTGTAAGGGCACCCCACTCCACACATTCATGATTATTGACGAGGTACTACAACCAAATTATTTCCGCCTTATTTTCACCTGCTCACCTGCAAACATGCTTGATAACTCTTCTCGATTCTCCTTTCCTAGATTCCACCTCAAGTCGCAACGATCCCAGCCACCCCATCCATGCCGATAACTGCCAGATCGACGAGAGGGGGGTTTGTCATAAGACCCCGACCTCGTTCACCTGGAGAGACTGGAGTGCCGTGCTGTACCTGAACAATAACTTCGTGGGTGGGGACTTTGTCTTTGCCCATCCCAACTTCACCATCCAGGTAGAACAGAATTAGTCTATTGGGATACATATCCAGACGTGTAATTTCATCTTTGAGAGGGCAAGGTCATTTTAATTTTCCAAAGGGCACCTCCATTGGAAAATCTCACAGTCCAGTGGAACATTTTGAAAGGGCACCAAGGCCAAGACCAGGGCAACAGAGGCAGTGGCCTTCGTGTAATTCCAGGCCCGAGATCTTCTAGCATTTCAATGCTTTCAGGAGTTTTACAGTTTCTGGATTTCCATTTATTAGTTTTGGTTATCAAAAAACCACCGTCTTCTGTCAATACTGTTGCCCAGAAGTATTAATTACAGTAAAACCCTTAATCAGTACTCGCTGCTATTTACCGTTCAGAAGAACTGGACCCAATATCGTAGAGCTGCTAAGCACAAAAAGTGACTAAGCACAACAAAAATATGATCACCAGAATAAGGTAACCAGCCAAAAAACAATGTCACATGTACAATCTGTGACTGGTATCCTGCTTATTTCTGCCGAGTGGAAATTTGTTAAGCAATATTTTCTGCTTAAGCAGCGAATGAAATTGGTACCTGGCCTTTCATTACCAGGCACACTAGGTGGTCTAAGACATCTGCTCTAGACTGCAGAGCGTTTTGGGTCCCAATCCCTTCTCGAATTCTGTGGATTTTTTTTTCCCCGTCAGACTTGGGAAAACATGGAGTACACACTGATCATCCCTCATTGGTGTTGGGGTAAACTGGAATGGATAATAATTTCTTCACATATAGGATCACTGTTTTTTTTTAACCCTAGTCCATCGTCAGACCAAAGTGTGGTCGTCTCGTTGGCTTCTCAGCAGGAGTAGAGAACCTCCACGGCGTCAAAGGTGTCATCTCCGGACGGAGGTGCGCCCTCGCTCTCTGGTTTACTGAAGATCCACGGTATCAGGAGGGCGAGTTCAATTTGGCCATGGAGACGTTTCGAGAAACTTGGGAAGAGCAGGAGGCCATGAAGAGAAGTAGAAAAACAGCGAGGACAGAGTTATGAGTTACGCTCATCAAACGTCTCAAAACTTGGTGTCGCTTCTAATGTTACAGGTTATTCACATTACAGAGCGCCCTCTACAGTTTACCCAGGAGGGTCTTAGTCAGCCTCGCTACCATGGGCAGCACGCCGTATCGATACCTCTCGTCACTTACCCCTGGTAGGGATGTACT
This sequence comes from Pisaster brevispinus, assembly GCA_023634235.1. Classification (NCBI taxonomy): domain Eukaryota; kingdom Metazoa; phylum Echinodermata; class Asteroidea; order Forcipulatida; family Asteriidae; genus Pisaster; species Pisaster brevispinus. The sequence continues at coordinate 31,617,586 of JAMKCF010000001.1, forward strand.
GAAAAACAAAAGTGACTACTTTGCGTGCTTGTATGGCGCTTGTAGGACGCTTAGTACAAGTACTATTTTAAATGAATCATGTTTTTTGCACGGTCACCCTAAACTGCATACAGTCAGACATATCACAAAATCAAAGAAGAATGACAGAGGACCAGATGCTTTTTGACTTGATGCCTCTTTTGCGGGTTACCATACATTGAGCGCGCGCGTAGAATGGATCGGCCTCAGGCCTAATTAAAATGTGCTAGATTCTAGCACATTTTAATGAACCAATTCCAGGGGTTATGATGGAGCAAGGCATGCTGGGAAAAAATGGCGCAGCGAGATAGATCACCCCTGGGAAACAGGGTTGGGTCTTAGTAGTGCTGCAATGTGGACCTGGTTTGATTCCTTGCTGGGGCTATATGTGAGGAGAGTCAGAGTTGGCTCTCCAGCCTCTCCAGTATTCTTCTTCCAGTAAAAACAAACACTTCCAATCTCTGGCTGTGCTTCATGGTCATAATGTGGGTTAATGTGGCTGGCTGCCATAAGGTGCAATAACATGCCTGCCGCTCGAACCAGTGGTGCTGCGTTCCTCGCAATTCAGCTTCTCGGCTGTGAGTAAGGATTGTTGGCATCTCAAATTATTGTTATGTGTGAAAAACTTTTGCCAGCCTCACGGCAAAATACCATTTGATTCGGTACACATAGTAGAGAAATATAACTTGCTTTGTCTCTTTCAAACAACAAACAAACAAACATAATCAACCAGCAGGCTCAGCAGCCATGACCAAGCACTTGTCCACCCTCCCATGCTACCCTGCAAAAATGGCATTTCCTTTGCTAACTGTAGAGGGCGCACTGTAAATGGTTAATTATGAATTTAAAGTTGATCTTCAAGTTCAAAATGGAAAGCAGGCTTTGACGACCCAATACAGAACTTAGTACAGTTTTCATACAAAATATTGTTCTCTTGAATGCCAAAAAGATATATCAAATTTCAGAAACATGTGCAGAGTGAAACACATTTGTATGCATGTCAATTTGCTAACCAAAGAAAAAGGTGACCAACCAAAGTTATGTGATTTTTTTTTTCCATTTATGTGACAGTTACGTTTTGTTTAAAAGCTCTGTGAAAGACAGGCTCTTTCCTCAAACTCTAAACTTTTTCCACAATTTGTGGACAAAGTCAACTAAGTTATCAACCCAATGCAGACAATTTACGGAACAAATTATTTATATTTTAAAAATAAATTATTTGGGTTTGAACAAAGAAAAATTGACTGGAATGGGACTTGAACCAACGACCTCCGGATTAACGTACCAGCGCTCTACCAACTGAGCTATCCAGCCATGTCCCCCCTATCCAGACATGTCCCCCTCACTTTTTAGACTAGAGGGGACAGCATATCAGATGTCCCCCCCCCCCAATTTTTGATTGACTGTTCATTAGAAATATGCAACAAAATATAAAAATATACACCATTTTCTTTATTTAATATTTCATTACAATTTTTGTTCAAATAAAATAATAGCGAACAAAGGGTGAAATGTTTTTTTCATTTTTTTCTTTTTTTTCTGATGGACCACGCGCAGAATGGTATTTTGGGCCTATAGTGTTAGATGTATTTTTTCAAGACTTGCTCGCCCGTCCCCCCTACTTTTCAGTAGCGATCGACGCCCTTGGACACAAGTGCCAAGACCCGGATTTGAGCCCACACTCTGCTGATCAGAAACACCAGAGATTGAGTCTGTGCTATTAACCGCTCAGCCACAACACGCCACAATTTTGCCGTGCCCTGATTTGATGCCATCAAGGCTAGCCCTGCTTTGATGCCATCAAGGCTAGCCCTGATTTGATGCCATCAATGCTAGCCCTGATTTGATGCCATCAAGGCTAGCCCTGCTTTGATGCCATCAAGGCTAGCCCTGATTTGATGCCATCAAGGCTAGCCCTGATTTGATGCCATCAAGGCTAGCCCTGATTTGATGCCATCAAGGCTAGCCCTGATTTGATGCCATCAAGGCTAGCCCTGATTTGATGCCATCAAGGCTAGCCCTGATTTGATGCCATCAAGGCTAGCCCTGATTTGATGCCCTCAAGGCTAGCCCAACGATTTTGCATATGTATATATTTATCGATGCTGTTTTGTTATGAGTAATAGATGTTTTTTTATAAAAAGACCGAGGTCCCAACTCTAAAAGTTAGTGAGAAAGAAAACTTGGCCTTTTCATACCCATCGAAATGAGCCGTCGTCCATCTGTCCATGCTCAGTTTTGTCCAAACTTTATGTTTTACATCTTGAGTTGTTGTTTTGCAAACATTTCCTTCACACACCATGCTGCATTTCTTTTTTAAGACTAAGTAAAAGATGAGAAATTAATGTTGTTTTGATTTTTTTTTTTTTTTTACCTGATCTGTGGTAAGAACTCTATAATCGGTGCTGTGGGGAAAATAATCCGCAGCCTACTTGGATGGGATTCGAACCCATGAGCCTCCATTCTAAAGCAGAATGGCAAGCTGTGTCGGAAAGCACGGAGTATCCAACAGCGTAAGGGTGCATAATAGTAAGTTTTTTGCGAGTTATATTATTTGATTAAAGTCTGGTACATTGACTTGTTCATAGTCACAAGATACTGTTAAAATACGAACTCCTCCGACTACATCAAGTATCAGTGACTGCGTAGTTATGTAATAGACTTCTAACACCCATACACAATTCTAAATGAATGTGTATGGCACAATAGTTCCAGGGTTTGCTAATCTGTAGGGTGCTGATGAAAAAGTTTACCCCCAACCACTTGACATATAAACTATAGTCTGAGGAATTCAAATTTAAGCGGTAACTTGTGACTAAGCAAGACATTGTACCAGTCGCTATTCAAATCTTACTCGCAAATGGCTTATTCGGAGTAATCAATCTTACAATATTTTGATTTATAAACTATTGATTAATTTGTCGTTTTTATGCTGTATACTGAAGAACAACGTACCATAAATAAGCAGGTTTTTTTTAAATCAATGCTCACCCAAGTCAGGAGATATCAGTGGCCTTCCAGAGCATTCAAGTTGCAGTTGAAAGAACATTTTCAGCAAAACTTTAAATTATTGTTAATTGAAATCATAATTTGAGATAAAATGAGATTTAAAAGAAATGCACACGGAATGATTCGCTATATTTAATAAAGTCCCCAAAATTACATCTTTGCCCCCGCTTCCCTCCCCCTCCAAATAAAAATGTCTAGTCGGGTCACTGTATGCACCCAATAATGTTGCACATGGAATGATACAGGGTACTCTTTTTAGGTTTCATTGACATCTCCCCAATTCCCACCGAAATTGCCTCTTGCTTTGTTTGTTTACTTTGTGTACAGGAACCCAATTTCATAGAGCTACTCTAAGCAACAAATACTCCCCAATACAAATTTTTGCTGAGCAATATTTGGCAGGAAAACACTCACAGTTGTTAAGCATGACATGGTATTTTGGCTGGTAAACCTTTTCTGGTATTGGTTAGCACAATTGGTTTTTGTTGCTTAGGTACCCTTGGTGCTTTGCAGCTCAATGAAATTGGACTCTGATTATTGTTTATGTACAGAATGTTATGAGCATTTTTCTTTGTTGTGCCATTTTGCCCGTTTTCCTGCCTTTTTTGTCATATTCAGTATGTTGAAACAACTTCCTACCACTAATTGTTTATTGTACATGTAGGCCTATTTAAAAGACAGCAGTGTACTCAAATACAACCAGACTCACACTTCAACTTAAATAGTTTACCATAGATGTTTATTCACTTCATAATCTTGTCAAACCGCAAATTAAGTACAGTGTAGTTAGTAAATGACATCAGCTGCATCTGATAAATGACACTTTGTGTTGAACTTTGAACTGACACTTTAGAAACCAAGTAAATATCAATGTCTTGTTTTTTCGTTAAAATAAAATGTAAAAAAAGTATAAATAAATCTTATTTGTATTAAACTCAAAGACAAGATTGTCACAATGACAACATTGCCTTTCCGCCGAAGTAATGTTTATAAAGTACTTGTAAATACCTGCACTTTTGAATTTATATGAAATTAAATGTCATTAATAAAAGAGAGTTATTGAATGATAAGATAATTGCTCTGGGATTTTGCTGCAATTTTTTTGAAATGAGTAACATGTAAGTTGGGTTGTATTAGGCATTCTGCGGTTAGCCCCAGCAGCGTGCCAAAATCCCGAAAATTTCACTTTGATTTTTTGTTTATAAATACCGGTGAGTAAAACATTAAATCGAGCGTTAACTAGATAAAACACATTCATTGAGGGATAAAGTCTGGCTCCGTGGTATTAGTTAACATGTTCAGAGCATTACACAGTCTGGACACAGACACAATGCGCATTGTACAGCATACACTCTGTAGTCAAGCCTGCTATGTCGCTCCAATACTTGGTGCTTTTGTAGAGTCTGGTGCCGCAGTTTCTACAAAGCTTTTTCATGAGTGTGGGAAACACAAGCAGTGAGATAAAAAAAATCTAATTAAAGAATGACAACCACAAGAAACTGAGGTCAAGATCTGACAAAAACTGTGGATAGAGGCAAGTGGAACCGGTTGGGCAAACAACAAGCTGATGAAATTCCTCTTGCTGAAGTTGTTCGGAAACTTGACTGTCCTGTTTGTGGTATGGCGTACATGTACTTGTTTGCTTTGCAAGAAGGACATTTCGGCCGGCAGCCAGGGATGGATCTGACCGACCACGGCCGAGTCTCCAAGCGTCGGGTTTTTATAATCAAGTTACGGAAAACTGTCGTCTCCCAGGTGAGTTTTTTTTTCAAAGACTTCTACCTTCTTATTTTTTCTCTCTTAAATTTAATTTATTAATACTATTTAATTATTTATTTATTTATCTATGACAAATGGTGGGTGGAGTTGGATTCAGTTGGTTAAATATGAGCGTTTTTTGTTGTTTCCATCATTGGATTTAAATTTGTTTCAAACAGTTTGATTTATTTTGATGCAAGAAGAAATCCCATTCTCAAAATGAATTAACAACTTTTGACAAATTTTTGTGAGTATATATTTTTTGGAAAATGTATACTTTACATTTACTAGTTTTGACAATGTTTTCAGCGGGGGGGGGGGGGGGGGGTTAAATTACACATAAACGTAGACCACTACCAGTTTTGGAACAAGCGAAACTTCGGAAGTGCAGCATGAACGCATGCGTGTGACTCAATGACTTAAAAACTCTGACGGTGAAAAAATAGAGCCAAATAGTCGAAACGTTGAGACCAATTAAGATCCACTATACATGATATAAGCGCGCCGTATCGTAGCTCTCGTCACTAACCCCTGGTGGGGATGTACTCAGCCTCGCTACCATGGGCAGCGCGTCGTATCGATACCTCTCGTCACTAACCGGGATGTACTGAGAAACAACGCTGATTGGCTGACTACTTTGCGTGCACGCTTGTTAAAAACTTTCGAGCGCATGTATGGCGCTTGTATGACGCTTAGTACGCGCGTGTGAAAATGCAAGTATTTTGACGCGATTCCATTTCAAATGAATCATGTTTTTACACAGTCACCCTTAACTGCATACAATTAGACATATCACAAATCAAAGAAGAATGACAGAGGACCAGTTGCTTTTTGACTTGATGCCTCTTTTACGGGTTACCATACTTGAGCGCGCGCGTAGAACGGATCGACCACAGGCCTTATTATGTGCCAGATTCTAGCACATTTTAATGAACCAATTTCAGGGGTTCATAGAGTTATATAAAGGAATAAATATAAATAAATAAATATAAATAACTCTATGGTTGTGATCAATTTGGCTTGATGTGCGCGTGCGTACTCCACGTTACTAGGCATTATTCGCTTACACAACTAGCGCTTGCAAAATAAGCGGAGAATGGTGACCGTAAGCGCGGAATTCGGCAGTAAGCAGAGCCATGAAATTGGGCCCAGTTCTTTTGAGAACTATTATAAGTAGTCTTCCAAATCTACTCCGCGGCAGTACAACAAAGCAAGTTAAAAAAAAAAATAATAATAATCTACACAGCAAAGTATAGGTATACACATAGTGTTACCGCAAACCGATTTACATTGATACCTCACCATGCAAAGCCTCAAAACGTTTTGACTAGAAAAAAAACATTTTGGAGTTCGCTAGGCACCAATAGTTTTTCTCGACATAATTACTGTCGTGGGTTTACATTCAAATAATTCAGTCGGGAGGGGGGGGGGTGCTGGGGGCTGTGGAGATTTGCAGCTAAAACTCAACGAGCGCTTTATGCATACGTCCGATCATGGAGAGACGTGTTACTTACCAACTTATCACACTACATTTAATTCCATAAAATTATGTTAATCGATGTTTACAAATCAAACGATGGTTTTTACGTTTCTTTATAAGAAATAATACAAACAATGTTTTCTGTGCATTTCCCAAAAAAATTGCACATCTAAGTGACTTCTTTACATACCCATCTATTATCTAGAATTAGTTAGTTACCCATAGTAATCGATTTGTTTCCCTGTAATTAGTTAGTCTCTTTTGGGGCCTGGAAACATCCCGACTTTATTCCGACGAGCAAAACGGCTCATACTTACTAGTACTACACCATCCAATATATTATATTTAGAAAAATGCTGTAAAATAAAAAAACGAGAGACATGTGCAGCCCATGGCCTGTAAAATGTTAGCCTTGTCCAAGGCTCTTTACGCAAGCACCCCGCTTTGAATTCACCAGGTAGCTACAATACTGGCACGGTACTGCAGTACTTGATATACAGTATACCGTAGGGTCAAAGCATGGTTTTTCAACTTCGTAAAAAAAAAACGAGGCCGAAACAGAGCCTTGTTCCCATTGTAAACGGCAGCTTATGTTTTTCTTTATCTTTGCGCAGGGATTCCAGCGCTAATACGTATGCTGGAATCGGATATTGAATATTCACTTTCTGTACTGGGCGGATAATCGTCCAATCATAAACTCTCGCATGACGTAATGATATGTGTTTAACCAATGAGCTTACACCTATGGGAAATATTAGCATAAAGCAACTCCGCCCACAATCTGACCTTTTTTACAGTGGGAACAAAGGCCCTGTTTCGGCCTCGTTTTTTGGTACGAGGTTGAAAAACCATGCTTCGACCCCACGGTATACTGTATATCAAGTACTGCAGTACCGTGCCAGTATTGTTATGCTACCTGGTGAATTCAAAGCGGGGTGCTTGCGTAAAGAGCCTTGGACAAGGCTAGTAAAATGTTTGCTTTACAAAAGCGTTTGTGCATTTCTACCTTCTAAAAGAATTACATGTTTTAATTTAAAATGTCACAAGTATTAAAAAAAAAAAAAAAAAAAAAAACCACCCAAACAAACCACCAAACAAACACCAATAGGCCCTATGGTCTTAAAGCCCAAACTGTTCCACCTAAATGAATCTCCAACTCTCTACGTAAAGGTAGCAGAAGCCCCAACTCTCCAGCAATGCCCCATATCCAGAGCACCAAGTGGTAGTCGAATAATTGTGCCCAGTATTTTCGATTAGAGGCCAATCATTGTGACTGTCTTGCATCGATACTTTCATTGAAATGTGCAAAAAAAGCCAGTGCATGCTTAACGAAGCGCGAACATGAACTCAACAATGTGCCGAACAAAAGTGGTTTTTAGAACAGGTGCGCTGGTAAACATGCGTCCAATAGGGGCCTAATATAACACAACTAGCCTTTTTTTGATATGGTGGATTCCAAAGGAGTGCGTACTGTTTGGGTAGGGTATGTACAGACACACTTGCCGACACCTCCTCAAAATGGATTAACAACAGTTGAAACACAAAATGTTATCAATAAAGCATAGCTTGTGAGTTTTACACTGGACCGCAGGCCAGTGTTTTTTAGCGTCGGGCCAGTAACTATACACGACTGTACAATTCCGGCGGTCTCGTGTTTTTGAATATTAACACCTCCCTGCCTTTTGAATTTAAACTGATCAATACAAATAGCTTTCAATTCCGTTGAGTATTGAAGTATTACCCATTAGAAAAATGAGATAAATATTCTCTTAATGCTTGTTCCAAGATCAGCTCAACTGTTGTTCTCATTTTGATTCTGGTAACACATTTTCTAAAGATTTTGTGCCACGAGCCCTGCAGTTTTGTGGATTTTCTCACCAAATTCGAGCCCTGGACTTTTAAAGTTCTCCAGTAATGACGGAGACAAGAAATCACATATTAAAGGTATACGAAACTTTGGTAATCACTCTTAAAAATTAATGACAATCCTTACTTGGTTAGAAGTACAGCAGCTTTCGAAAGTATAAAGCATTTTGAGAAACATTTTTTACTTCGGAGTAATGTGGTTATGGAAAAAGATAGCAGTTTTTATCCCCCAAAAATATGAATCTGAGTAACGTTACTGTCAGATACGTTTCTCAGATTGTGTATTCCAATTACGGGTTATTCTTCCTGCGCGTGGACATAACCGCTCCAGTTTTTTTCGGCAATATCTCAAAAACACTACCACCTTTTGAAATGAAATTCGCACAGGATATATATCTATCATTTATATAGGATTAAAGCAAAACATTGGTGAATAAGACACATTTTCGTAAACACCCATTTTCTTTCTTGACACACTGATCTAAAAGTACACCAAATTCCTCAGAAAACCACCACAAATCCATAGATTGGTTTTCTATAGGTATTGCACAGGATTGGTAGAGCTGACAAAGTATAGTCGCACACAGTGTTTATGTTTTGTGTGATTAACCATACACATGAAATAACAAACCTGCACTGCAGAGGGGTGTTAACATTGACACCATAATGAGTGTTGTCACATATTATAGATACCGAAGAAAGAACAAAAATTAACATCATAGGGTGTTAAAATAACACCAGAGTACAATTGTTTTGGTAGAAGTAAGGGTTATTTTTGACACCCTATGGTGATATTTTGATTCTCTGGTGTTTGTGGTTAACACTCCAGTAGTTGCAGCTTGTGAAAGTTTGGGCTTAATCCGTTGTGTGAGTCAGGAGAAAATACATGTAGTGCAAAATCATGCACAATTTCCAGCATGTAAACACGTTGTCCTCACTTTTGGTTGAAACAGATATCGATTTTTAGTGTTCAGATAATAGTTTTTCCCGAATGTGACTTCATTTCAGAGGGAAATATTTTACAGAAAAATGGTTCTAGGACATTGCAAAAACTGACAACATCTGTGTTGTCATAAATGGATAACCAAGACAGACTCAAAATTAACACAGGGTGTTAAAAACAGTTCCAGTGTTATCGTGTTGGCAGACGCTATTGTTATTTTAACACCCGACGTTGTATTAATTTGTATTCTTCTTTTGGTATCTTATACATGTGACAATATCCATGGTGTCAATTTTAACACCCCATTTTTACAGTGACGAACTTCATAACCAGTAAGCTTTTGGACTAAAATTAAACAGTGACATTTTCCCCTTGTCAGTCATGTATAAAACCCTTTGGCTGACTCAAATATAGAACATTACATGTTCTTTATTTCAGTGTTTTTGGTCTGTAATTTGAGAAAAAAACACACAGAAAACTATCTGACTAAACTTTTGACTATAAACATACAGCTTTAGAATGGTGTAAATCGTGCCACATGTTGTGTAATTCCTCAAATTCGACAGCATGAGTTGAAATGACTTCATTTCGAAACTTGCAAAACTCATAATCAACGTGTGTGTAATAATACCCATGATGTCCTACGGGCATCACACCGAGTGCCTGTAAACACACCCCAACAAAGGCGTCCTCGAAATAAATAAACTTGACACGCGGGGCCGTCTTGTATATTCTTCCCGCCAAATCGGCAGACATAATGTAACCCGATCCTGAAAGATAAGGAGGGTAGTACAAGTATGGGTACATGCATCTGGGCACGTAAAATTTCAAGAAGACGATCCGAACAACTAAACTTTTTGAATGTAGATGACCCATGGCAAAGGCGGTGGTCGGGGTCGCGGGAGAAGACAGATTCTTGATTATGTTGGCGTAACTGATGTACATGTCATCGTCCGTTTTCATGAAGTACGAGGCATGAGGGCAGTACGTGTGAATCCATTTCATTCCCATAATTATCTTGATGGTGAGGTTGTGATAAGAGTCTAAGAAGTCCGCCTGGACGATGTCGTGGTGTGCATCGCTCTCTCTCTCGAGTCGACCCCGAGTTGCGAGAGAAAACCTCTCGCTCCCCAAGTCGTCCTTGCCAAGCAGGAAGACCGTCGCGATATTCTTCCCCATTATCTGATTGGGGCTTCCCCATGTTTCGCGTATCGCTTGACGCCTCCCAAAGTTACCGACCGAAGACGCGACCAACACCAGCAGGAATACGGGTCGTGGGCTTGAAGGCGCGTCGAAGCAAGTCTCCGGTTCGGCCAGGAGGAAATCGTGGTCAAACCAGTGTCCCGAATTCCCTTCTTGGTGGCACTTGTCGCGCCCCAAGAGTGACGTGATATCGATGTCGCACATAACATGCAAGACCACCAAAACGCAGACCAGAGCTAGACAAGAGTATGTGAGTCGTCCCTGTCTAAAATTCTTCATTCTAAAAAAAAAAGTTTTCGCATTGGAATGTCACGGGAATTGGTATTATTGTTGTTGTTGTTGTTGTTGTTGTTATTGTTGTTGTTGCTGTTGTTAGGAAGAACCAGGTTGGACACACCGGTGGCACAATGACCTTGAAAATATCTGTAGGAAAGACGGATACAACATTGGTTGAGCGAAAAGTAACGAAGCCAAAGGTCACTTTTCAAACTCAGATGATAATACTTAATAGGCCTAATGGAAAACAAAGACTTACCGGTTTTAGTAGTTCACATTTATACTTTAGTTCAGGTATGAATCTTGGCTGAATGACGTGAATTAATAAACTTGATACCAGTCTTACATTGTTTATATTAATTCCCATTTTAAAAATACTGCCTTGTAACCTAAATCTTTGGTGACGAGATTCGTGATGGACGGTCAAAATTTCACCCAATGCTGATGTTATTTCTGGGACGTTAACCTTGAACCTTTACGTCGCATTTTCCCGCCATTTATAGTTATTTATCAACATATAAATACATAGCTGACACACCCAGAAAAATAAAATATGTTCCCCTGTGTTGCTGTGGTAAAACTTCAGTTATTGATGTTCACAAAATGAAAACATAAAGAGTGCTGCTCGGCCACAAGTTATCATTATTTGTTGTTATTATTATTATTTTTTCGGCATTACAACCAAACATACAGAGAAAATACACAACATCAAGTAAACTGAATACAAAGCCACAGATAGCCTCCAAAAAATGCTTACATCATGATGCCATCGGGGTTCATAAAAAAAACTGAAACAATACAATACAATACGAGAAAAAAATGCACAGAAAATAGCGAAGAATGGTGATAAAATAAAAATGATAACAACTGCTAAAATTTAGGTTGAGAGGAGAGAGGCTGTTTCTGTACTGTTATGTGGATGGACTACCTACCAATGCAGTTGATCTGGAGCTACACAGTGGAGAATAAAAGCTGCATTCCAGCTTGATGTCAGAAGTACGTCGGGAACGGGGAATCTGCAATCCAGACTCTTGTGGAATGATCCGTTTTTGTTGTCAAGCTTGTTACACTTCCTACCGAACCGTGGCCCAATTCAATGGAACGTGTTTTAACAAGCGTAAATCTATCTCATGTGTAACCACTCTGTTGTCGTTTACGCCCGAATCATCCGCCATGACACATACTGTATCAACAAAAGATAGTGGTGTGTACTGCCAGGCTGGAAGTCAAGTTTTTTTGTGTGTGGTTTATAGATGTTGAGCTTGTCCAGGATGTACGTGGGTGCTTGCTCATTGGATGCTTTGAAAGTAATCAGCGTCAGCTTGTAGATGACTCTGGATGATATCGGGAACCAGCGTATAAAAGGACCGGTGTCTTGGAGGCGAAAGTATGGACAGCCGAAAGGCTAAAATAAAAGCGAATTTCCCATTGTCAAGATGAGACGTTACAAACGAGTGGCCAAGCAGTTCTGTAGAAGTGCGGTCAAAATCTCCTCTTTGTTGCGGGTATGAAGTCAGGCAGAATGAACTTTGTAGGAAATGTGATTCTTGAAACATATCAAAGTGTCAACAAATACACCGAGAATACGGACGAGATCGAACTACAGTAGTAACAAGGAATAAAGACGCTCTGGAAAGTTGCTTTTGAGAGCCTATCAACATTAATTGAAGTTTTTACTGTAAATCAAAAATTGTCAAGAAGTTGTTGTCCACCCATTACACGATTGTCACAAATACGTGTGATACCAGATTCAAGATGTTATGTCGGGAATTCATAGACCTTTATGCATTGACGTCATCAACGCATTGACGTCATAGCAGTACAGAACGCAGTACAGAACGCACTTAGTCACTGTTGAATCCAAACAAGCCGAACCAAAAGAAATGGCTGTAATGTCACTATTAAAAATTGTACGCTTAGTTTGTTTTGAAAGTTGTATCCCCCAATCAAAATGACAAAGATCTACTTGGATGTTATATAAAACAAATAATGAATGTTTTTCATTCGTGCATTAGTGAGAATACATTTGTATTTTCATTTGTTGAAAGATGGAATGTTCCATTCAACCCGGCTCCGCCTCGTTGAAAAAAACATTCCATCTTTCAACTCATGAAAATATTTTTACCATTGCACTCATAAACATTCATTATTATTGTTTAATATTCTATATCTATGCTCGCAGGACGCTTAGTACGCGCGTGTGAAAATGCAAGTATTTTGATGCGATTCCATTTTAAATGAATCATGTTTTTACACTGTCCTCCTAAACTGCATACAGATTATAGACCTTATCACAAGATTAACGAAGAATGACAGGGGACCAGTTGCTCTCTGACTTGTTGCCTCTTTTGCGCGATACCATACTTGAGTGGGCGCGTAGAGTGGATCGACCACATGTCTAATTAAAATGTGCTTGATTTTTAATGAACCAAATCCAGGGGTTATGATCGAGCAAGGCAATCTTGGAAAAAATGGCGCGGCGAGATCGAATATCCCTGGGAACGAGGTTGCGTTTATGGGTTTTTGCTGGGTTACCATGCAGGGCGCCGCCAACGGCGGAGAAAACACCAGTTTAAAAAATCCGATCAAATTCCAACAAAATAACAGGGATAAAAACTTCACACTTATTATCAGGTTAGTTGGAGTTATTTCATTCAAGTTGATTTCTAAGACGAAATACTAAATAACGAAAACAAACGGAACCGGTACAGGTGTGGCAGGAGATTCCGTTCTTTCGGAGATTCTGTCCCCCATATAGAGTGAACTGTGTACAAACTTCTTCTGATAGCGCCCTCTTGTGGACAGAATCTCCGGGGGACAGATTTCCCTATGACACCGTCATTAGAATCTTAATGACTCGTTACATACGTTGGTACCTTGGATCTTTAAAAAAAAAACACCAAAAAACATGTTTTACGGGTGTCAGATTCGCCTTCATCCGGAGCGTAAAAACACCCGACGAGAGCCACAAACGTTTGGGAACCAAGTATCCACCTAGACTGGTACCCTATCTTTATCCGCAAGGATAAAGACAGGCACTGGTCTTACAGACCGAAAATGATTTCATTGGATGTAATGATTTCATCGGATAAACGTGCAGTGACGTAAGCTTTCTATTTTTAGATGATAGTTTGTCAGCTTGCACTTTCGGTCGTGCAGCGTGTGCATTGTGTTTGTACGTGCATGTAATGTTGTTTATTCACAATTTATGTATAAACGTGTGAATTGACTGCAAATACTCTCCGCGTGAATGGAATGGATGCGAGGTCAGCAGGATCCGGCCATGCGCTCAAGGTATATCGCGCAGTCCAATAGCCTCAATAGAGTGGTTGCGTGACCCCTTAAAAGGTCATTTTGACGGCCATGTTGGGTACTATTTCCCCACCACACGAACGGTATTTTAGTACTCAACATGGCGGCGGAGACAATGAAGTGACGTCACGTGAAACCTCTCTATTGGACACGAAATGGCAATCAATGGACACTAGAGGGCTCGCATGCACCATACTAAATAACCTCCCATAGCAGCCAATGCAAAATACTAAATATTAATAAGTACTAAAATAATATTTAAAGTCTCTCAGTCTCTTGAAAATCAATCAAACATACATTATTTTCGGACGACTAAACTTTCTATTTTTTCCCCAACTTTTGGCAGGTTAGCAGTTTGGAATTTTTGCTAATTACCACAGAAAAACACTTCCGAAAGAGTTTTTTCTCAAACCGTTTTGCTGCCAGTTTTCGTGAAGAACTTATCCACTTTACTTCCCAAGCCAAATTGGACCAACTCTAAAGCCTAACTTGTCAAGTCTCCTCAAAAGTTGAAGCACATCACCGCCAGGTTGTGGTAACTTGCCATAAAATACACAATCTATCAATTGCATGGCCCCCAAAACGTTATTATTCAAAAGGTTTTGATGGCCTACAAATTACGTTAACAATCAGTTTGGCGCATGAATGTTTGCCTATTAAGTGCGTTTTTTTGCTAATTACCACAGAAAAAACACTTCCGAAAGAGAGTTTTTTCTCAAACCGATTTGCTGCCAGTTTTCGTGAAGAACTTATCCACTTTACTTCCCAAGCCAACTCTAAAGCCTAACTTGTCAAGTCTCCTCAAAAGTTGAAGCACAGCACCGCCAGGTTGTGGTAACTTGCCTCACTATAAATGCGTTTTCTTGAGCGGAGCTTGGTACAGCCAGAACACCACCCAGGTTTCTGCACTCGTCTCTAGCTTTGAACCAGGTGACTTTGGTCTCAGTGATCCTGTAGCATGAGTTTCCCCATTGATGCCAAAACTCCGGGCACGATGAGTTATCATACACAAATGTAAAGCATCGATGGTCTCGAGATGCAACCACTCCAAAACAAGAACTCCCTAACAAGGCAGTGACAAATATGAAGGACACAAAACACATCATTCTGAAGCTGATGAGGATATTGCTAAAAAAAAAACCACACAATTCGGTTCTTGTTCCCGATTACTTGGCGAAGGAATTAATCAACTCATTACTTTGTTCAGTTCAATAGTTTGATCGATGGTAAAGATTACAAATATTGTCCAACTGCTCCTGACAACTTGCATCTCTTTTTACAAGCTCTTGAAAATGTTGAAGAACGTAGAATCACGTGAATTACCGTCCAGTCCTGTATTTCTAATTAAATCACGGCAGTAGATGTGAGTTTAACAGTGAAGCTCAAACACAACACGTTTTATCCAAGTCCAGGTATATATTTGTGTGATGACGTCCGCAGTTTGGCTTTCACAAATCCTTTGAAGGTCTGAGTTTGCTGGCAAGTTATGATAAACAAGCTGTGTACCGTAGCCTACTGCAGACCCAGTCTCTGTAAAGAGGATTCAGAGGAAAAGACCCACCTGTGGGTGAGCAAATTCTAGAACAACTCGCGGTTCTTTGATGGTGAAAATCACTCAATGTAGTCCCCAGTGTGCCAAATCGACTGGCAGTTTATACTGACACAGTTCAATTGTTTTTCTCAGAGATACAAAGTCGACCGAAACGGTTGCATCGCAGACGAGTTGTGATATCTCCTGTTTCTGTTTCGCAACCAAACGTGATACTGATCTCACCAGGGCCCAATTTCATGGCTCATACTTACCGCCAACTTCTGCGCCTACGATCACCATTCTCCGCTTACTGTGCAGCAAGCGCCGAATTTTCTGCGTTATAGCTGTGTAAAGCGAAGAATGCCTAGTAACGTGGTGTAGGCACGCGCACAAGCAAAACATCTGCTAACCCGTGAAATAAGCTTGACGTATTAAAGCAAATAAATCCCCGCTTCCGTAAGCACCGATTCTTTGCTTACAGTAAGCAGAGCCACGAAGCTGGGCCCTGCTGGAATGCGCACGCTTTAATTGGCTTAAACAACAACGATTCCCGAATAAACATAAAAACCGACTGCAGCCGAACCGATAAGGGCGCGGACGTAGTCGTAACTGACCAATCAGCTTCAGCCACTACATACACGTCTAATTTTTCCTTGTTATTGCTAGAACACTGCTTTTGTCAGCTGATTTTCCAATTAAGGTGAGCTTTTCATTGATAAATGAGGATTGAAATGAAAGAAATGTTTACCAACCAAAGATGGAAATCATTTGAACTGTGGTAATTTGCAGTTCAAAATCGAGATACAAAAAAACACGCTGGTTTTTTCCCAGCCAACAGTCTAATACATATCTGCATAGAATACAGGAACAACAGCTTTGATCAAATTCCGTAAACGGTGTAATTATTGCGTAAGAGATAACAAATTAAAATAACAAAAACTTGCTTAATGGGTAATCATATAAGGTAATAATATAATATATATCTGTATTCCATCCGCAAAGGCAAGGGACTGACGAACAGGATATAATGCCAAGGTAACGCCCGACCAAATTTTATCAAAATCGATACAAACTGAAGCTGAGTTAAGATTGATCGTATAACTCCCAATCACACTCTTAGTTGCCAAGCGAAGTGTCACAATACAAATCACTATGGTGATATTGACAACTCATCTCAGGATGAATCTGTGTGCTTTGTGAAATCGAGCCCAGGGCTCAGTACGATGGGCAGCTCCCTGGTAGGGAAACACTCACCCTCGTTCCCAGGGGTGATCGATCTCCCCGCGACATTGTTTTCCCCAGCATGCCTTGCTCGCTCATAACCCCTGGAAATCGGTTCATCAAAAAGTGCTAGAATCTAGCACATTTTAATTAGGCCTGAGGCCGATCCATTCTACGCGCGCGCTCAAGTATGGTAACCCGTAAAAGAGGCATCAAGTCAAACAGCAACTGATCCTCTGCCTTTCTTCTTTAACTTTGTCATAATGTCTAACTGTATCATAGAGATAGGAACTAGAGGGCGCACTGGTATTGCTACGTGCACAAACGCGACGGGACCGCAAGGAGACACGCGCGCCATTTTGTACGAGGGCAACATTGAATACAAAATACGCGGTGTGCTTGCTAAAATACACATTATGCGGTCTAAAAAAAACGAGCGGCCGTTTTAAAGTTGTTTCGAGGGGTTTATCTTGCCATGATGTATTGTCCAAAGTGAAGGAATATAATTATAAAATATTATATTTATTCGGGGATTATTTAGTACTATAAACGGTCTTCACTGACATTCATAAATTTTTACAGTAAATCCTTTCATTGTTAACCATTACTCTGTTGCTACACGCACAAATAGTTTAGACGTTGTTTTTGACTACATACGAAATGGCCGCGTAACTAGGCTAGTGCACCCTCTAGTTCCTATATATAACTCTATGAACTGTATAGACTGGTTCCCTGTCTTTATCCGCAAGGATAACGACAGGTATGGTCTTAAGTCACAATGATTTCATTGGTATACATCCACTGATCTCTATTATATAAATGTCAGTATAATAGAGATCAGTGGATACAACACGTAGCGTTGTTTTGTTCTGCGAGTGTCCGTAGGAAATGAATGCTAGGTCAAAGGTACACCTGCCAACATCCGGTCTGGCAGGTATCTGGCGTTATTCACGAGCCTCGAAGTGTGACGTCAGATGTTCGGGCTATGAACTGTATGCAGTTTAGGGTGACCGTGTAAAAACATGAATCATTAATACAATTTTGTTGTATGACTTTGTTGAAAATCGGCTATTTCAAGAAATCTACCACAATGTTCATGCGTGTAGTGTACGGCAGGATAGACATTAAAAACCGCCGTCGAATTTTTGTTTTTAATGAGACTTTGCGACGCGACGGCACGACTCGACAATTCGCCTTGACGGCGTAAACTATCTGGAAACCCTTTTTTTTCTTACAACGCGACATGCAACGGCACGACGTGACAACGCGCCGCCCTTACAAAGAGTGCACAACTATGCGACGGTGCGACGCGACGGCACGACGCGACGTAAAATTTGTAAAAATAGGATACATTTTTGGGTACAGTAATTTTACCAACTTTTGGTGAACTGCAAAGACCAAATGTCTGTGCAATTAAAAGTTACACAAAGTATTGTCAAACACAAAAATAAGCAACAGCAACAATAACAACGACGACGACGACGACGACAACATCAACAACGCAGCAGCAGCAGCAGCAGCAGCAGCAACAGCAACAGCAACAGCAACAGCAGCAACAACAACAACAACAACAACAATACAAAAACAAAAGGGCAAAAATATCTTGATAAAAAAGTAAGGAAAACTGTTATGACCAATTAATGGCTAATTATAAGTTACCAATATCTGGGAAAAATATTTTGGAAAATTATATGCTAAATGCGTACTACCCCACTTCGATGGGTAATAAGAGACCAATTCCGAAGGCAGTTGGTATGTTTCCAGCATCGGTCTAAAGGTCGGTCTTTCGTTACCCACTTTTTTTAAGAGTGTAAATCGTGCCTGTCTTGTGTAAACAGACGGTTATAGTTCACACATCCTAGTAGCTAGAACTCACTCCAACAACCAGAACTCACACGAGAACTCACCCAAATGACTGGAACTCACCCTATAGTTAATAGAAACCACTCTAATATATAGAACTCGCCCTAAATAACTAGAACTTTCCGCATAAGCTAGAGCGTATACCTACCAGAACTCACCCTGATAACTAGAACTCACCTTTATAACTACGACTCACCCTAAAAACCAGAACTCACCCTCTTACTTGAAATCATCCTAGTAATTTGAACTCATCCTCTAGTAACCAAAACTCACCCTAATAACCAGAACTCACCTTAGGAACTAGAAATCACTCTAATAACCAGAACGTACCATAATAACTAGAACTCACCCTAATAACTATAACTCACCCTAGGAATTATAAATCACCCTAATAACCAGAGTTCATCCTAGGAACTAGAACTCAACTTAATAACCAGAACTCGCCCTAGTGACCCGAACTATTACAGCATTATGATCTCAGCCTGTTCACCGGAAGTACCTTTAAACCATTCCGCAAACTTTCTCAACTCTCTAGGGAGCATACAACCCCAAGCAGCTTAAAGGTGTTAACTGAACACAGTTTTACTTAAGTCCTTACAGGAGATGTAGTTAAGGTTATGTGCCTTGCTCAGTGACACTAATTGACTGAACCCAAATCCGATGGTTTAAGCTCTTGGGTCTAGCAGTGCACTACCACGCCCACGCCTTGAACGGCCTTTTTTTGAACAGTCTGACAAGCATTTGCGGAAAATTGGCAGCCGGATTAATATTGCCAGTCGAAAATATTTAAATTATCCTAATTTTTCATGTATAACATTTGCTGCCCCTCCCCCCTCGTTATAGTTTTGTTTAACAATTGTCGTTTTGCATGTTGTATGTATGTTTGTATTTTTCAGACGGTGTGATGGTGCCCACTCCGTACTACGGTGGCATCAATAAATACATGACGCTCAGACCGACAACTCGTATTGTACCTGTGCACTTCTACAGCAAGGTTGACTTAACACAAAAATACATTGTACATTTATCATAATTTTAATTTATATATATAAAATCCTACTAATCCTACCCTTTCATGCTTCCCGCATTGTAATGCCTACAATGTGGTTCCACCTTTATGGTCCAGTGATCCAGCCTTTCACACTGACCATTCTTTGTCCTCACTTCTTCACTGTTATTGGTTCTTAGCCAGTAAATTTACAACTCTGATTGGCTATATTTTCCCGCTTTTTTCTGGATACTCTCCCTTAATCCTTCGCTCCTCTTTTTGCTATAAATGGATATGTTTGTGTTTGTTCTTGTTTATGCCTCTGACGAAGGTCCGGTCTGGATCGAAAGCTAAGGCCATCTCCCCTACTAATTTTATATCTGTATTGTAATATATATGTTTTCGTATTTATTGAATAGAATGCATTAAACTGAGGAAAACAGTAGGGCAAATGTTATATTTTTGATCGATTGCGATGCAACCTTTGTTGCTGACGTAATAGATTAAAAAATTGTAAGGATTTTAAGATAAACTGCCCGTGATTGGAAGAAATGATTTGAAATATATATTTTCACAAGCGAACCATAATAGGAAGGTTAGATGATTGTGCAAACGCACACTGTGTGTAAGATCGAATGAATAATTATTCATAGGTGGACAGCCGCAAAAAGCACATTTGGTACGAGTCTGAGAACAGTCTTTCATTAATTTTCTTGTTTAGTTTATTGGCACTTAATCAATAGTTACACGGACACATTTATACTAAGAGTGTCGTTGTTGTTGTTGTTGTTTGCAGTAGCGACACCAACTGGGGACGTAAAGGCAAAGTATTACCATTGGTTTTTGCAACCGTTTGATTGTTTTCATCCTATACAAACATATATATATATACAATAAAACTACCTTTGAAAATTTCATTTCAAAAGGTGGTCGTGTTTTTTTAGATATCACCGAAAATCCAGAGCAAATATTATTTCCAAGCAGGAAGAATATTCCCTAAACAGGAATGCACAGTCTGAGAAAAATTACTGATAGGAACAATTCTCAGATTCAAATTTTGGGAATAAAAGTGATATTTCTTTTTCATAACCGCAGTACTTGGAAGTGAAATGTTTCTCAAATTGCAATATACTATCCAATTCTGCCGTACTTCTTACTAAGTATAAGTTTTTATTGCCATTAATTTTCAGAGTCATTACCAAACGTATATACAGACCCTTTTTAAAAAGGTGAAAAAAATGCCCACAGTTGCTATCAGAACTGGAAAACAATAGGATTTATGAGTGTCAGGACAAAGACTTGAACAAAGGAGGGTTCACAATAATCAATTACATACATGCATAATTTTTTGCACGCCAACTAAAACAAGGTACTTTACACGTTCTGCCAACAAACACTTTACCAGTGTGGCAGTAGCCTTTTGTCAAGGCCTTCGTGGCTTGGACAGCTTCGTAGAGCCGCAATCCCAGGAAACTGGAAGGGGAGACCGCGCACGCGAGTGGCGAAGCCACGAGGGCCTTTTCCAACTTGTTCGCGGTTTCTAATGTTTTTCTTTATAATCTCGAGTTTTGCTACCCAAACGGTAGCAAAAGTCCAAACCAATCAGGAGAGACTGGGGTCAATAGGTCAATATACAATGGCGATCGTCTCGTCGTGTGTACCATCAAATAATTGTTTGCATACAAGTTATAAATAATGCACATTACATACTTTATGAATGATTTATAAAAAAAACAAAAAAAACAACACTAATAAGTTTTAAAAGGACCTCGTGGCTTCGCCACTCGGCTCGCACGCGTGGTCTCCCGTTCCAGTCGCTCCGCCCGTTTACAAAGCTGTCCAAGCCACGAAAGCCTTGACAAAAGGCAAGTGTGGCAGGAGATTCTGTTCCCCCGGAGATTCTGTCCCCCTATACGGCAAACTGTGTACTAGTTTCTGCTGATGAAAGCGCCCTCTTTTGAATCAACCTCCTCCATCCATCCAGGGGTCGATTTCACAAAACCCATCCTAGCTTAGGACTAGTCCTAGGCATTGCTAGGAGATAGGACTAGTCCTATAGTTAAGACCAGTTACTGGTCCTAACTTCAGATAAGACTAGTCTTATCTCTTTGTGAAATCGACCCCAGCCCATGTTATTTTCCAATAAACGGGGAACAGAATCCCTGGCGGACAGAATTCCCTATGACACCGGCTATACTCATGAATTAAATATGGTTGTTTGATATTTACACATTAACTGTTTCGTTGTAATACCCTCAGTTTATGCCGTCAATGAGTGCCCAAACAGAAACATCCTTCTACATCCTTCTAGCGTTCTATGCTGATGAACTAGGCTGGTTTCGAATTCTGTTTGCTGTGCCAGAAGAGGAATAAACATTAGGTAAGACAGCTCATTGCGACGTCGTTGGTCTGAAAGCTTACTGATTATGAAGTTCATATCATTCGAACCATAGTTTTCTGTGAAATATTTTCCTCTCAAATCACATGATATTTGAGAAAACTGCATACAATTTAATTTAACAAATCCAAAATTGCAACAGCTGATTTCGGTTGTAACAACCCAGGACAAGGCGTTTACATGCTGAAAATTGTGCGAGGTTTTAATTCACAAGTCTCCTATTTTTGTCAGCTTTACCAATCCTCTAGTAAAGTAAGATTGACAGTGATGATCGTAAGCCAATATAGAACATTGACCCAGTCTACCCAACATTAACTAACACTCAAGTTAAATCTTGTTGCACCTTTTCTGATAGTCGCATCCTGCGTGTAATATTATTGTGGAGTGCGCGTTTTAGGTGACGTGCGCGCGGTTGTTATACGCGAATCATACCAAGTGCCGTGTCATACGAGGCAGTTTACGAGGCAACCAGTTCCAGACGATCTCCAACGGGAGAAAAGGCATTTTCATTTCAATTTCCATTGTAAGACGTCGTCAGACAATAACTCCTGTGCAACCAAAGTGTTCCTTTTGAATGCAGTGCTGTTGAAAGCCACTTATAATATTTGCCATTAAAAATTGCCCATGACCCCCATTTATTCAGCCTCGCTACAATGGGCAGCGTGCCGCATCGATGCCTCTCATCACTAAACCCCTGGAAAGGTGTAGCCTGCACTGGGGTTGGTTACCTCCAAGTTGCTTGGAAAAGTTGCCTCTTGCGTCAAGGCCCGCGACTTGAGGCGTCTTTAACGCGAGTTCTGTGAAGTCCACAGACACAAAATGGATCAACCACAGGACTAATTAAAATAGCCAATATATATGG
Source organism: Pisaster brevispinus (assembly GCA_023634235.1). Lineage (NCBI taxonomy): Eukaryota > Metazoa > Echinodermata > Asteroidea > Forcipulatida > Asteriidae > Pisaster > Pisaster brevispinus. Next base: position 31,640,314 of record JAMKCF010000001.1, read on the forward strand.
CTATTCAAAGTCAAGCAACCAATCAATCAATCAATAAATAGTCAATAATACCCTACGTGACACCCTCCCTCACTTATTGAGTAACAGTTTTTAATTAAAAAGTCGGTACTCCGCCAATTTTTCTTTTTTTTATTCGCAAAAAAAAAATCCAAGTTCCACTACTACAACTACTACACCTAGCCAAATAGCATGCCAATTGTCTTATTACCATCGGGGTTTTTTTTTCACTAAAAAAAATCCGTCAATTACCAGTTCCCCCGGAATTCCCATACGAATTGTACAGCAGTTACTTAGCCTTGGTGCTAACAAAGCCACTACTGTATGAAACGGCCCATATGTTATAAACTCTACAAAGAGACACAATTTTTGCTTGAATTGATTTTATTTAGTCAAAAGGGTCTATTTCTAATGCTTTGGGCTATTTAAAAGTGATAGGGTTTTACACAAAAATGTATTGCAGGCTAATATCAATCTGTTACTCAAGAAGTAAGGGACGGTGTACGAGTGTAACTTTAAACAAAATGTGTCACGCAGGGTTTAGAGCGCCAAAATCAAAAATTTGCTCTGAGGCGCTGAGGCCCAGTTGAACGGTTAGTAAGCCTGCTGGAACAGTTGAGCTTTAAGGAGTGTCTTGAATGTGGTGAGTGAGTAACACTTCCAGGGACCGGGTATGATCGAGCAAGGCATTCTGAGAAAGATAAAGACATTTTGTTATTTTGTTTACTGGTGATTTTCTGGATAAAATTTGATCAAATTTTGTCTTCATACAGATGATTCAGGTTTGTAGATAATAAAGAAACGTTTCTTTCCATCGATTCTATAGCCACAGCGAGAATAGCCGAGACAGGCAAAGCTCTACTGCAAGAGAAGGCATCAATTTTCAGATCAGATGTACAGTTTGGTGGGAAAATAAGTTATAACCGTGAGTCTGTTGATTCGGCAACCCTTCAGGATTACCCAAAACAAGGCCTTTCAATCTAATTTTGTGTTATATAAATCTATATTTACCTAGAAGCGGATATATACATATTTTTTTGAAACTACATTTAAAACCCTGAAATGCGTTTACCCCTGACTATACGCAACTGCTTGAAAGGTCCAATAGTTCTTACCACACCATCTAAGGTATATTAAAACAAGTTTTCTGTGCATTTCTGAAAACATTTTTAATCTAAGTGACCTTTTTTACATGCCCAGCTATTGTCTACTATTTGAGTCCTTTAGTTTCCCAGTAATTGATTGTTTTCCCTCATTAGCTATTAAAGTTCTAATTATCTAAGCAATGCCCCCGACTTTACCCGACAAGCCAATATTTACTATTACACCATCCAATATATATTTCGAAAAATTCCTTAAAAAAAAAAAAATAATAATACTCCCCTCCACTTATTTAATGTGTGATGGTCCATTCTAGGATATCGTTGAATTTGACTCCCCCAGGTCATTAAACTTTGGAGATATGGCTTAATTAATCATTGTGTGGTATGATCAATTGGACCTTTCCCTCATTTAATGGTTTTAATTCCCCTTTGAAAAAATCTTTCCTTCCTTTACTTAGTGTTCGTTATGGTTTTATTTCTATATTTCATTCGTTAATAATATCTCTCTTCCCATTTATATAACATTCAGGATCGTTTGAATTTGTGTTGACATTATAGGCCTTTATAACACCATTTTTTCCCGAATACAAAACTTTGATTTAATGTAACTCGACACCCGATGACGTCATAATGACTTCATTGTTCAGGTGTGGACTTGCATGATGTTCAGGTTCAATATTGTGTGATGAGTGCCAATCCGGTTTCATTTCCGAGTCCTGCAGAGAAGGGTTTAGAAGAAATACAGCAGTGACAGTACAACGTGGTCCTTCCGTGACACCGTAACTTGTGCAATGCGCTTCTCTGATTGCGCAACAAAAACGAAATATAAAAAAAACCCACCTTATAACGGTCAACATGGATTGTGCCTAATACTTGCAGTTGTTTAAATGTGTCAGTTTAAAATGTAATATTAAAATAAATACAAATTAATTAATATACGGGAGAAGTTAACTGTGGTTCTAAAGATTTGAGTTTTTGAAATAAGAAACGTTTACAAACCTAATATAAAAATCGATGATGTCTTCACGACTTTATAGCTTATTTAAACCCGAACCAAAGGATCAATTTTCAGGGCCTAGTAGGTCATCCAAAATACTTCAAGTTAGAATTCAACACTCCCTGCTCACAATGTTTGATTTGTTTTGCTGTAGGCCTACCTCTTTTATTGGGCCCTCAAATCTGTCTAGTTGTGATAGCAAAATGTTCCAACATTTGGTTAGGGTCGGATCAGGGCCCATTTGCAAGGCTCTGCTTACCGTAAGCAGAGAATCGGCGCTTACAATGACACAATTATTTAATTGGATAAAAGTGCAGTGACGTAGGCTTTCCAGATCTTTGTTATGATTGGTCTGCTCCGAAGTGACGTGTTTGTCAGCTATACCATCAGCAAGAACTTTTCGATCGTCCGTTGTTGCGCGCTTGTACACTTTGTTATGCAATGTTGTTGTATTCACGATGTAATGTGTGATTTCATATTCACTACCTTATGGAGACCGAGAACAACACAGAAAAGGGAACACAAAGGGTCTCCATAGGAGAATTCTAAAGACTGGGTTGCTCCACAAGGAATTTTGTGTACAAAGTCTAAGGGAGGTTCTTAACTACAGGGACAAAGGAAAGAATAAAATATGTCTCCACAGGGATGCAACAAATAGAATGTGTGTACAAAGTGTGTGTACACACACACTACAAAGCCCCGTCGCATGTGAATGGATGCGAGGTCAAAGGTACAACTGGGGGGATGCCGCCAGGCGCTCAAGGCTGGTATCATGCCAGGCGTTATTCAAGAGCCTCATAAGCGTGACGTCAGACGTTCAGGTCAGAAGTGACCAACACCAAAGTACAAAAACCAAGGTACGGACACTCTGAGCGAGGTGTTATCAGTTGTTTGTACTCCTGCTTCGTCGCATGCCGTCCGCAGGTAACATTTCCTTTTATTCTACAAAGTTATGACCATAAAGATTGCCATATAAACAAACGGGGTCATTGCTGTGATTGTGTATATATTTTGAACTAAATTGAAGACAAATTTGTCAAACATTCCCAGGTTTAGTTTGCTAAATAATAGCTTCATTCGTCGAATTACATTGCATCTATTCCGGAATAATTGAGTATTGTTGATCCCCCGTATTTTAGAGGCCTCCAGAGTCCGTCATTCCACGGAGACGCACCTATAGGTGTATTGGAATAGTTAAGGTAAATTACTGTCTGCGGTTGTTCTGTTACCAACAATTATGTGCAGAGGTTACCCATGCTTTTGAAATTGTGTACATGCATGTACCTGAACGTGATGTTTTCCTAATTCATGAGTTTATCATCATGGAGGTAGATCATTAAGTCACTATATAGGCATACCACATACATGTTGTATGCTCCATGTCGTGCACAATAGCACTGTGTTTGTTGAACCATGAAGCTGGTTGATCTTTTTTTTATTACTACATCGTATATGCCATAGCTTCATCATCTACATGTACCTTCATGTAAAGAGGGTGGAATTAATTTCACGGAACTTGGCACGCAGATGAAGTGTCGCACTGCGTCGATTTGTAAGTACATGTCTGTTCATGTACTTCATGTGTATTTCAGTTTCCTTCCTTTCTACTGGTAATACGTTTACCATTTATACTCTCGCTTCGTATGTATGTTGGCATGGCCTTGTCGCCACCAAATACTGTCCTTGTTCTATGCAAATACAGACCTAATCAAAATAAACAGACCCGATTAAGAGTGTACTACGTGTAGGTCATTTCGTGCATTGAAGAACACACAGGGCTTACAGCTTTAGGAAGGACGAAACAATACAAAACAATTGTAGGTGTCTTGTTTGGACACATGTGTGAAGACCGGGACTCGAACCCATTCTCTGTTGATCAGAAACACAAGGGCTTGAGTCCGGTCAGCTGGGCTGCTTTTGCCGCTTGGCCATGGCCAATGCATGGCATAAAGAATTTGACTGCTGTTTTGAAAGATTGGCGCTGCACACAACTCGCTTGGCGTAACAAACAACTTGAAAGAAATGCAAACAAAAACTAATGTAATGTTAGTCCACTACAAACATATTTTCGAGATTGCGAGATTACTAATCGCAGCTCTGCGTGTAACCTTTTTTTTACACGCATATTATTTGCATATTGAATGAGAAGGACCCTTTCAATTCCATTCAATTCAAGCTCACATTTATTATCACACAAATTAATAAAAATACACGAGGAATGAAATTGAGCTGGCGACAAGATAAAGGAAGCGAGAATAATGTTGATAGTTAGAGGTGAAATTTACAGCTGCAACAGCAACAAAGAAATATATTGTCAGAAAAAGGAAGGTTAATTGTTTAAAAACAAAAACACCTATGAAATCATTTTAGTTACAATGTATGCTGCACTCGATGATGAAACTTAAATGTCAAGTACAATATGTAGGCCTAATATAATTTATTCAATTTACTCATGCCATTATAGTTATTGTTGTTTTGTTTTCCTCCCAGTATAGCCAGCTTTCTGTCCAAAACAACACAATGCATCGTCTCAGTGTCGGAGATCTTCTGGACCAATTCCAACAGGGTACCTTGACATGTGAATCCTACACAAGGCGAGTCATCCAGCGGGCCGAGGAACTAAAAGCCTTGAATTATTTCGTGTCCATGGATACGAACCGGATGCTGAGAGAAGCCAAGGACGCAGATGCAAGGTACAGCAAGAAGACCAATCGCCCATTGGAAGGAATCCTAATTGCCTTCAAAGACAACATCGATATCGAAGGTGAACCGACTGGAGCCGGTACTCCAGGACTAGCTAAGCTCAGACCCAAGAACACTGCTCAGGTTGCTAAAAGGCTGTTCGAGGCCGGAGTCATCCACGCCGGACGGACAAATATGCACGAACTAGCCTATGGTCCTCTCACAATAAATTCAAATACTGGGTCCAGTCATAACTTCTATAACTTTGACTATATTTGCGGAGGCAGCAGCGGTGGCAGCGGTGGGGCCGTTGCCGCCGATATTGTTCCCGCTGCCCTGGGTACCGACACCGCTGGGTCTGTTAGAGGTCCAGCATCCTACAACGGCGTGTTCGGAATGCGTCCCACCATCGGACGTTGGCCTTCAGATTTTGGCGTCAAGACGACGCTCCTGAGGGATACAGTCGGCCCTCTTGTGAGAAGTGCCAAGGACATCGCCATTCTGGATCACGTGATGACTGGAGAAGAGCCTCACAAAGAGCTGTCACCCGGCGAAATCAGGATTGGAGTAAGTAGACCTCAATTTTGGGAGGGTTTGGAGGAAGAGGTGGAGCAATACGCTGAGCGGTTTTTACTGAATTTGAAACAGAAAGGGTTCGTGGTTGTCGATGAGGTTGAGATTGTTGGTGTTGATGAAATGTTCAATCAGTATAAGATTCCGAGCATGAACAATGAACTCATACCCAGACTCAGGGAGTATCTCACGACTAACGGCCATGGAGTTACAGCTGAAGAAGTAATTAACCAAATAGCCTCAGTGGACGTCAGAGCTTCATTTAACAAGGCACTGTTCCATCCGCCAGGGGAAGACGTTATGAACGCCGTGATGGCGGCAAGGGACAAACTCAAGGGCGAGTGGACGGCGTTGTTCGAACGGCACCGGTTAGACTGCCTGCTCTTTCCCGCCAACAAGATTCCCCCCATGACCATAGTCAGCGCCATGGAATCGGACGGCGCTGCCGAGACAGGACGAATTAACGAAAACAGCGACTGCGCGAGTATTCTCGACAACCCGTCCATTGTTCTCCCCGGCGGGTTCACCAGAGGCAGTCGGGTACCCTTTGGCATGCAGATAGATGGGGTAACTGGGAACGACAGGTTACTGATTGCAGTAGCAAAAGCTCTCGAGAAATCATTAGAACTTTCTTACGACACAGTGTAGATTAACAGAACCTACTTGTTGATATCTAAATGTTGACGTCGCGATGACGTCATTAAGTGTCACATGGTGTCACCTTAAGAGTGCAGTTTAGCAAAAATCTATATGTACAGAAATTACGCAATCGAGCTGAAGCCTTGCATGAAAGCTTTCAGTTTTCATAATTCCAGCGCTGTACATACGATCAATGGGCGTCGATAGTAATTTTGAATTGGACGAACCATTAAAAAAAAACAAAAAAACAACAACAACAACAACACGAAAGTTTTGTTTTAGGTTGGAATCTGCAGCCACGCCAGAAAAACCACAGCAAAACCACTTCGCCAAACCATATGTGTACTGAGCTATTCAATGTGCATTTACAATACCCGTGACCCTGCAGCTTTCATCCCGTCCAAAAACGAAGCAATTATGGGTTAGGTGCCTTGCTTTAAAAGGCCAAAGCGTCATGACCAGGACCTGAACCAACACCCTGGCGTGCACGGAAACTTTAAACTGGGCAATGGACCTCGGCAACGCACTAATTAAACACCAAAATCATCGCACTTCAAACACGGTTATTCACGTGCCGTCAGCGAGGAACAAGCAAAACCACTTTCTGCGTCAGCCTGACTTTGAAATGGCTCAACCCCCACCCCCACCAACCCCACCCCCGAGAGGAATGGAATCTGGGTAAATTCTGAACAGGGAGTTTTTAAAAATGCATCTTGGGGTGTCATGTGGCAGAGTGGTTTAGAGCATCGAATTCAAGTTTCGATGGGTTCGAATCCCGGTCATGACACTTGTGTCCTTGAGCAAGATACTTTACTATAATTGCTTCTCTTCACCCCAGGGGTATAAATGGGTACCTGCGAGGGTAGAGGTTGATATTGTGTTTGAAAAAGCCTTCGGAGCGCCACCGTGCAGCTCGGGCTGTATACTCCCCAGGGAGCTGAGAAAGATTACAGGAATGCTATTGGCCCAATGACCAGGGCACTATTGTTAAGCGCTTAGAGAATTAAGTGTTAATTATTATGCGCTTTATACATCGAAAGTTATTGTTATTACTATCTCGCATATTTTAGTATTAATATCGAAAATAAAAAACAAACAAACAAACATGAAAGTACCATAGATAACAAACATTCATAAAATGCAAACCTTTAATATACATGACGTTTGTTGTATTGTCTGTTGTATCATTATGTGGCCATTGCGTGCCAGCTTTAACCTTAAAAAGTACAAACTTCAGGGGGGCAATCGATTGTTAAAAAAATGATTTGTTTATGAAGCTTAGCATTCTTAGAGCCAAGGAATGGTGAATATAAATGAACCAGGATGTGACCTAGTGAAATAATGTCATGCCGGCAATCGGTATGTTTACAAAGACTAATGCATACCTCAAGGCAGATATGGCATACAAATTGACAACAATGGGTAATAAATCATGTGTCGTACAACAGAAAGAACAGATAGACTGGCCTTTTTCAAAAGGGCACAACAACCGATTCTTTTTGGTGTTTCGCGAAACGTGAATGCACTTTGATCTTGTATGCGATAAAAATGAATTATAACTTTCTCCCTAAAACTAGTAAGGCCCCACTAAGGCAAAACTTGTTTTTGTACCTTCACGGTCTATAATACGCAAACGCTTTATATGCCTTTCTTTATGCATGAAGTCGTCATTGTAATCTAAAACGAGGCTACAATCGTAGTGCCCCCCCCCCAATACACCAATCCAGTGAGACCAGCCTATTTTTAAATGACCAATCACAGCCGCGGAATCCGTGATCACAAGTTGGTGCAGCGCCTGTAGCCTCGTTTTGGACAACAATGATGACGGCATACATACATATAAAAAAAAAGTTTTTTTTTTCATCGACTGAACAAAATTATCTGTTATTACATTTCAATCAAAATAAGTGCTAAAAACCCATTTTATGACAGATATCCAGATTTTGTGTACCAATTCGTGAATAATGACGCAAATACTTACAACAAAATGCGCTACTTTGGCGCATCTAGTCATTTCACCATGAATATTGACGTCGATGTTTGTGTTCGTTGTCCCTTCGGAGCCATCATACTTAATGGATATAAAACCGGACACCATACTATAGGTTCGAATTTGTACAATTCAGTGGAAGACCAAACGATAAACAAAAAGTACCACAAATTGGGCAAATTTACATACACAAAAAATGTAAGCGTACAGTTTAATGACCACCATGTAACGTTTATGGATAAAGATAAAACACTCCAATTAAGGAAACACAAATTACATTAACAAAAAACTAATTAACGCCTCTACCATCATCGAGTAAAAAGGAAATACTACATTTAACTCTACATAAATCCTGACATCAGACCAATGTTCTCAGTAACGAATTGACCGATGTCAAAAAAGGGTATAATACAAAAGTGTGCCACAAACTTTTACGTCTCCTAAGGTATTGTAACACAGTGCAATTTTTACTTGCAACTTGGAGGCGAACAAGTGCACTGCATGCGCAAGGAACATTTCGGCAGCACAAGAGACAATCTACTAGCTGTAATCCACTACCCACAGGAAAATAAAGAGAAAATGAAAAAATGTGAATAAGTTTTCTTCTTTGAGATTGCCTAGAAGTGGGTGCCTGTAAATTGCCTCGTGTGACATGGCTTTTATACGCCAGAAATATAAGCGTAACATATAATGGTCAATATACGTTTATGGCTAACAATCTAAAACTACAAAAAGAAAGAAAGAGTTACATTTCAAGTGTATAGATCATGTGACCGATGACATCATGTTTACAAAAGAGCCACAGAGCAGGGGTCGATTTCACAAAACCCTAGGAGATGGGACTAGTCCTAAGTAAAGACCAGTTACTGTTCCTAACTTCAGATAAGACTAGTCTTTCCTGCAGGCACATTTTGTACACAGCTCAATGGAAAAATTGCAACTTCAGATCTTATGTTTTATGGAGATCGCACTGTCTGATTTTTCTCCACTTTTGATATGAAGAAATGGGGGACATCTCAAAAGCTGTACAGCTGTTGCTTTTGTAAATTTTGAATGTATGTGAAAATTATGACACAAAATGTAAATTTTCCCATATAGCCTGTGTAGTATCTTGCCCGTCAGGAAATGGATTATAATGTACAAGGTCACCACTCTGTAAACAAATGTAACATTGTCTAAACTCAACAAGCTTTTCCTTGTGGGATAAGAGTTCAAAATACTAAATAATTTTAAATCTAAATGCATGTATCATCAATTTTGCGAAAAATCAAGCGATTCATGTTTGACCAGTTATGTTAACTACCTGGATTTTATACAAATCCCGACACCTTACGAATTTCCTCTGTAACGGTTTTTTACAATTCAAAAAGGTACAAAGCAAGAGTGTGGTACATATTTAAGTGTGCCACATTATTATTATCTCATATTTACATACACCAAAAATGTGAGTTTGGTATTGGACAATACACGTTTATGAGTAACAACCTAAAACTATAATTATAGAAAGGAAGAAATAAGGAGTATAATATTAAAAAGTATTCAATAAGCTTTTCATCATCTGGTTAGTTCATCGACTGTAGGAAAACACTACATTTAAAATCTAAATTAAATGTATCATAAATTTTGCTAAAAAACGAGCGATTCATATATTTGACATTAATAATATAGCCAGTTAATGGATCTTAAGTAAATCCAATAAATCCTGACACAAGAGTAATTTCCTCTGCAGCGATTTGTACAATTCAATATACCACATTGTGTTTCAAGTATACATACACCCAAACTGGAAGCGTAACATTTAACGGCCACTCTATAAAGTTTATGGTTAACAATAAAAGCTAAAAATAGGAAAACAATAGTTACCTTTAACAAAATTAACGATTGTACCGTCATCGACTGAACAAAAATCTACATTTAAACATACACTAAAATGTACCACTAACTCTAAAAAAGAAATCCCGACACCAGACTAATTTCCTCTTTAGCGATTTGTACAATTCAATATACTTATTGATCAAACACGATCCTTCTCACACTCTGGCCCATCTCTATGGAATGAACTGCCCCCAATCTCCGACAAGTCACTACTTATCCCAGCTCAAAAACTCAATATGTCATCTATTCTTATTGTATTTTCACTTGCTTCTGCAGCTCTCCTGCGCCAGGAGTGTCTTTAAATAGACATGGCACATTATAAATGGCCACTATTATTATTATTATTATATCTCAAGTGTACATACACCAATCTGTAAGCGTATCATTCAATGGCCACTATATAAAGTTTATGGTTAATAATCTAAACGAAACTACAAATAGGAAAAAAAATTACCTTTAAAAAAACTTACGATTGTACCGTCATCGACTGATTTTATTTATTACTATTTTTTTTAACGTTTTAACCTAAACATCTGTAAGTGTATCATTTAATGGCCACTATATAAAATTTATGGTAAGTAATCTAAACGGAACTACAATTATTAGGAAAATTAAGTTTCCTTTAAAATTTTTTACGATTGTACCGTCATCGACTGATGTTATTTATTACTATATTTTTTTCATTTTAACCTAAACAAATGTACCACCAACTCTAAAAACAAAATCCCGACAACAGACCAATTTCCTCTGTTATGACATGTACAATTCTAAAAAGGTACTAAGTAATTGTGTCTCATATAAGCTCAAATTGACATGCACCAACAAAAAATGTAACCAAAATCGTTGATGGCCACTATATACGTTCATGAGTAACAATCTAAGACTACCAATAAAGAGAACAAGTCACAATTAAAAATTATTATTCAGGCTTTTCATTGTCGAATTAGAATTCAATCCTTGCATAGATGGTCGACAGTAACCCTTTTCTTATATAGAAAAACAAAACAGTGAACAAGAGTAGTTCAGTTTCATTAATGGTAAATACACCTTATGCCTATGACGCCATTTTAGTCCTCGGTAAGAGGTCAAAAGAAGGCAGCCAATTGGCAAATCCAGTGCGCCTCGCTTACATTGTAGCGCCAGATCAATTGTGCCATCAGAATTTTAACTCTAATGTGACGTCGATGCATGAGGTCCATTGGTAGTAGGAACTCAACTGAAGAATACGGTGAAAAGGTAGTCTGGAATGCCCATCGACCCAGCCTCGCAACCATGATGGGCAGCGCACCGTATCGATACCTCAGTCTCGTCACTAAACCCCAAAGGCCCAATTTCATAGAGCTGCATTAACGGCCGATTCTGTGCTTACTGCGCGATTTCCTTTTCATTGCGCTTTCATAAGCACACGAAAAGGCATGCTAACCTTTCGGTGCTTCTGTATGAAAATGAACGACGAAACAATGCAAATCCATGGTGAACGTGCAAGATGGCTCTCTAATTTTCTTGCTCACCTGTGAAATACTCTTCCGCTTTAAGCAATTTTTTCTGCTATAGTTAGCACGAAAATTGTGATTACTGTTAAGCAGCGCTATGAAATTAGGCCCAGGCATACATAAGCCTTTTAGTATTTGATTCGGTTAGATATCATTTGATTTCAATTTGTTTGGATGAAACGCAGCAAGAACATTTCAAAACTACATACACATTAACAAGATGATAACAATGGAATAACATATAACAAAAGTAAATGAAAGAAAAACTGCACAAAATTATCGACGGATACTGGGGGTCCTGAACGAACAACGGTAAAAACACCCCCCCCCAAAAAAAAAAAAAAACAACAACAACAAAAACCCCCCAAAAAACAAACCCAAAAACAAAAAAACAACCCCAAAACAAAACAAAACAAAACAAAAAACAAAACAAAACAAAACATGGAATACAAAAAGACCTAGACACTAAAGTAATGGTTGGATAAACAAATCAAGAGAAAATAATTCAATTATTTAATGAAACATTGATTTAAAAGTGAGGAAAAAAAACTTATGCTTCCTTAAAGACCTGGCTTTTTGGCAACACGGCAGTGTAATTGATGCAGGCTCGCAAAACTTTAAGAGTGGGTTAACTATTCCACTATTCTCTTGTCGCTCTAAGCAAAACCAGTTTTGTTGATTGAGCGAGAAAGAAACTATAAAATTCAGGACCCAATTTCATGGCTCTTACCGCCGAGTTCTGCGCTTGCGATCACCATTCTCCGCTTTCTGTGCTAGCGCCAAATTTCTGGGCTACCACGTGTAAGCGAAGAATGCCCAGAAACTTGGAGTACGCACGCAAAGAAGCCAAAATTCCATGCTATCCCGTGAAATACGCTAGATGTAAGCGCGGATTTCCCTGCTTCCGTTAGCGTCGATTCTTTGTTCACGGTAAGCAGAGCCATGAAATAGGACCCAGATCTCTTTTCCTATCATTGTGATGTTGATAATGATAAACTTTGATAAAACTGTCACGAAGATAATCGGCGTGGCATGACAAGTTATTCCGTATTATGATTTCACCGGTATCCGCCAATGTATTTTTTGTCTAACAAATTTCAAGTTCCACAACTACACCTAACCAAATAGCATGCCAATTGTCTTGTTACCATTGTTTTGTTTTTTTCTTCACTAAAAAAAAATCCATTCATTTAGTTGAGAGACTCTTTAACTTTCCTAAGAAGCCCACGTTGTCAAGTTCTTTTTGACCCATAGGTGGGTCCAGAAAAATCTAACCAATTTTATTTTGCTTTTTTTTCAAAGCTTGTTTTTGAGATGGCTGAACAACACATAAAATTGGCCCTCTGCCGTTTGGGTTTCAATTAATCTTGAACACTTACATAACTAGCAAAGAGGTGTGGCACAATCTTTGATCTTGACTATTGTCAAATGACCTTCACCGGTACTCAGTTTTAGTAGAGAACCTCTGGAAAATGCTTCCATGAGTTCACTGACCAGAGTCTGCAGTTGCTTTTCTTGATTGGTTGGAGCTTGGGTCAGCCCTTCAGATTCCTCGTACCATATGCCTATCAGGATGTCGACTTTTGGAGGGGCGTAGACATAACTAGTGTCGAAATCTGGAGACAATCCTCTGCAGTTCAAGCCGAGTTGGCCCCAGCCGAGTATACTTATGATTTCATCTACGATTCCACGGGTAAGATCAAGAATAAGGTCGGTATCTTTTGTTTCTTTAAGGAAACAGCTCCTCCAGAAGCGAAGAGTGAGTTTGACCCACTTTATTGCCTCAGTCTCCAATTTTGTATATTGGCATTTAAGAGCTGCATGTACGTAGTTATTTAAAGCCTTGGTTGGATTGGTGATAGAGCTACGATGAATTGTCCAGAATACCAACCAAAAGTCACTCGAGTTCAAATTTTGAAACAGGCTGTCATCCGCAGACTTACAGTAGCAGTCCACCTGGGTAGAAAATGCGATGTCATTGATTTCCTTACATGTCGGGGAATGCCACGGTCGGAGCAATGGTACGAGGGCAACTTGACGGCATCGGCGGACTGCTTCAACCCACATGATGCCTTCTACACTGAACTCGGTGTTATCTACGAGTGCTTGGGTGAGATTGCAGTAGTGTTCTCCATGCGGTAACGCATACGGATTCCCGGTAACCTGGTCACATGGATGCTGAGCCTGCAGACAGTCTGCGTACCAGGAGCAGTTTGAGCCCATTGGATTGTAACATCTGCTTGGGATGTCCGAAGTCAATATCATATGGTTACTAGGTTCGCCACATCCACAGTCATCTGTGAGTATGCCTTCTTCTTGACACGTATACTCGCAGTAGGGCTGGTTATCGGGACACATTTTAGTGTCGTTTCCGGAATGAATTTGGACGTACGAATTTGAAACGCAGGAAGACCAATAATTTGGTGGGCCAGCAAAACATTTCACGAAATCACTCCCCAACTCCGAGCAATTGCCAAGGTAGCTCGACTCTGCCCGCTTGATCCTACAAATCAACACAGTTGCTACGATCAAAAGAGTCACAAAGTACGACATTTTGCTACTCGTTTTTACTCGTTTTCAAAAGTGATCAACATCTACTGAAGGTTCAACGCAGACTGAATTCGGGAATGCGAAAACCTGTTTGTTAAACATGACGTGTTTTTTTTCCATTCAAAGCCACGCCCACTTAACACAAACTGGCTTCGGTTTACAAAAGTCCCTTAGATATTGCGTTTCAGATTTGACAACAAACGAACTATTGTTATATTCAACTTTTACATAATGTATCCCTCCCCCCATAATCTTTCCCAATACCTTTTCCCCATTCCCCCACCCTCCCCCCCCCCCCAAAAAAAAATAAATAAAATAAAAAAATATCTTTAGCGTGGTCTTGCCTGTTGCACATTAAACAGTTGAACCATGGTTGGTGACGCCATAATGTTTCCTAGAGCCTGGCTGTTTGTAGAATAGAGGCACTAAATAATGGAATCCATTGTGACATACCAACCGTAAAAATGTTGAAAGTACATGCACTCTGGGAATCAACTGTTCGGATGTGTTTGTTGCAAAATCGAAAAACTTCCCTTGAGGCTATAGCTATTGTCCGAGTGCAGTAAAGCATCTTTCTATTGAGATGTGAAAAAATACTATTATTAGGTGTTCGGACAAAAGTCCGAAGACCTCTTGTTATTGTTCGTTTTTTTTTTTTTTTTTTACTTCGTCTTCTTCTTCTCGCCGTCGATTGTCCGCTAACAAAGACACACTTCCTAAGCTCACATAAACTTGAAACTTTACACATAGTTAGATATTCATTAGTAGATGAAACCATTTTTGGTTTCGTCATGATGACGTCATCAGGTGTCGAGTGACGTTAAATCAAAGTTTAATATTTGAAAAAATCATAACTCCAAAACAACACAATGGATTTTCACAATCTATACATCATCGGATAGGCCTGGTATGACTCTAAAAACGCTACACTAAACGCGACCTCATTTGACCTTGACTTCCGGTTCAAACCGGAAGTTGAATATTAAAAAAATTCATATCTCAAAAACTACTGATCATTTCATCATAAATTTTACATCAGATTGTAGTTCTGTCATCCTTCCGAAACTTTTGCACAGAAATGATGCCAATATGACCTTAACTTCTGGTCCTAAATGGGTGTTACAGCCAATGCTAGTATTAACCGCAGTTAATTCGTGTATGGAGAAAAGCGCTGTAACTGACTGTCCGCTCCATTATTCATAAGGTTCAAAGTCCACGAAGCCTGTGTGTGCAACACGAAGCCTGTGTGTACAGTCCCACGTAATGAAAACCATAAGGTTCAAAGTCCACGAAGCCTGTGTGTACAGTCCCACGTAACGGAAACATTTCAGAGGATGGCGCTATACCAAACAACTGTTAATGCTTTTGTCCCGCTCTGGAATTTTATTATTTGCTCGCTCTGTGACAGATGCTGCCTCGGAAATCTACGTCATTTAAATGTTAAATGGGTAAGAGACCCTGGGTTGCTTTTTTTGCGGGATTTTACAAAGGTAATATAGGTCTTCGATTTTAATTGTTTGCATGAAATTACGTGTCTTTTACTTCCAGTTAAAACCGAAAGTGCATTGTAATTAAAAGTGGCAACTTTTTTGGAGTTGATTTTAACAATGTTGCAGTCTGACAAGGGTCTGGTTAAAAACAAAATTAAGACCGCCATCTTGCGGTGGGTTAAAAACAGTTCAAAATACAGTTTTACTAGAAGCCTTTGGCAGAGTTTTTATAAATTTTTTTCAACATGGGCTTCACATACTTCACAGAAAAGAATATGTTGGTGACCTTGTCTTGACATTTTAACAAACAACTGTTCATGCTTTTATCCCGCTCTGAAATATTATCTGACGTATTAAGTTATGTTTTTTCGGTTTTCTCTTTGAAAACACTACCTCTACTTACTCGAAAATGTTTACACCGAACACCTTGTTTTTGTTACGGAACAAAAACTTATGTCTAGTTATTATTATTATCATTATTTATTATCATTTATTATTATTTATGTGACCAAAACAAACAAAACAAACTCACAAAGGAGCAAATACAAGAAGATGAATTAAGAAGTAAACCAGACTAAAGCAAAAAAGTAAGCAATAGAAAACAAACCAATAAATAAGTAGGCCCTAGAAGAAAAAAAAATTATAAGTGTGAATTTTTTTTTTATTTAAACAAATAAAGTAAATAAATAAGTGAACGTATGAAAATTTAACATGAACAAAATTAACAATATAAATAAATGAATAAATAATACTAATATTGTTAATACTAGTAGAAACAAATAATACAAAACAATGGAAAAAGACAACTAGGGACAAAAATTTCCGAGGGCTCAAGTATTGTCAAAGTGAGAGTAATGAGAATGACCCATACCACCATTTCGAGCAAGTTCCACCTCTACCCGAAAAGAACATTTCAAAACTCAATTTGTAGTCTACTTTTAAAACATCTTTCCAACCATTATTCATTCTAACTCATTTCATAACAAACGCTTTTCATAGCCTAAATCCTTTTTTGTTGTTTTATTAACTATAAACGTTATGTCGTGACCTTCACAATTTCCTCATACATTTTTTGTGTGCTTAAATTTGAGCTTACGTGGCACAGTTGCTTATCTTTGAACCTATCACAGAGTTGAACAGCGCCCTATTTCATGGCTCTGCTTACCGCTGAATTCTGCGCTTGCGATAACCAAGGGCGAGCGCCGAACTTCTGCGCTAGTTGCGTGTGAGCTATACTGGTCCCCTGTCTTTATCCGCAAGGATAAAGACAGGTACTGGTCTTAAGGCCCAATGCTTTCATTGGATACATCACGTAGCGTTGTTTTGTTCTGCGAGTGTCCGTGTGAAATGAATGCTAGGTCAAAGGTACGTTTGGCAACATCCGGTCTGGCTGGTATCTGGCGTTTTTTACGAGCCTCGGAAGTGTGACGTCAGATGTTCGGGCTACGTGCGAGCGAAAACGCCTGTAAACGTCGGGGTACGCACACGCACAAGCAACATTTCCCTGCTAACCCGTGAAATACGCTTGACGTAAGCGCGGAATCCCCTGCTTCCGTAAGCGCCGACTGTTTGCTTACAGTAAGCAGAGCCATGAAGTTGGGTCCTGTCATGATTGTTACAAAGGAAGTATATGGTGTCGAGCTTTATAATATCCATAACGTGGTGTCGAGCTTGGCCCTGAAAAGAGCATCGAACATAAATATTGATTTCAATATTCATGATAAACTTCACAACTTGTGCCCCAAAGTCGTGAATATTGACGCCAATATTCGCTACTCATACACGACTTTGGGTGAAATCTATTGCTTTTGTAATATTTTTAATTTTTAATTTTATTATCATTATTTTTCTTTTCACTTTTATCATTTTGGGGGTTCTTTTCCCGCTTACCGTGCCAAGGTTCACAAAAAAGAAGAAGAAAAAAAATTCACAAAAACAGTTAACAAACAACGCAATGATAATTTTTGTTTAAATAAACAAATTAGTAAAAAAATACTAGTACGAAAGAAAAAATGCAACGCCCCTTATAAAAATGGTTTGGTAAAAAGTGCGTTGAAAAAAAAAATGAAAAAAATGCGGGACAATAAAACGAAACAAATGAAAATTGTGACGCAAAGTAAAAATACGATAGGTAAAAATGCTACACCTAAAAAAAATGGGCCATCTCCCCCCCCCAAAAAAAAAAAAAAAAAAAAAAAAAAAACCAACAACAACAACAACCCACAATCAAAACATATAAATAAATAAACAAATAAATAAATAAATGAAAAAAGTAACAACTTATTAGACAACGTGACGCAAGTTGGCGGAAAAAAACAAAAGAGAGAGTGACTCCTCGAGCCTGATGATTGTGAAAAAAGTGTAGCCAAGGAGCATATGAGTTCTGGTGAAATAGTCCTCCATTGAGGCCAACTTCCAGGCATTTTTATCTCCCACTGGAATAATTAAGCAATCCGAGATTGAGTCTCTTACTCAAAAAGCCAATTCAGTGCATTCCTTGGACCTGGGTTTAGTGTGGAATGTCGCTTCTTTGTGAGATCTTTATTGTTATGCAAAAAAGGAGTTTTGCTTTGTTTTCGACGCACTGTGCTTTCGACGCACATTTAGATTGGACTCTTGTGCTCTGGAGGACAGCGCTGGCAGACGGACCTCTCAGCTCTAACGTGGGACTCGGACATCGCGTCTTCAGCAAAATTGCAGTGTGTTCAAAACATTATTAACTGTTGAGGCTTTTCAGTATAGGTATCGTGAACTCCACCAAGATATCTAGTTCCGAAAACAGACTTTGAAAAGCAAATTTGAACTTCGGTTTTTGAGCTGGAGAGACCTCAAGTGAGTTGTCGCCCCTAGACTGCAGTGAATCTTCACGACCAAAGCCGAACACATCGAGCCAACGACAACTTGCTGATGAGGTAAGCCTTAGGATGAATGCCTAAATTTGTTCACTCAATCAAGTAACCAGCTATTTTCATGTGGGGGGTCAAGGTGGAAAAGACATTATTACATTATTTTTGATTTAAAACAACCCCACATTTTTAAGGGCAGAATGATGAGACAAGGGTTCTGAGCGCGCGGGGGGGGGGGGGGGGTCTAGCCAGATATTTTCATTGGGGCAAGAGCGCCCGGGCCAAAACACAATTTACTGGCTGTTTGAAATATTCAACTACTTATTTGTGCAGTTTTTTCTTCTTTTTCTTACATTTTTATTTTTTTTAAAGTTTAATTTAATTTATATAATTTTTTTTTTTTTTTTTTTTTTTTTTGGGGGGGGGTTCCAAGGGTTCTAAGAGGGGAGGAGGTTGTTAAACATATAATTTCATTTTGGGGGCTAAATGGGTGTAAAGACCGAATCTAGAGTGCCATTTATTGCATTCATTTATGTGTTTTGTTTTTTTTAAAGCTTATTTGGGATTGAAGTGGGGACAAGTGTTCTTGAGCCACAGTTTTGGCGACACCGGATAATTATATGACTGTTATTATTATTCAGTAATTTATTTGTTTTTTTATTTTGTTTTATTTTATTTATTCATTTATTTATTTATTTATTTTTTTAAATTTTATATTTATTTTTTTGTTTTTTTTAATTGTTTTATTTATTTAATATTTTTTTAAAATCTTGCTTTGAAGCTACACAGCTTCATTTATTCTACAATTACAAAAACCAAACAATAACTTATTTTATATTTATTTATTTATTTATTTATTTAAGTTTTTTTTTTTTTTTTTTTTTTTTTTGGGGGGGGGGGAGGCTGCGACTTGCGCAACTACACAATTTAGGGGATATTAATGTATCGAACCACCCATGTGTTTATTCTTGGCAATCTTTTTTTTTGCTGGAATAGAGGACAAGTAACTCCGTACTCTGATATTTTCATTTTGGGGCATCTTGGTCAAAGACACAAGTTATAGGGGCTAATCAATGTGTCAATTTATTCATGTTGTATTTCGTTTTACATTTTAATTTGCGTGGAATGGGGGACAAGTGTCCTGGTCATTGGGCAGGGCGTCACCAGATATTTTCAAGGTGGGCGAAAGGGGCAAAGAAACAGTTAAGAGGTTATTTAATTAGGTATCGAACCAATCTCTTTGTGTATTTTTCACTCTTATTTAAGGGTTGATGGGAGGGGCAAGGGTTATGCCTCGCCCTTTCTGTTTACGCTTCTGATCATAATTATATTTAAAATGTTCGCTAGATTACCACCTCTTGACTTATATTGTAAAAATGATGGTTTTGGGTTGTTTTTCTCCAGTCAGAGACGGGAAAGGACTGATGAGAGGTCCGCTGTAACCGGTAGACCGAGGCGGGGACCGACTTGAGGCCGACCCAGCAGCGAGCTCCCATCTAGCCAAGCTTCAAGGATTGTTTGGTGAGGGGCAGGAGGAGAACATCTTGGAGCTGGTGACCCTCACGAGACTGCGGCCAGATGGGAGTTGAAGATCTATGGATATGTGGTTTGTGGACGCACATTGGAAGGAGTCATCGCCGGATTGAGGTATAAAATATAACTTTGCCGTTTATCCGATCTCCATTTTCTAAGTTCGCTTGTGCGATTCAACTAAAAACTGAGCGATTCAACAGTAAAAAGCAATCTAATAAACAAGGTGTGAGGAGTTATTTAAAGAAAAAGTAAAAAGAAAAGAAGAAAAAAGTTATCAAATTTATCGCATAAACGATCAAATTCTTTATTCGGCAAAGACCCCAAGTCAGCTCAGCCGTAATGCCTTTTTCAAGGCTTAACCCTATTTCTTTAAACAAGCCTTGGACCCATTAACGTTAAACTCTCTCTTATGAATTGTGATGGTTCTTTTTCAAGAGCTTGTGGTGAAGACGCTAGTTATGAAACACGCCAAAATACCCTTAAAATGAACAAAATAAGTTAGATTACAGAAAGAGTGCAATAGTGGAGGTCGGATAACGCAAGTTGAACTTTCAAGACAGAGACAAGGTGAAGACTGCGAATGGTAGGCGAAGACTTAACCCGCTCTCTTGCAGAGTCCCTCCCCTTTTGTACCACCCCCTCCCCCCACGATGTTCTACGACCTTGTTGATGTTGTCCTAGCTTGTATAGCTTTCGAGGTGAAGTCATGTCCTTTCTCGGCATTTCTTGATTAGCATGTTGGTCGAAGCCAGTGATGCTTTTTAGTTAGAAGACTGGTCTTACTGGAAATTTCTCTCAGGGTTGATACTGCAAGTCGTCAGTTGTCATGAATAATCATTAAATAAAAAAATAAAAAAAATTGTTATTTTTATAATTTATTTTTTATTTCTAAGAAAATGAGAAAAAATAGTAATTACAATACTTTTAAAATTAAAACAAAACAAACAGACATTTCAACCCCGCTGCGCTTTGTACTGTAGGCGCGAAATATAGAAGAAATCATGAAGTCAAATTTTCCTGTCCAATCCCCACTCATTTGATGATTAATGTTTGATTTAGGAGTAGTAAATACATAATTTAGACCTGCTAAATTAATATTTACATATTCCTAAAATCAACATTATATCATTTTGTATTTTTTATAATCAAAACAACTTGTAGGAAATGAGCAACAAATTAGAAATGTATCAATAATAAATTAACAATTAAAACTAAGAAATTTGAGAACACACTCCCCGCTGCTACGGTTTGAACTGTAGGTATACAAAATCCACCGCCGTACCTATTTTAGAAGAAATCATGCAGTCGATTGTTCAAGTTCAATCACAAGTCATTTGATGATTAATGTTTGATTTAGGAGTAGAAAATATATTATTTAGATCAGCTAAATTAATATTTACATACTCCTAATATCAGCATTACATCATATCCAGAAGTAGACATTTTCAACAAATGAATAACAGTAATTCTTTAAAATCTAAAAATGATAACGCAAAGAAACTTCATAGCTTTGATCATTTACATCAAAGTAAAAAAAAAAAAAAAACACCACCCAACAATCTGGAGGAGATGAGAGAGGTGACAAGAGTGGAAAGAGAGCTGTTCATCCACGGGGAAAGACGTCTGTGATGCCTAGGTATGTATGGGAACAGTAAAGGCCTAGAGTATTTGCAGTGCTGGCCTAGAGATAAGACTAACTCTCTTCTCTTTCAGCGGTTTTCAAGGCAAGTGGTAAAGTATAACCCGTGACTGGTGTAGCACTTAGTCTTGGTTCTAAGACGCTCATTTTCATTTACTGTGTGGGGTGACACAAAACATGTACCTTCACATTAAGGACTTTAAAAACAAGTCTTTAAACAAAAAAACATAATGTCTAGAACCAAAACTAAGAACTATGACGTCATCAGTAAATGCCGAACTTGAGTAGACGATGAAGACTCCCCCGTGGATGTCCCTGACGAGTGACTGGAGGCCGGTGAGGTCGGATGTTTGCATGTAAAGGTTAAGTATAACAGGTGAAGTATTGGGTACAAGTGTTGGGTAAGTGCAATCTAACCACCTTTTCTCCACAGCTTCTAACCTTTTTTCCGCAGCATCTAACCTTTTTTTCCGCAGCATCTAACCTTTTTTCCTTAGCCTCTTAACTGGCCTTCACAGGCTGCAATCTTTTTTATTTTTTCCCTTACAGTCTTTACCAGTTCTTCCCTAAGTAGATGTTGTGGCAGGTGATTGGAAATTTGATCGCAGAAATTGAGCATGCAGAAAACTCCATGTTGAAACTCTCTCGATGTCTTTGATTCAAGGTCAATGAGGTCAGGTGTTTGCAGCAAAGGTTAAGTATCAGGTGGAGTATTAGGTAAAGTATGGGGGTAGGTGTTAAACAATAACCTTTCTCTCCACAGGCAATAACTTTGTTTTTGTTTTCGACAGTCTGTAACCGGTAGAGTGGATGTTGTAGCAAGCAACTATGCAGAGATGGCAGCTCTGGAACACCGTAGATGATATTGGTTTGATAAAGTATTTGGGTTATCTCAGGTAATGTATTTGGAAAACCAATTTGGCTATTTGATGTGACCATAAAGTGCTAACCTTTCTAGTTAAGATTTTCTTCCCCAAAGCAGATCATGTTTTTCTCTAGTCGTTGATGATGATGAAGGAGTTTGTGCGCTGAAATCTCCACTGAGCTGAGGCGATGCTTACCAGCAGATTCTGGGGGCCATGCAAAAGACTTGGTAAAGTATTTAGGTTATAATGGATGAGTTACTGGTGAAGAAACTACCTACTAATTTGAAGAAAAAAAACTGAAGCAAAAAATCTGAAGTTCATGACGAATCTAAGAAGAAAAATTCAACGTACATAAAAACTGTGAATCTCTCGAACATATCAAACAGTTGCAACCAGAAACCACAATGTTAGAATCAATTGAGATTCTCCAAAAACAAGCATGTGTTTGTACGCTACAAAACAAATTCAAATCCTTCCTGAAAGATATACAGGTCAGCTTTGAATTCTTGCAATTTTAAAGATGTGTAAATGTGTAGAAATAAATTTGTCCATGCCTACTAAACTTTCTCTCAGTTCAGCAATCTCTTGTGGAGTGGTGACTACTGACTACAGCCTGACCTGTTTGGATGGACATCGTTGGAGGATACAGAGAGTGGTTACTAAAACCGGATCTGGTTGGATGAGCATCGTTGGAGGATACAGAGAGTGGTTACTAAAACCGGATCTGGTTGGATGAGCATCGTTGGAGGATACAGGGAGTGGTGACTACAACCGGACCTGTCCAGATGAGCATCGTTGGAGGGTACAGGGAGTGGTGACTACAGCCGGACCTGTTTGGATGAGCATCGTTGGAGGGTACAGGGAGTGGTGACTACAACCGGACCTGTTTGGATGTACAACAGACTTCTTGGTAAGTTTGGGGAAGAAACATTTCTTAAATTATTCTACGGCAAGAAGCTTCATCAAACTAACTGGGCAAAGGAGTTAATGTTTTAGAAAAGCACCATTGAAGGTTTCAAATCATCGATTTGAAAAAAGCCCTCCAATCCTTTAGTTTGCAATAAACACACCATACAACCAACTGGTGGGAAAACGTCAAAAGAATAGTCCGGAGGTCTTTTTTCAAAAAAGAAAAAGAAAAACATAATTTGAAAAACAAAACCTGGAATGTTGGGTCATGTTGTGTGTGCATATTTCGAGTTGGGTATGGAACTGGAGGAAATTTTTCTTGCATTTTGATTTCATTCAGACTTAACTTTTCCAAGAACAACTGACACTTGTTTTAAGAGAGCAGGTTATCAAAACTAATCTTTGAAATCGTTTTTTTAATATTTTACCGCAGATGGGTCGATGGAGATGACATAATATACATCTTGAGGTTTAATCAACGCTTTTTGGAGTGTGTGCCACTTGCTGAAGAAGGACTGTGTCAAGTCTAGCCAGAGGGCTCTTCTCCTCCAATTTCAACTGTTGAAGTGACATCGGGATGGTGATGCTATAGGTAATGCCTTTTTGGAATGTGTGCTGGGATCACAGGGAAATCTGTTCGCCAGAGATTCTGTCCCCCATTATAGGAAATTTACATGGGCTGAAGGAGGATGATTCAAAAGAGGGCGCTATCAGAAGAACTTTGGACACAGTTTGCCGTATGGGGGAAAGAATCCCCGGGGGGACAGAATCTCATGCCACACCGGCAGCTGAAGAAGGACTGTGTCATGTCTAGCAAAATGACTCTCAGCAAGTTCAACCGTTCCAGTGACACCGATATGGTGAGGCTAACCAATGCTTTTTTGGACTGTGAGCCACCAGCTGAAGGACTGAGTCCAGTTTAGCCAGATGACTTTCCGGCTATGGTTGCAGCTGTTGCTATGGCCCTCACACTATGCATGATCACATGATGATTCAAGCCGCATACTGCAGTCAGTAAGAGACCCCAGTACCGATGACGTAACGGTTTGTTTACTGCATCGATGTAGTGCTGTATTACTTGGAACTGCAAACAGATTCTAGTGCAAAGTGGTAAACAAACTTTGACGTCACGTCGTCAGGACTAAATCAGATGCGGCCTTTAAGTTGATTGGTTTCTCAATAGACTTTTTTTGAATCCATCAAAATCCAATACCAATGTATGCAATGTACTTATCTGTGCTCAAATCAGTTGTCTTTGGGAAAACTTGCACAGATGGCCTCCACGCCAGCATTTTTGGTTTTATGATGGAAAACTCAATTCAATAAATTCAAGTACAACCCTTTGGATTTTGATGGCGTCATAGTAGTTAAGATAATAGAAACGCTAAAGATGGTTAAGCTTTTCTTAAGAAACAAACAAACAATCAAACCAGTTACCAGTAGTGAACTTTATAAACTGCCTTCGCTTGCCAAAACCTTTTGACTAAATTTAAGTAAAAAGTAATGTCAATAATGATTTAAAGTTGATTGCGAAATTTTCCCAAAATATTTTAGAAATTGTGGCGTTTTAAAAGCTCACTTTTAGTCATTGTACTGTGTAGAAAACATTGTAAGGTAATTTATTTGATGAAGGTAGAAACTGGGGAAAAATATTTTCACAAAATGATGTTATATTATTGTTTATAATTATGTTTATAACCAGTAGTGAACTTTATAAACTGCTTTCGCTTGCCAAAACCTTTTGACTAAATTTAAGTAAAAAGTAATGTCAATAATGATTTAAAGTTGATTGCGAAATTTTCCCAAAATATTTTAGAAATTGTGGCGTTTTAAAAGCTCACTTTTAGTCATTGTACTGTGTAGAAAACTTTGTAAGGTAATTTATTTGATGAAGGTAGAAACTGGGGAAAAATATTTTCACAAAATGATGTTATATTATTGTTTATAATTATTAACTATATAGTGTTTTCAGGTAATTGTTTCATGTTAAGATTGAATCAATCGCAACTGTCCCTGGCCATCTATACCAGCGGAGCAAATTTCACATTACCCAATAAGTTTAATTCAAGAATGCGCGGGAAATTAAAAAAGTCCTTTTGATGAGCGCAAAATAGACAGAATGCATGTTTTTAATAGCGAATGCGCGAGAGGTTGAGCACTTTACCCGTAGCAAAGTAAAAACAACAACACATCACCAGGGCTTGGTTTCACAAAATGCTCAGATTGGTCACATCAATCTTAAAATGCTTAGCAAAGTTTGATGAACAAAAATCACTATGGTGTGATATTGACAAACTCATCTTAAGATTAATCTTTGTGTTTTGTGAAACCGAGCCCAAAAATACACCTCACCCTAACACCGAACTAACACCTCATTCTTTAACTTAACCCCAGCACTAACACCATAAAAATACACTCGGTAACATTTCGTTATTTTAACACCAGTCCTCACCCTTAGCACCAACAACTATCTCAATCCGCGCAATGAATAATACAAATAGTAAAGCATCATTTAAAAAACATGCATTTTGTCTAGTAGCGCTCAAAAACTATTTTAATACCAATAGTCTAGATAAACAAGTTATTGTCATTATAAAAAGTTTATTAACTGTAATTGTTTAAGCAATAATACTGAGTAGCAAAGCCCAAGTAAGAAGTATTTAATGATTTGTTATAATTCTCAAATTTTTGTTCTCATATTTCTGAAGTTTCCTTTGACTCAGTGAACAAAATTCCTAAAGTCCTTGCTTAGACCAAACGATAGCACGTAATGAAGCTGTCTCAGCAAAACCACGAATTACTTTCAAAAGTGATTAAATTACCCCCATCCTTCCAGATAGTCACATTCTATTAGTATTTTACTAGTTCAAAGGATCAACTTAGAAAATACTACTTTTTTCCCCATAATTTACTTTAATTAAAATATAAGTTATAGCCCTTAAAATTTTAATTAGTCCGCCGACTTAGTTAAATCATTTTAAATATCGTTATACCTGATATTGGATTACTGCACCAGGATATTTATGAATGTTGTCAAATAAATGCAAGTCTGATAAAAGTCAACTTCACAAAATTGTGTAAAAAAGGGAACTCAGTCAAGAACTTCCTCATTGGGTTTCTGATTGAACCTAGGGCTCTCAGGCAGTTATATTATTATAAACTTCAATGTATCAAGATTAATACTTTGATAATGAGTGTCATAACTAAAAGTAAGCTCTGTACACCTGTTGTAATGTACATGTCGTAGCAATAGCTTTCAGATGTAAAACAATTATATTTCGATTTTATCGAACATTTTATTTACAAATACAAACTTGTTGAGTTTAATTGATCATAATATTTTAGGCCGATATCATACAGATGTATGTACTTGTAAGCCACAAGCAGTAAACGAATATAAACGAAATTAACGAAATTAAATTTATTTTTAAAACTATTTAATAAAAAAAAGTCATCTGGATACTATCTTCATTATAGATAGGCCCTATCAAACATTATTTTTGTATAGTAGAATAGATGAACAAATAGACAAAAACAAGATGGCTGCTGCATACACATTTTATCATGCTGACACCAACTTTTTTCAAGTCCCCTGTTTGCGTTATTTATAATGCATACTGATTCAAATCTAATCAAAAAAGGGACCAGACTAATTGCCCTTCTAGCCTCGCTTTGATTAACATTGATTTAAATGGGAGAAATACAAGATGGATGCGACATGGTAAAGTTCTAGTGAATAGGGATTGTAGAATTTGTGTACTGTGCCAACAAGACAAATAGTTTGAGATGAATATCACTACTTGTTTAATAGTCCATCTACATCATCCACCAATAGGCTAGAGCTAAATACCTCAAGCCTTATAATTATACAAAGGCACAACAACCCCAAAATGACGCATCTCTTTCCAGCTACAAAGAGCTTAAAAACTTGGCAAAGTTCTGTTCTCAAATCATGGATAAATTTAGCATTCCTCTTGTTTTTTGTTACTGACACCTATATTTTTTGGTGGCTTTGTGCTTCTTGTATTGTATTGCATTGTTGTCTTTAGTTCTTGTGTCTTTTCCCTGGTTTACCTATCAATTCATTTATTGTATCTGTTACTTTGGTATACTCTGTAAGGTTGTATTATTATTATAAACTTTTTAAAGTTCTCGATCTTTTGCCTCAGTAAAGGCCGTATATGGAAATAAAAACAAATGTCGTTGTCATTGTCATGGTTTAGTCTGTAGCATGTGTCAGTAATTAATGTCAAGCTTTATGACAAAAGCGAAACATGTAAATACTTAGTTTTATAATAATGCAGGTATGTTTGAAGTTATTGTGCAGGGAACAATTTCAGCATGTAAAAAATAAGTATATACAATTTGACTGAACAATGTGGGAACAATGAATTCTATACTACAATTATTATCAAGTTATCAATGGTGATTTGTTAGTAGTAACTGGTACATTTTGTGAAGCACGCTGCTATAATACTCAAGGAAATTATTTACTGTGGTGCATAGCGCAATTTAAGGACACATTGCCTAAGGATTTGGCGCTTTGGTGCTATCACGGTGGTTATTATAAATCGAAATAATTTTTGGTTGGATGTTTTTTAAAGCAGAACAATAATGATTCCACAAAAATATCCCTCGAAATTGTATGGTTTTCCGTCCAGCTTCTTGAGCCAACAAGGTCGACCCGTAATTTTGAGAAGTCAACAATTTTGTTCTACAAAACAGTGGACCGTGTCAGTACAATTTTTTGTTCCATAAAAAAAGTTTTAAAAGTAGCATGTGGTGATTTCACATAAAAAATCCCTCGAAAGTTTGCGGTTTTCTTTCCACTTCTTGTACCAACACGGTCCGTAATTTTGTGGAGTCAAACATTTGGTTCTTCAAAATGGCGGACAATGTCAATACATTGTTTGGTCCCTTTTCAGAAGAACTCTGTCTACTGGAAAACAAGTGATCATAAAACTGAATTTGAACTTGAAGCCCCACTTTTGAGGCAGAGTGCAGCGCCGAAACAAGGGTAACAATAAGGGGCACGGGATTGCACAAATTTTCTAGGGGGGGGGGGGCACTTTTGGCTAATTAAACCGCAGTTTGCATTTTTCATAAACCAGCCCTTTTCAGCGCTCTCTTTGTCATTTACTTTTTTGAAAATAATTTTCCCTGGATGTAAGAAGAATAAGTCTACATTGTTCGTAGATAGAAAAGAGAAGCTTTTAAAAACAACGTATATAAAATACTATAAATAAAAGCTCTTAAAACGTAACGTTTTTAGATTACATTATTTTAATACATGTTTCAAATGAGGGTGTGGGTGGCGGGGGGGGGGGGGGGGACGGAATCAAGGGGAGAGGGCACGGGCAAACCCCCACCCGCACCTGCACCCGCACCCCTTACCATCAGTACTCCACATGCCACACCCCCCCCCCCCCAGAATTCAGAAGATGACCACTTGTGCGTCAAAAAGGCCCAATGAATCTGCTTTGGTAAAACAAATAATTTATCTGACCTATCTTCGAGGAAACACAATTGGCCAATGTCAGTTTTCGATTAAAAGTGTCGGTGATCATGATTATAAGTTCTACTAATAGGCCCTAAACAAAGGTTTGCTCGAGGAACATATGAACAACTTGCGTGCATCTGCTCACTGAGCTCCGTGTCTCTACGCTAAGCGCAGGAAAATTGCACAAAAACAGAGCCCTCACTGAGAACTTTCGTGTGTAAATAAAAAGAATGTCTATGTTTCTCACCAATTCGCTACGCATTTCAAAGTACAGAGTCTTACCTTTAGTTTGGTTATTTAAAAAAACTATAATTGCACGGGGAAAAGGGGCTTTTTTTCAATCAAAAAACGGGTGTAAAACCTCAAAATCGGCAAAGTCAATGGAACATAGAAAACAGATGCTAAACAATTTTTCAGTCTACTTTTTAGGAGAAAGTAAAGAAGACAAGCTAAAAAATGCACTTAAAAACAACGTTCAAGCTGTTTTTTTTCATAATAAGGAAGTTGTTAAACATATTTCAACCTGATGGAGAGAGGGGTCCATAGCACTCCCCCGCCCCGCCCCCCCCCACCTTCGACTTGCCGCGTTGATGAACAGCGACAGGGAGTCGGTCATCCCATCGAGTTGTCTTACCAACTCTTGAGGGCGCTTCACGTGGTTCACATTGGTAGTAAAGATGGCTTCCAAACGACGAAGTGAGACGCAAGTTCCCGCGGAAGAAAGTGACCGCCTGATTATACGTCCACTGTAAGTACAATCGTAATTTAAATAAGAGTAAACACTGAAAGCAATTAGATCGTGTGTTACACCTTTTCAATCATGGTTTATGGTCGATACAAAAAGACGATGTGTAACAAAAGGGTTTATTGCAGACGGACCACAGAAAATATTTCTAACTTGACCAGTTATGATATGGAAAGTAATTTGAAAGCTTTTGACTCTCTCTGCTGACAAAGAACTTCAGCTAAATTGAATTAATTGAGCTTTATCTCCAATTTCAAACCCAAGATTGTGAACAATATATTTAAAGAGTAAGGAACTATGTAAATACATGATGAAGTACAACTACAACTAAAGTAATGGAAAACAAATGAAAAGTAAATAAATAAAAATAAAAAACAAGTGTGGAGGGGTCCTTAAAACTAAAAAGGTTGAACTATATGATAAAAGCCGACAGCACATGATGACAGCTAGCTGCCAACAACAAGTTTAAAATGCAATCCAACATGTCCAACAGTCAGTACCAGTACAGTCATAAATACATGTAAATAAAATATCCAAATCATTCATCATGTTCAGTCTGTTGAAACCGTAAACTTTAATTAAGGAAAAAGGGTTCTCTACCATGAAGTATTATTTGATAAAGAAACAGGGTTTTCCCTTAACGTTTTTAATTTTAGTGACGGGCCAGCAGCAGGACCAGTACATTCATTTGTTATTTTACTAGACCATTACGCTTTTTCGATATATTTCACATTATATATATTCACGGTCTATATTTCACATTAAGAAGGGATGCATTTCAACACTTACACTGGACTAGCCAGTTGGACCACAAGATTGAGGTTTGATTGGTCCTCAGGTGTTTTAACTGGCGTCTGGACAGCGGACCACTGTTTAGTGTTAAGGGAGAATGCTGAGAAACAGGGCACATCTCAAAACTTGTTCAGCTGTCACTTGTATGGAAATTGTGTCACAATAGGTAAAGTTTCCCATTATGTCAAGTGTAGTAGTATCTTGCCTGCTGGGAAATGCCCTGGAATGCTGGAATGTACAAGGTCACTGTTTTTGTAAACAGAGGCTACATGCATGGTCAATAGATTGATATAATTTAAAAATTTAAAAAATTTACTTTTGCAGAGGAGCTGGGCAGGAGGTCGGTCGATCATGCATCATGCTGGAGTTCAAGGGCAAGAAGATCATGGTAAGCGTGCACGGAATTTCATTTTGAGAGGGCAAGGCCATTTTCATTTTGCAACTTTAGGGCACTTCCATTGGAAAATCTCAAAGACTATGGGGAGTATTTGAAGGGACACTGAGGTCACCATCAGGGCAACAGAGGCCATGATCTTCATGACCTCTTTGTGATTCCCAACGGCCTCAAATTGGTTGACATATGACACACCTCAGATTTATAGTATAAAGTCAAGGTTTTGGAACAGCACTTTTATGCTGCTGCTGCTGCTGCTGCTGTTGTTGTTGGTTGTAATGTTTTGAGGGTCAAGTTGAAGGAGAAGGGTTGTTGTTATTTTGAAGTTGAAGTTGAAGTTGAAGAAGAAGAAGAACAAAAACGCTCCTGCTGATTGACCAACTAATTCAAAAGTCCAATCTGCACATTTGCTTATTGCTTTGTAACGTATACGCACTCTACAATTTTCCATTGGATCAAGTGTACCCAACCATTCTAATAAGTGAAGTGTGTAAATTGTTTTGGATGGTGAAACAGTGGGCTCCACAATCTACTAGCTAATCAGAGGTGTAATCAATTCAAGAACCCCCCACCCCCTCAAAAAAAGTTCAACTTTTCCCCTGCCAGCCATGCTACAACTGGAGGAGGGTTATTCTGAGAGGTGCCTTGTAAACCCAGAAACAGTCAACAAACCAAAATGCTGTGCTGTATTTTTTCTGGTTTGAATGCGAGTAAACTTATAAGCTTGGACACATACATACTTTCTCATTTTCTATCGTCGTACCCAGCGGCCAGTTTTGTGGCAACATTTCCTACATGTAGTATAAACATGCTTGCAAATATTCAGTTTTCCAATGTTTTCCCACAGACCTGAATCTTGTAGGTAAATGGTTTTTGTCTACTACTTCACCCGTATTGATAATGGAACATTCCCATTTTCTTTGTTATCGCATTACAGCTGGATTGCGGTATTCATCCTGGAAGGGAGGGACTGGATTCGTTGCCATTTTTCGACATGATTGAACCAGAGGAAATTGATCTTCTGCTTATTAGCCAGTGAGTTTTTGTTTAAAGCAAGAGAATATTAAGAATGTATCTTTCCTTGACAAACACTGCTTTTTATAAACCCCTTCTTTGACATGTTTTTGAATGATAGATGCACCTTGTATTATATATGGGAGTCCCCAAGTTAGCTCAGTGGTTTCTTTCCCTGCCTTTCACCTCTTTGGGCCCCGGTTCGAATCCCACCTCAGACCTGGAGCCTTGCATGTGGATTGTGCTGTCAGTCCCTACCTGATTGCGTGGGGTTTTCCTCCCACATCTAAAACTGAACATTTCTTCATCACCCCAGCCCTGTTCATCGTGTTATCAGCACTAATTATAGTGTTGGTTGTGTAATGAAATAAATACAATGTGGTGAATGGATACATCGTACAAATTCAACCCTCCTACTATCTTGCCATTCATCATCAACCACATGGTTGTGAACGGTAGGTCACCATGCCAGCCTACAATAATTTGATAACTATGTATATCTACCCAGTACAGAAATATTTCTGTGCACAGTTGTTCCACTGTTGCAGTGGAATGGTTTCCATCGGTCGGTCAACTTATTGACATTTTATATGTAAACTGCAACTAGTAGGAGGGTTAAATATAACAGTGAGAAAGAAAAACAAATCCGGCGTGTGATTTCTCAGGTTTTTTCCTAGTTTCAGGTT
Organism: Pisaster brevispinus; assembly: GCA_023634235.1. Taxonomy (NCBI): domain Eukaryota; kingdom Metazoa; phylum Echinodermata; class Asteroidea; order Forcipulatida; family Asteriidae; genus Pisaster; species Pisaster brevispinus. Next base: position 31,672,627 of record JAMKCF010000001.1, read on the forward strand.
TTTCCTCAAAAACTCTGTAAGCCTTCAATTTTTTTTGAAGGAAGTAGAGCCGTGGCCAAGACGAGGAAGAAATTGCCCACATTGTGTCCAAACCTTTAAGTTTTTGTATTTCTGATGATGCACAGAGTCTGAAAACCTCCTGAATTGTAACATCTGGGAATTTCTGGGTCTAGAATAAAGTGGGGAGGGGGGAAACTTAGGCCCGCTAGACATTTTTCAGAAATTTCAACCTTCGTCAAAACTCGTCCCTCAAAGAGTGCCACAATTTTTCACATCATTATTTCTTTTAACTGAATCTTAGTTTCCATTTGGACCACTGCGGGGCTCTTCCATTCTTTCTCAAGAAGACAAAGTTCCAGGGTAGGATTTTCATGACGCACGCCACGAAGGCCATCTACCGCTGGCTCCTCTCAGATTATGTGAAAGTCAGGTAATACTTTAAATGTTTCGACGCCTTCTTCAGGACAAAGTTAGTTCTTGAAAGCAAGTTTGGAAATGGTGTGACTGCATGCTCGGATGTGTGTGTGTTTGTATACAACATAATTACAATGCGAGTCCATGTTTTGCGGTCCTTTTGGGCATGACAGCCATGGGGGCACTGTAAAAGTGGCTAGAATTTTGGCTCCTTGCCCCTCAAGTGGCCGTGATGACCACTGGAGGGGCAGGGACAGTATTGGTCGTTGCGGCCACCGTAAAATTCCAAGCCTGATTAAGGTTAATGCATTTGTTGGGTCTCTCTTGAAGATGTAAAAAAAAAAAGGTTGTTCCTAGAGAAACTAAAAGGTGCTGTTCAGGGCTCGAAATTTACACTGGACCGCCGGCCCGAGGCCGGTGGTTTTAGTGTCAGGCCAGTAAACTCATGACTGGACAAGTTTTGCGGTCTTGTGTTTTTGAATTGGACAACAATGTACCTGTGTAATATCTTGAACAAAAACAAATCACTATGAAATGTTGACTTTGTAGTCTAGAAAATACCTTTTAAATACTTACATGTAATACACAAAGAGACAAATGTGGCAATTCTTCTCTTACATGTCTTAGTGCAGTTACTGTTCAAATAAAATGTTTACTTCCATGTTGTCCAGATTTAGGAAGTTGTATTCTCATTTTGACTCTGAGCTAGGACAAAAATTTCTGTCCCAGTAAACATTTTTAGCTGCAAGCCCTGCGGTCTTGTGGATTTTTTCCCACCAAATCCGAGCCCTGTGCTATTGTAAAATCGATCCCTGTACAAAAATACTCAACCGTCCTTTTTTAAATTCTTGTCGGACAGTAACATTTCAGCGGAGAAGATGCTGTACACAGACAACGACCTGCAGAACAGCATGGACAGGATAGAGACCATCAACTTCCACCAAGAGATTGAAGCAAGCGGGGTGAAATTCTGGTGTTACAACGCCGGGCACGTCTTAGGGGCGGCCATGTTCATGATTGAAATAGCTGGAGTCAAGGTACAATAAAATAGACCTTAAAATGCACATGACGTCATTTCAGTAGGGCGTCCCTCACCTAGAGGTCAAAAGGAGGTTGCTCATTGGCCAATCCTGTGCGCCGCGCGTACAAATCGGTGCGGTTCGATTGTTTCGTCACCGTTTTACCTCTAAGATGGCGGTTGGATGACGTCAATGCATAAGGTCTATTGCTTTTATTTTGCCCGACATTGCCTATAAATCAGCATTACGTTGTATAGTTGTATGGCTTCTGACTGGCACCCCTGAGCAAAGATTTTGACAAAATAGCGAGACCCCCAACATAGCGCTATGTAGCTTAGTTGGTAGAGCCCCGGCACGTTAAACCGGAGGTCATTGGTTCAAATCCCACTCTAGTCAATTTTTCTTAACTCAACCCTAAATCATTTGGAAAAAACAAAACACTCTTTGTCCATACCCTTCATATAACTCAGATGTACACACGAACCAGTAAGTGTTAAGAAAGACACTTTTGCACATAACATATTTGTGCGAAAAAATAGTTAGTGGCCTGACGTTTCGACCCATGCAGAGTCTTTCTCGTTTTTAGCCTTCAGGAAAAGACTCTGCTAGGGTCATAACGTCAGGCCACTAACTATTATTCTGCATTTATACCATAGGTCTTTTTGGTAAGTAAGCAGTTTGCAACAGCTCTTACTATTTTTTCAACGTTTTCTTGTGAGATGCAACTTATCTGCACTAAAACAACAATTTGTTAATTTTTTTACAAAATTTAACAAAGAACTTTCAATATTTTTTGATCTAGATTCTTTACACAGGAGACTTTTCAAGGCAAGAGGACAGACATCTGATGGCTGCTGAAATTCCAAACATAAAACCAGACATACTGATCACGGTAAGAGTCTTTTCGTTCATCAGAGTGTACTTTTTACCTTTGTGCTAGACAGACTGTGGCTGCATACTCTTAAGGAGTTGAGAGAGGAATCCTTCAAGTGTCCAACTTTGTAGGATTTGGGATTGTAGGCACAAATATTTGTGTCGTAAAACGCGATTGATTCACATAATAATAATAATACTTGGTTCTTATATAGCGCTTTATCACATCCCTAGGGGCGTATCAAAGCGCTCAGTATTTCTTCCTGCAAGGTATGTGGAGCTACATTTTTGAAGTATGAGACCTATTCCTTTATAGCACCATGTAGTGGTTTACGAGGTGCTGTGGCGCAATATACTGCCAATCAAACCAGGAACACCGGGGCAAACCCCTTCTCTTTACGATAAGTGCACTGGGTTCTTTTAAGTGCGTTACACAACACACGGGACCAACGGCTTTACGTCCCATCCGAAGGACGAAGCAATCATGGTTAAGTGTCTTGCTTAAGGACACAAGTGTCACGACCGGGACTCGAACACTCACTCTGCTGATCAGAAACACCACAGCTTGAGTCCGGGGTGCTCTTATCCGCTCGGCCACGACACGCTAAATCACAAGAGAAATCTTAGCTCTTTGTAAAATCGGCCCTGTGACACGCCTAAGAGACACAGACCCCGGCTCCACGGTTCAGCGGGAGAGTTATAGGGATCAAACATTGATAAAGTACCTGATAAATATTTATGATCAGTACTTTTTTTTTGGCTTTCTACTACTCAGGAATCGACATACGGCACACACATCCACGAAAAGCGAGACGAGCGAGAAGCAAGATTCACTGGAACGATTCACGACATCGTCAACAGAGGAGGGCGCTGTCTCATTCCCGTCTTCGCCCTGGGCAGGGCGCAGGAGCTGCTGTTGATTCTAGGTGAGGAGTGTGGGCATAATCTACACCTCTTGTGTTTGCAACCTCTTGTGGTAAAACAGCCCCTTCACTCAAACTCCTCCCCCCTTTTGTAGCCAGGGATCACACCCAAGTTTGCGATACAACCTGGGAAGTGGAAGCAGAGGGATCAACTAAAGGGGATGTGACTTTTGACATCTTTTTTTGTAAACCACAAGGGAAACTTACTTGTTAAATTTTTGAATTATTCTTGTTCATAGATGAATACTGGGCCAACCATCCAGAGCTTCATGACATCCCAGTGTATTACGCCTCCTCACTCGCCAAGAAGTGCATGTCTGTATATCAGACCTACATCAACGCCATGAACGAGAAGATCAGACGACAGGTAAGCACCATCCCCAGGAACACCGTACCATAAACAAGCCCAAAAATATATCAGAGTTATGCTTAAAAAAACACACCAAAAACTCCAATTTACGTCTGTGGCCCCACCTCCCCCCTCCCTATTAGAAATCTGGACCTTTTGAGATAAAAAAACTAGCAGAGTAAATTTCAACACATTAACGACTTTTGGGTAGTAATTTTCAATGTTTTCTATTTACATTTGGTTTTTACCTCCATGGCAGATTATTTTATAAAAAAATAGTAAATGGCATAACAAGAGCCTGCAAAGGGGCTTGTTTAAAAGTTAAAAACTCACTTCAGAAATTGCCGATTTAATCAGCCTGAAGTCCACCCCTCCCCTTGTAGGTGTAGGAAAAACGATGCACCCCCTTGTGCTCCCACCTTCCTCCCTTTAAAACTTACCTTACTTTCACCAATGCTGATGGCCAAGCTTGGCTGAGCTTCAGTCGGGCTGTACCACTAGTTTTGTCAGTCTACTTTTAGTTGAAGTAAAAAGTTGCATCCCCTTAAGGTGATCCCTCTCCTGCCACACTTCCCAGGTTGTATCGTAAATTTGTCGTGTAATCCCTGGCTATATGGCAGTTACAGGTTGTATGGCTACTGACTGGCATCCCCGAACAAATATATTGACAAAATAGGGAGACTGCCAACCTGCTAGATAGCTCAGTTGGTAGAGGGCAGGCTCTTTAACCCAGAGGTCGCGGGTTCAAGTCCCGGTCTAGTGAATTTGTCTTTGTTTAACCCCAACACTATTTCTAAGTTGTTCGGCACGAAGCCTGAAACCAAATTTGTCCTTCCGTACTTATTCTGACTAGATTGCCATCAGCAACCCCTTCGTCTTTAAACACATCTCCAACCTGAGGGGAATGGACCACTTTGACGACGTCGGTCCCTCCGTGGTCATGGCAAGCCCTGGCATGATGCAGAGCGGGCTCTCCAGAGAGCTGTTTGAGAATTGGTGCACGGAGCGCAAGAACGGTGTCATTATTGCCGGTTACTGCGTGGAGGGGACACTGGCTAAGGTGAGGGTATATAGGATAATAATAATAACAACACAAAAAATAGTTAGTAGCCTGATGTTTCAACCCTAGCAGAGTCTTTCTCGAAGTCTTTCTCGAAGATTTAGCCTTCGAGAAAGACTCTGCTAGGGTCGAAACGTCAGGCCACTGACTATTTTTTGTGTGCATTTATACCATAGGTCCTTTTGGTTGGTAAGCAGTTTGCAACAGCTAATACTATTTTTCAAAAATTATAATAATGATAATAATAATTTGGGAGGTTAATCATATGAACTCGTAGCTGAGAAGCTGTATTGTGAAGGATGCCGCTCTGTGCTCAAGACGCAGGCATGCGAGGGTGCCCTTAGCAGCTGGCCAGATCGACCAATGTATGACCACGGAGCACAGCCCGAGATCGAAAATGTTTGATTTTCCCGGAGGGTGGAAAACCGGAGGCCAGAAGAGAAAACACCCTCGTGGCATAGGAGAGAACCAATGCACAACTCTACTCACATAATATGGTCCTAGCCGGGTCATTGAACTACAGTCACATCGGTGAGAGGCTAGGGCTGTAGGGACAAACCAACCATGCCACCATATATTATCGACATCAACACTGAGTACTATTCGCTCAGTTGGTGTCCGATTAGTAGCATGGTTTCAACAGCCCCAAACCCCACTTTCTGCCACTACCATCTTTGTCACAAGTAGGCTTTCCGGATAAAAATTGCACAACTTCTTGTTTGAGTCATTACCAAAATATGGTCCCCCCTTTACTCAGCTCCTACCTTTGGCGTGTTGTGGCTGAGCCGTCAAGTGTACTGGACTCAATCTCTGGTGTTTCTGACCAGCAGCAGCAGAGTGTGGGTTCGAGTCCCTGTCATAACACTTGCGTCCTTGAGCAAGACACTCTTAAAGCATTATTGCTTCGTCCTTCAGATGAGACGCACAGCGTGTGTGTTGTGCAATGGACACGACGAACCCAGTTACAGTTATCACTAAAAGAGAAGGGGTTTGCCCCCCCGGTGTTTTCGCGCAGTTGCGGCTGAATGCGCAGCAGCACCTTCCAAGCCCTTAAAAAGTGTTTAGTAAACTAGTTTCATAATTCAAAAATTTCAAAAAGCCTGTCTGAAAAATGTTTCTCTTTGTTCAAGCACCTTGCGTACCTTATTGGTAAGCAAGTGTGCTATAAGACGCTGGTATTATTATTTTTACTCCCTTTCTGTCTGTTAAAAAAAAAAAAAACAACAAATTTTTTGGGGGAAGTTATTGATTTCTTTTACATGCCTTAGTCAGTAGCCTTTTTTTCTCTCTCTTTTTCCAGACTGTAATGCAATCTCCAGAAGAGATCACAACGATGAGCGGTCTGAAAATCCCACTCAAGATGTCGGTCGACTACATCTCGTTCTCGGCTCACACAGACTACGAGCAAACCAGCGAGTTTATACGAGCACTCAAACCTCCCCATATTGTGAGTACCGTCAAGTTGTTGCGCTTTTCATAACACGACAGGTGTATCAAACTCCTATCTCTTAACTTGCTGACTCCCCTGTTCTACAAGTTCCAAATTCAAAGGGAATCCGGTTTTCGCAGTTTTTTTTTTGGTCAAGTAAGAGTATTACAGGAAAGCTGAAAATATAAGATTTTGTTTATCGTCATAGTTCAAACTACCCACTGGACTTCTGGCCACAGTCAACAACTTCTAGAGTTAGGCCAGTAACTTGAACAAGCTATGAAGTGTAATGTTTTGTTGTTTTGCAGTGTGTTCAGCCCACTACCATTAAGCCTGACTTATTTTCCTCCAGATGTCTGTAACCCTGTCTCTGATTGTGATGTGAAGCATTTGTTTTTCCATCTCAATAAACGACCGTTATTATTGATTGGTCGAACATGCATCACGTGTCATCCATTATTTTTGCCACATGTTCTGCCGTGATGCTCCAATATTCAATGTTGGACGTGCTCCCGTCCAATATATAAAATTATTGGACAGTTTGTAGCATTATGAGCACCCGTCAGCAGTTTACTGGCCCCGAGGCTTATATCACTGGCCTCGGGCCGGCAGTCCAGTGTTAATTTCAAGCCCTGCCAATATTACCGGTAGAATTACTTCTCGACTTACAGGTGTTGGTTCACGGTGAGGCGAACGAGATGAGTCGATTAAAGACGGCTCTCCTGAGGGAGTATGAAGACGACGAGGAGTCTCACATACAGATTCATAACCCAAGAATTACACAGGCTGTGGAGCTGTACTTCAGAGGAGAGAAAATGGCTAAGGTAAAATAGTAATACAGTCGACTCTCGTTCATACAGTCGACTCTCGGTTAGCCGCGGCTGAAAAATGTGCCTGGCATGTTGGAATCATGGAACACTCGGACCCACCTCCCATTGAGCCAAATATAACAATGGTGGCAGCCTGTCTGTTCTTGTATGCTTAATTTGTATAACAACAGGACAAAAGTCTTGAATCGGGGGTTACACTGTAACCACCGGAAAGATATTTTACAAGGAATGTTTTCCAGAACCTGTTGTCGCTCCTTGTACTGTTGACACAAAGCGTATCACAGTAGGTACCTGCCTATTCATGCTACACAATCCAAAGTCTGGGTTGATAAAAACATCAGGTGTCAGAAAACAGAAATTGCGTGAAAATCCAAAGTTGTTCCTTGCAATAAAACATCCGCTGTAAGTCTCTCTAAAAAATATTTTGTTTGTTACCTCGTCATGCAACATGAAGGGGTGAAGTTGCTTCAAGTCTCTTGGAATAGGTTGTTTCATGTTATCCAGATTCAATTGGTTCAGTCCACTGAACATACAAACCAAAAACTCAAGCCATCCCTCTCTCTCCCGAAAAGGTCATGGGTACATTAGCTTCCAAGGAGATCTCCAAAGACAACCGCATCTCTGGCATCCTGGTCAAGAGGAACTTCAACTATCACATCATGGCCCCCACGGACCTCGCCGAGTACACCGACCTGGCCGTGAGCACACTCACCCAGCGGATGAGCGTAGCCTACAGCGCTCCACTGTCGCTACTCACCCACTACCTGACTCAGCTCTCGGGTGACGTGGAGTACGTAGAGGTGTACAACAAGCCTGCGTTGCGGATCTTCAGTGCTGTCACGATTGTTCACGAACCGGCGAAGGGGATGGTGACATTAGAGGTAAGCCGTAGGACAGGAGAATGGTTTTTGAGAAGTTAAAGTTGGGGAGTGACGTCTAGTGTGAGGGTAAATATTAAAGGTATTATACAGGAATGGTAGAGCTGACAAAGTAGTCGAAGACGGTCTTCATGTTTTGTGTGATCAACAACAACAATATACATGAAATAACAAACCTGTGAAAATTTTGGCTTAATTCGATGTGCGAGGCTGGAGAAAATAGTAAAAACCATGTAAATTGTTCAGCATGTTAACACATTGTCCTGATTTTTGGTTGTAACAACCAAAATCAGCTGTTGCCTGTTTTGGGTTGACAGATACATGTACAGTTTTCTTAAAAATGACTTCATTTCAGAGGGAAATATTTCACATAAATTATTATTATATTTGTTTTACAGAAACAAATGGTTCAAGTAAAAAATTCATATTCGGTAAGCTTTCAGTTAAAATTAAACGATGCTGTTTTTTATACTGACCAATCCTGTATAATACCTTCAATAATAGTTAGTTCTTATTTATCACTTTTTGTACAAAGTCGGGAGGTGCTTATTATGTGTAAAGGTCAGGTAGGCGAGGTTTTTGAATTATGAGACTCGTGTTTCGTTTGTGCAAAGGGCAAGGGCACCAAGGCGTTTTTTTCCTTGGTCAGGGTGCCTCTATGCGCAAGTTGTATTTGGACAGGTATTGGATGTTCCAATATAAAAACAAATAATAAATGTTTTACAGCTGTGCAATGGAGATGATACTTTCATTCGTTGACAGATGGACTGTTCCACTTATGAAGTTATTTTTACCATTGCACTCATAATCATTCATTATTTGTATAATAGGTGGAAGCATGAACGTTTGTTTTCATATCTTCCAGGGCTCGAATATGGGCGGAAAAAATCTGCAGACCCCAGCGCTCAAATCTCAAAATGTTTTCTGGACCAGGATTGTTTTTACAAGACCAGAATCAAAATGAGAGTAAATAAACTCTTGACACATTGAATGCATTTAATTGTAAGAGAAGTTTTATCTTCCAAAGTGTTTTTATTGATGTTAAGTATGCTTCATGACAAACTCATTAGAAATGAGGGGTTATTTATCAAGCGCAAAATCAACATTTGAACATCATTTGTGTTTGTCCAAGAAACTGCACAGTGAAGTATTTTTATTCAATCGAAAAGCGTAAGATCGACGGACTTGTCCTGGAGTTTACTGGCCGACACTCAAACTACTCGAAGCCTCGGGCCTTTGGTCCAGTGTGAGGTTCGAACCCTGATTATCAACAGGTCAATTTCACTCAAAGAAATTTTTCTCTTCTTTGCAGTGGGTGGCCAATGCAGTCAATGACATGTACGCTGACGCTGTGATGGCAATCGTTGTCAAGGTTTCCACCGATCCTAATACTCAAAAGTGTAAGTCATCATTTCATTGGAAATGAAAAGATTCACAGAATCGTAGCAGAGAAGTTGACACCAGTGAAACAAGTTTATCCCTCGGTGTAGGATATCATGTCTAGATTTTGTTAAAAGGTCGTATCTGGCACAAAAGTGGTTCTGTGCAAAAACACTCATCGTTCTGGTGTTAACGCTCAGATACTTCAAATGTTGTCACTCAAGTACCTCAAAATCATTCAAGCTTCACCCTACCTTGAGCTCAACTTTTGAAATTATGTCGCCTGGAAACTTTCTTCTAAAAAAAACTGGTTTATTAAACTTTATGGATGAGCAGTTAATCTGGCTGAAGCAGTCAGCAGCCCTACTGGTTTGTGCATGATCCAATAAATTACATGGAGATAACAGGTGTGAGTTGTCAGATGAAAAGAATGTTTCACTTGAGCCTTTTTCTTTAATGGAGCTTTCCCGTAATGTTAATTTGGTGGATTTGGCGAGATACAAATACTCTTTGTTTTTTCATCCTATCACAGCATGCAAAAGAAAGATCACATTTTCCTTTGTGCCGGTAACTCCTCGAGATGGGCTACGTTCCGTAGCCTTAGATTTCAAGGGTCTTTTTTAGAATCCTCGCTGTTCCCAAAAGCGCCGCCTTCTGTAACAGATCTACCCTCATATTTGTCCCTATTTCATCTGAATGTTTCCCAGTGCTTTCGTAAAGTGCCAAGTGCTCCAACCACCACAAGGACTACTTTCACTTTCACCTGCCAAATCTTGCAAAGTTCCCTGGCCAGTTCTTGGTACTTTGGGATCTTTTCTACCTCTTTTGAAACTACCCTTATATCACCCGGCACAGCTATGTCAATGAGATGACACATCTTCTTCGTCTTATTATTTTTATTATCATTATTATTATTATTTAACTGTTTACAGTGAAGCACGTTCCACCGAAGAACGAGATCGACCAGTTCAGTCTACGTCTGACGAGGCTGCTTGAGGATATGTTTGGAGCGGAATCTGTCACCACCGATGAAAAAGCCGACCTGATCACAGTCAGCATCGAAGGCAAAGAAGCCTTGATCAATACAGAAGTACTGGTGAGTCCCGATAATTCCCACTTCTTGTCACACAGTTCAGGCCCGTAGCAAGGCATTTAAAAGTGGGGCGGCCATTTAGTAACAATTCCTGCGAGCTTGTTGGGTTTGCTTGTCGGTTGTTTGATTCCGTTTGTTAATACAGGATTGGTAAGAATAAAAAAAAAACATTGTTTAATTTTAGTCTGAAAGCTCACTGATTATTAAGTCCATACGAGAACCATTTTGCTGTGAAATATTTCCCTCTGAAATGAAGTCCCTATTCGACAAAAATTGCATCTAAAATTCTTTCAAAAAGTGCAACAGCTGATTTCAGTTGTTACAACAAAAACTAAGGACAATTTGTCGACATGCCGAAAATTGTGAATGGTTTCTCACTATGTTCTCCTGACTCACACAACGGATTAAGCCCAAATTTTCACAGGTTTGTTAATGCATGAATATATTGTTGATCACACAAAACAGGAACACTGTCCGTGACTATTTTGTCAGCTGTACCGATCCAGTATAATACCTTAAACTATGTTTTTTTTTTAATAATAAACTTGTGTGACTAGTAATTTGATCCTTCAGGGTAAGGATTCAGGCACACCACTCAGCCAAAGATAGCCAGAAGCGAAACCCAGAGCTTGTCATTCGTTACGATTTGGCAACTCAAAAAGTACACAAGGCTCTGGATTTTGTTTCTCTAATGAAAAACACCATTTAAAATTCCCATAATGTGATTGTTCATATCGCCAACCTTTTTGTTTTTCTTCATTTAGGAGGTGAAGACTGAAGACAGGGCTATGTTTCAGATGATCAACACAGCAATGCAGAGGTTACACACTTCAATTGAACCTGGGCAGAGCTGAGAGATGTCGTCTGAACTTCAACCTGCCCTAACAACAAACACAATCTGCATTAGTGTTGGTGAAACCTGTTTTGAGCTCTTTGACTCCTGCATTATCTTTGCGAATTATCAGGATTGTGTCTATAGCTGGTGTGGAGTTGAATTCCTGCAAGCGTAAAGTGTCTCAACGTGAAATGTGCATGGAGTTGAACTCTGAACTCCAACCTTTGACATCATCATGAGTAGAAGCGCCTCAATGTCTGAATCGTGACATCATCATGACCTGTTAATAGCAACAAAGTGTCTCAATGTGAATTGCGCTTGAAGTTGAACTTTGAACTCTGAACCTTGACATCACCAAGATGACCAAATAACTTCAGCCAAGTGTCTCAATGTAAAATGTAAAGGGAGTGGAAACATGAACTCTGAACCTTTACCTCATCTTGACCTGTAAATATGAAGTGTCTACATTTGACTCAGTTTACAGCCATTTCTAAATTAGCAGCTGTGGCTTTATCAATGTTTAAACATTGCCTGAAGCAAAGGCTGCACTTAGGAGCGTCTTAAGCACCTGCGTCTGAAGCACCTGCAGCTGCAGCAGCCAATTTAGACATGGCTTACCTGAACAGGGTTAAATTATGAATGCTTAAAGTTAGGGTCAATGTTTGGTGGGTCATTCCGTGTCAAATCAACCAATGGGGTTGCAGGTCACCTCTCAGATTTGGCTGAAATTCATTTCTAATGTTCATCTATGTGTATAATGAGCATATGCATAAAAGAAAATTCCAACTCCAAGTCGTTTCAAAATTAAGGCCCCTTAAAGTGGGCGTGGCAACCCCCCTTTCAGTGAACGCGATTTGCGACAATGAATATTTTGCATTTTGTAATGCGCTTAAATGCGCCTTTAAAAAAAAATCCAAAGCTATAAATTGGTACCTAGGGTGTCTGTCACCCAAATAGCTTAAATCTGGCTTCAAAACAAGAGTATCTCATCCCCTTCTCTCTCTACAGGCTGCTGAAAACACTAATTTAATCTGCCGAAAAAAATTAATTTCCATATTCAGACCCCCCTCATACTCACAATTGATAGTTTGACAAGCTTGATATTGCTATTTGTATTATATCTAGGCACATGTGGTTATCCCCAAACAAGGATTGAGCCCTTATTCATTTAAAAAAATGTTTGCAAGGCTCCAAAGTTGGTTCTTGACCGAAAATATCAAAAAAACACAGACATTCTTGGTGACCTTTGACCTTGGCAGCAGTTACCCACCAGTATTAAACTTAAACTATTTGTAGATACAAGTTCAATCTATATCTGGACCAAATTTCATTTTGGAGACTCATCTCCTTCATGGTTAGGCAACATTTTGAAATTGGGGTATTTTGCCCATTTTCGGTTGCCACAGCAATGCATAAGGATATGTATGTACATCATGTACACATTGTGTAATACACGTGTACTGTCTCTGTTGATCTCAAAGTGTAGTAATATGACAATTTAACCACGTTTGTTACAAAATAATGATTTAATCTGATCTTACAAAATTGTGTCTTAAAGATGGGCTACACAATAATGTCAGATTAAATCATTGTTTTATAACAATAGTGGTTTAATTGTCATTTTTACAACACTTTGGGATCAATAGTGTACACGTACGCGTATGCAATGTGTACATGATGTACATGCATATCCTTATGCATTGCTGTGGCAACCGAAAATGGGCAAAATACCCCAATTTCAAAATGTTGCCTTACCATGAAGGAGGTGAGTCTCCAAAACGAAATTTGGTCCAGATATAGATTTGACCTGTATCTACAAATGGTCTAAGTTTAATACTGGTGGGTAACTGTTGCCAAGGTCAAAGGTCACCAAGAATGTCAGTGTTTTTTTGATATTTTCGGTCAAGAACCAACTTTGGAGCCTTGCAAACATTTTTTTAAATGAATAAGGGCTCTATCCTTGTTTGGGGATAACCACATGTGCCTAGATATAATACAAATAGCAATATCAAGCTTTTCAAACTATCAATTGTGAGTATGAGGGGGGTCTGAATATGGAAATTAATTTTTTCGGCAGATTAAATTAGTGTTTTTAGCAGCCTGTAGAGAGAAAAGGGGATAAGATACCCTTGTTTTGAGGCCAGATTTGAGCTATTTGGGTGACAGTCACCCTAGGTACCAATTTATAGCTTTGTATCTTTTTTTTAAGGCGCGTTTAAGCGCATTACAAAACGCAAAATATTCATTGTCGCAAATCGCGTTCACTGAAAGGGGGTTGCCACGCCCACTTTAAGGGGCCTTAATTTTGAAACGACTTGGAGTTGGAATTTTCTTTTTTGCATATGCTCATTATACACATAGATGAACATTAGAAATGAATTTCAGCCAAATCTGAGAGGTGACGTGTAAAAATTTTCAGAATATTGGTTGATTTGACACGGAATGACCCTGGTTTTTGTTAACATATTGCTTAATTAAAGGCATAATTATATAGAAAAAAGATACAATAAAAGTCACCAGTGAAAGTTTCAGCTGAATACAGTGTCTACTTGTGAAGAAAAACAGCAAAAAAAACAAAACATGTAACGTTATTTTCACAGGATCGCTAAATCAATTCAAGCTGTGACAGTTGGTACCAACTGCATCTCTGACCGAAGCTTACCTAGACAGACACCAATCCTTAGAAATCTATTGAAGTCTATTCAACTGAAATCATTATGTGGAATGATTACCACCTTCTCCATCTTTATAAACAAGTAAGCATTCAGATAGAAATTACAATTTTTTCCCAAAAATGTTTACAAAGTGATGACCTTACCTTTAACCTTTGCAGTATTTTGATTTATTTAAAAGACAAAGTACAGAATTTGTAAAAGTTTCTCTCTTGAAATTAAGCAGTAGGTACTACTCTGATGTCTTTTTGTTAAACTTATCATAGGGTATTATGCTGTACTTTGGGAAAAGCATTGTTAAGGCCCTTAATTAGATCTTTTAGGAAAAATTCAAAATATACAAAAGGTGCAATTCGTCAAGTCAAACCCATCTGTTAAGATGCCTGCTTATTTAAAAACATAAAATCAAACTTTTAATTTTTGTCAACAATGGAAAAAATCGTGAGGTGCAAGTTAAGCATTTTATCAGATTTTCTGGTGCGATTTTAGGCTTTAAAATGAAGCTGTGTGAACAACTGATTTACTTTCTGGCTATATTTGATGGACTAACCCCTTGCCATTTTTTTTTTCAATTTTAAGCCCAAATTCGATAAAAATGCTGGACTTACCCCTTGCCATTTTTTCAATTTTTGGCCCGAAATCGGATAAAAATGCTGGACTTACCCCTTGCCATTTTTTCAGTTTTTGGCCTAAATCTGATAAAACTGCTGGACTTACCCCTTGCCATTTTTTCAATTTTAGGCCCAAATCGGATAAAAATGCTGGACTTACCCCTTGCCACTTTTTCAATTTTGGGCTCAAATTCAATAAAAATGCTGGACTTACCCCTTGCCATTTTTTCAATTTTCAGCCCAAATTCGATAAAAATGCTGGACTTACCCCTTGCCATTTTAAAAAATTTCAGCCCAATTTCGATAAAAATGCTGGACTTACCCCTTGCCATTTTTTTGAATTTTTGGCCCAAATTCGATAAAAATGCTGGACTTACCCCTTGCCATTTTTTTAAGTTTTAAGCCCAAATTCATTAAAAATGCTGGACTTACCCCTGGCAATTTTTTCAATTTTCAGCCCAAATTCGATAAAAATGCTGGACTTACCCCTTGCCACTTTTTCAATTTTGGGCTCAAATTCAATAAAAATGCTGGACTTACCCCTTGCCATTTTTTCAATTTTCAGCCCAAATTCGATAAAAATGCTGGACTTACCCCTTGCCATTTTAAAAAATTTCAGCCCAATTTCGATAAAAATGCTGGACTTACCCCTTGCCATTTTTTTGAATTTTTGGCCCAAATTCGATAAAAATGCTGGACTTACCCCTTGCCATTTTTTTGAATTTTAAGCCCAAATTCAATAAAAATGCTGGACTTACCCCTTGCCATTTTTTTAAGTTTTAAGCCCAAATTCATTAAAAATGCTGGACTTACCCCTGGCAATTTTTTCAATTTTAAGCCCAAATCTGGTAAAAACGCTGGATTAACCTAACCCTAACCCTAACCCTAACCCTAACCCTAACCCTAACCCTAACCCTAACCCTAACCCTAACCCTAACCCTAACCCTAACCCTAACCCTAACCCTAACCCTAACCCTAACCCTAACCCTAACCCTACCCCTACCCCTTGCCATTTTTTCAATTTTAAGCCCAAATTCGATAAAAAAGCTGGACTTACCCCTTGCCATTTGTTCAATTTTAAGCCCAAATTCAATAAAAATGCTGGACTTACCCCTTGCCATTTTTTCAATTTTAAGCCCAAATTCGATAAAAATGCTGGACTTACCCCTTGCCATTTATTCAATTTTCAGCCCAAATTCGATAAATATGCTGGACTTACCCCTTGCCACTTTTTCAATTTTGGGCTCAAATTCAATAAAAATGCTGGACTTACCCCTTGCCATTTTTTCAATTTTCAGCCCAAATTCGATATAAATGCTGGACTTACCCCTTGCCATTTTAAAAATTTTAAGCCCAAATTCAATAAAAATGCTGGACTTACCCCTTGCCATTTTTTTAAGTTTTAAGCCCAAATTCGTTAAAAATGCTGGACTTACCCCTTGCAATTTTTTCAATTTTAAGCCCAAATCTGGTAAAAACGCTGGATTAACCTAACCCTAACCCTAACCCTAACCCTAACCCTAACCCTAACCCTAACCCTAACCCTAACCCTAACCCTAACCCTAACCCTTACCCTAACCCTAACCCTAACCCTAACCCTACCCCTACCCCTTGCCATTTTTTCAAATTTAAGCCCAAATTCGATAAAAAAGCTGGACTTACCCCTTGCCATTTGTTCAATTTTAAGCCCAAATTCAATAAAAATGCTGGACTTACCCCTTGCCATTTTTTCAATTTTAAGCCCAAATTCGATAAAAATGCTGGACTTACCCCTTGCCATTTTTTCAAATTTAAGCCCAAAATTCAATAAAAATGCTGGACTTACCCCTTGCCATTTTTTCAATTTTAAGCCCAAAAGTCAATAAAATTGCTGGACTTACCCCTTGCCATTTTTTCAAATTTAAGCCAAAATTCATAAAATTGCTTGACTTACCCCTTGCCATTTTTTCAATTTTAAGCCTAAATTCAATAAAACTGCTGGACTTACCCCTTGCCATTTTTTCAAATTAAAGCCAAAATTCGATGAAAATGCTGGACTTGCCCCTCGCCATTTTTCAGTTTTAAGCCAAAATTCAATTAAAATGCTGGACTTACCCCTTGCCATTTTTTTCAAGTTTCTAGCCAAATCTTTTATCAGATTTGGGCTTAAAAATTGAATAAATGGCGAAGGGGTAAGTCCAGCATTTTTATCAGATTGAGGCTTAAAATAAAGAATAATGGCAAGGGTTAAGTCCAGCATTTTTATCGAATTTGGGCTTAAAATTGAAAAAAGGCAAGGAGTAAGTCTAGCAGTTTTATCAAATTTTGGCCTAAAATTGAAAAAATTGGCAAGGGGTAAGTCCAGCATTTTTATTGAATTTGAGCCCAAAATTAAAAAAATGGCAAGGGGTAAGTCCAGCATTTTTATCGAAATTGGGCTGAAAATTGAAAAAAAATGGCAAGGGGTAAGTCCAGCATTTTTATCGAATTTCGGCTGAAAATTGAAAAAATGGCAAGGGGTAAGTCCAGCATTTTTATCAAATTTGGGCATAAAATTGAAAAAATGGCAAGGGGTAAGTCCAGCATTTCTTAACAGATTTTGGCCTAAAATTGAAAAAATGGCAAGGGGTAAGTCCAGCAGTTTTATCAGATTTAGGCCAAAAACTGAAAAAATGGCAAGGGGTTAGTCCAGCATTTTTATTGAATTTTGGGCTTAAAATTGAAAAAAATGGCAAGGGGTAAGTCCAGCATTTTTATCGAAATTGGGCTGAAAATTGAAAAAAAAATGGCAAGGGGTAAGTCCAGCATTTTTATTGAATTTGGGCTGAAAATTGAAAAAATGGCAAGGGGTAAGTCCAGCATTTTTATCGAATTTGGGCTTAAAATTGAAAAAATGGCAAGGGGTTAGTCCAGCATTTTTATTGAATTTTGGGCTTAAAATTGAAAAAAATGGCAAGGGGTAAGTCCAGCATTTTTATCGAAATTGGGCTGAAAATTGAAAAATAAATGGCAAGGGGTAAGTCCAGCATTTTTATTGAATTTGGGCTGAAAATTGAAAAAATGGCAAGGGGTAAGTCCAGCATTTTTATCGAATTTGGGCTTAAAATTGAAAAAATGGCAAGGGGTAAGTCCAGCATTTTTATTGAATTTTGGCTTAAAATTGAAAAAATTGCAAGGGGTAAGTCCAGCATTTTTATCGAATTTGGGCTTAAAATTGAAAAATGGCAAGGGGTAAGTCCAGCATATTTATCGAATTTGGGCTGAAAATTGAAAAAATGGCAAGGGGTAAGTCCAGCATTTTTATCAGATTTGGGCATAAAATAAAAAAAAGGCAAGGGGTAAGTCCTGCAGTTTATCCGAATTTGACCAAAAATTGAAAAAATTACAAGGGGTAAGTCTAGCTTTTTAATCAGATTTGGACCAAAATTGGAAAAATGGCAAGGGGTAAGTCCAGCAGTTTTATCAGATTTAGGCAAAAAATTTGCTTTTCCAATTATACCCTGTAGGGAAATAAAATGTCCAATTTTAAAAATATTATTGCGGCTTGCAGGCTCCAAAGGCCATCATCAGTGCCTGCAATGTCTTTGACATCCATTTCCACCCACCTTTGGCATACAAATCTGCTCATCCCACCTTTCTTGACGTTTCCTGTGGCACCATGCTGCTCCGTAGCAGCAGCAGCTGCAGCAGCCGCTTTCGCCTTCTGATGAAGCCTCCACTAGGTTAGAAAACCCGAGCGAGTTCTTCATTTGCGACGGCTGCTGACATTGTCTTGCTGGAAGTGGTGGTTGGTGTGGTAGTTATCGCATTCATCAAGGGCTCATGGCACCACTTTGAGAGACTGGAATGAAAGCGCAAGTACAAAGGGGACAGAAAGTGAGAATGCCTTACAGCGTTGTGTCGAATCTCCTAAAATGATACCTAAAAGTATACACACGGGCAAATACTTAAATAATTATTGTCCAAAACTTTGTACCTCCCTCATGAAATGAATGTTGTTTGGCGCAATCTTTGAAAAGGAACATTTTTTATTTATTAGCAGAACTATAGTCTGCCCACACAAATATTATTTTTTGGGGCTGATCAGGAAATTGACACAAATTTCAGACTTTGGCGTGTCATGGCCTAGCGGTTAAGAGCACTGGATTCAAGCTCTGGTGTTTGATCAGCAGAGTGTGGGTTCGAATCCTGGTCGTGACACTTGTGTCCTTAAGCAAGACACTTAACCATGATTGCTTCGTAAAGTTGGGGAGGTAGTGCTTTCTGCTCTACCAGCCAGGCTTCTGATGGATGATACCCAAGCCTACATCCGTATGGACTGTAAAGGGGGTAACCCTGTTTCAGCCCCAGGAGTAGGTGGCAACGGCCCCTGGAAAAAAATAGTTGATTGTAGCCCACACCTTGAAGTGGCCTTCAGGCCTTGTGTGTCTGGCAACTTGCATAAAAAGAAAAAAAAAGAAAAAAAAAGGCTAAATCCCTTTGGAACAAGACGGCAGATTAAATAGTATTGCTAGCGAGCTTGTTTTCATGACACGAAAGACAAGCTGAGTGAAACTATGGATAGAAGCTTTCTGAGGAGCTTTGCCAAGATCTGCCTATTTTTTATGATCAAACTTGACTGTTTCAGGGCTCAAACTTGGGGGAAAAACCCCACAAGACTGCAGGGCTTTTAGCTCAACATTTTTACTGGACCAACATTTATTTTACAAGATCGGATTCAAAAATGAACGACAAGAGAAGATACATGTATCTCATTTGTCATGCTACTTCGAAATTCAACAGAATTGAAAGATAATATCGGGTTCATTGTCAATATTTCTGACAAAGTTACTATGCAATGAGGTATTGCTGTTATTAATCAATTGAAAAACACAAGAGTCTTGTCTAATTGTAAATCTACCTGCCCAAAGCTAAAAGTACCGGCCTCGGGCCTACGGTCCAGTGTTAATTTCAAGCTCTGTGTCTATGCAGCCTAGAGACAACACAGGAATCAACACTTGCTTTTACCACAAGATACTCTGAACTTGCTTCACAGCTTGTGATCGACCCATTTTTTTGTTTTGTTTTTTACTTCTTCCCAAGTTTTGGAAGAAAAAAATCACTTCAGACAAGAGTTATATCCGCTAGAATGCTATTCCGAGCTTGTCCTTCCTCTCTATATAGGCCTACAGTACATTATAGTAATTATATGTCACGACAAAGGGTGAGAACTGAGAAGTACTTTAGTTTGAAAAATAGAATTAGCTGTTGCAAACTGCTTACCAACCAAAAGGACCTATGGTATCAATGCCAAAAAATAGTAAGTGGCCTGACGTTTCGACTCTAGCAAAGTCTTTCTCGAAGGCTAAAAAAAAGAAAAAAAAGAAAGACTCCCTGCTAGGGTCGAAACGTCAGGCCACTAACTATTTTTTTGCAAGTACTTTTAGTTTAACGACAAATATCACGCGGTGTTCAAAGTCTGCGCCCGAGCTACCCTGAACAAATTTTGATATCATGCAAGGGAACTAAATTTCTGCCGTCATAAAATGGCACACTGTGCAAATTTTAAAAAGAAAGATAAATTTCCAAAGACTGCTCTCAACAACGCAAAAAAAACAAGCAAACACGGGCTAGATATTACTTTTTTTGCACGGAGCATTTTTGTGCAACATTTTTGCAAACTCAAGAAACACAGTTTTTGCACTGATACAAAGATTGGGATTAAGTGGTATTTCTGACATGGTGACAAGTTTAGTCGGTATGGACAGTTCCACTGTGTTCAGCAAGTCTACATCGGAGTATGCCTCAGATTTGCAATTCTCATTCTTCAGAAGGTCCTTAGAGGCAAAATTAAGGCAGTTGCAGGCAACTTGACATTAACAAAAAAGTTTCAGACATTTCAGGTTACGTGATAGGGCGATAGTTGCCACATCGATCATGTATGGAAACTCATGAGCATGAGGAGGTAGTTCCTTGTTGTGCCACATGTGTGTGTTTAGATTGTCCCTTACCAAAGATTTTCAATTCAAGTTTCCAATTAGAACCAATTGGAGTTTTCGCACTGTTGTGTTTTGGCACCAAACTTAGTAATGGACCCAATTGGATTGAGTTAGTCACCACAAAAAAATGTTTTTATCCATTGGCCCGACAGCTCAATAGTCAGGATACCGATCCTTGGACCATTGAGCAAAAAAAGTAGTTTATACCCATTGGGAATCATTGGGCCGACAGTCCAAAAACATATGGGATGTAATGATGTAATATCCCACCCCACTCGAGGGATTTACACCAGTGCAATTAACTAATTCTAAATTCAGTTGGCACACATTGGAATAACATGAAGAATTGTGGGTTTTTTTTCCAATTGGACCTTGTTCTGTTGGAAAAGAAAATTTCCAATTGGAAATATTATTAGGACAGGAGGTGAAAATTCGAAATTGGTAGAAACAAATTTCAACTAATTCCAATTCAATTAAATCAAGCCAACTCACTCCAATTGGACTGAGTTGGTCTAAGATTTTATTCCAATTGGAAAATTCAGTATTCCAATATAAACCAACTCACACCAACTCAATACCATGAACTCATGAATCCAATTCATTCTAACGCACAGTAACTGGCTACACAAAAACAATTCATTGCAATGGATTTGACATTTTTGGTAAGGCATGTATTGTAAGGTAGGTTCTTTGTTGAATAAAATGGTATAAATCCACTCACCCACTACTGCATGTTCACACTAACACTACACTCTGGATTGACGATGTCCTTGGATTTCAGAAAAGTCGTATTTAAACAATAATTCAAGAACAAGTTCCAAGTAATGTAGTAAAAAATAGTACTGTAGCCGCACTCGCTCATAAAATTAAGGTGTACAGAAAAAGTTGTAAACAAAAACCAGCGCCCTCTCGTGTTGACAAAAGTTGTTGACGCAGACGAAATTAAAGCTGCAGCACAGCAAGTACACTGAGGTGAACAAACAGATTTTACCACATGGTTAGACGATTCCGTCTTTTCTAAAGGCTCCGATGTGTATTCTAACGATCATGGACGTTATTTTAGACTCAGTAACTGCACGGCTGGGGTGTTTTATTCGAAATGTTGACATATTCGGTCGTACCACAGCGCCAGGCAAACACGCACGTTGCGATTGCTGTGATTTTCCTTATCCTAGTGAGTCCAAAAATTGCCCAAGACAAAAAGAAAAGACACAAGAAAATAGCTTGAAAATCACCTGATGGCCTCTTTTAATATGTCAAAGATAAACAATTCGGCATTTAATTGCACTCATGATAATTTTTTGCTCTTTTAAAATGTTGCTTTTCAGTCCATAATCACAAGCGAACCCACCCCCCCCCCCCGAAAAGAGAAGGGCATATTCATAGGTTCAACAGATATTCTCGAAAAATTATGATGCATAATGCCCTGGTTCTGATATGTTTTAGGCCCTAATAATAATAATCAATGTTCTTTGTCTAAAATGTGACCGATGACCATTGAAGAAATATATATTCACGTTTACAATTTTTGGAAAACAACATTTATTCTTTTTTGCCTTTTAACACCATTTTAATTCACTCTGACCTTTGGGATTAACATGGTATAGATCAAATGTATTGTAATTAGGGTGGTGTGGGTTTTCCAAGCCAATTTCAGCAAAAAATTACTAAATTTTGTGAAATTCACGCATTTTTCCCTAACCCACTCAAAGTAGGGTTTCGTTTTAGCTTTTAATGCAGTCAATTTCGTTTTCGTGCACAAATCCCATGATTTCGCCTTTCTCATTCAGATTCGTTTCAGTCATTCTATTTCATTTATAAGCATTTAAGACTACACTTTGACCATTGTTAAGTTGAATTTCCTCTACCTATATTTCGTACACCTGATGAAATTAAAAGAAAAGAAAGAAAAGAAAAAATTGAAAAAAAGAAGAAGAAGGAAAGAGCAAGTAAAGAACACTATTACACTAAATATTACAAACCAATCGTTTGCGAGTTAGTGAATAATATCTGCTTATAGTCCCATCCGCTTATTAAATATGAGTTCTTCAGACTCATGCGACAGCAGCCCAGGGCGGTATTCCCCCGTGAAGCTAAGAAAGAATACAGGAAAGTTATTGGCCCAATGACCAAAAGTGCAATAAACCAAATTAATCTTAGCTTTTTAACCCTTTTCTGTTCACATCATAGACTGGGTGTGGATGATTAGATTTCTCAACCCAAGTGCACTTTGTTTCTGCTCTTTGTACTTTTTAAACTTTTGATCTTTTGTAGTAAGTGTTTTCAAACTTGTGCGGGCAATACATTTTTCCTTTTTTATTCTATTTTTTTCCGTAGATTTATAATTCTTATTTGTTATTCCCACATGACCCTAATAACTGTTTTTTTATTAGTCTGGTTCTTCATAAGTTGTTGGTACAATTAAAAGAAGCCTTTGCAGAAACAGCGTTATGTGATCTGAAAATCAACCAGAAAAACAAAATAATTAACAACCGAAATTATTGTGTTTGAATGCTCATGTGTACGGGTTTTACTACTTTCTCCTGACTCACCCAAATAGCGGCAAGTTAACCGAAAACGTTCACAGGTTTTATTTCATGTGTGGTTGATCACACAAAACATGAACACTGTACGCGAATATTTTGTCAGCTTCACTAATTCTACCTTCAAAAGTCACAGTAAAAAACAAATTATAACTTCATGTAGCTGTTTATTATCTCGTACACTGTATAATTGTAGCCTGGAAATGTTGCCCTGACTGTTTATTTTGTATTTTTTATGTTTTTAGAAAAATCTTTTTCGGATATGACTTCATTTTAGAGGTAGATAGTCTATTTCACAAAATAAATGGCTGTAGTGTAATAATAAGAACTATTCATAATCTGTAAGCCTTCAGACTAAAATATTAAACAATGGTCATTATAATAATCCTTACAAATCCCATATAAAAACACTTTAATTTGATCCGGTTCTTAGAAGTAATTATTGTATTTAACTGAGACTTTGTCTTTTTACGTTTCTCACCCATTGTTTTTGGATGATACTTGAAGTGGACGAAAGGAAAATAGAAGATAAGACCAGAGAAGATGAAGATACAGGCGTATATAATCTCCATCCCTGGTCCATTGATGAAGGGAGACACTATGAGGTACAAGGAACTGATAAAGACGACAACGACGAAGATCATTGGCACCTGGGGAAAAAAAAATAAAAAAAAATAAGCACTCTTGACTTCTGAGATTGGGAAGAAGCAGAAGATTTTACAGTTTTCTCAAGAAACATCGCCTGGCGAAACG
This sequence comes from Pisaster brevispinus, assembly GCA_023634235.1. Taxonomy (NCBI): domain Eukaryota; kingdom Metazoa; phylum Echinodermata; class Asteroidea; order Forcipulatida; family Asteriidae; genus Pisaster; species Pisaster brevispinus. The sequence goes on from JAMKCF010000001.1 coordinate 31,696,246, forward strand.
ATTTTCACTGGATACTTAGTTAAATATTCAGGCATTTGTCTCTCTCAGTCAAGTAAGTAAGTTTGTAGTAACTGTGAGTACTTTTGTTCATGTCTTGCAAATGATGTACTCATGTTGCTTGGATTGAATAGAATGTGTTGTCACATGGCATTGGGGACAAATCTTGCTGAGTTTAGAGGCAGCTTGTAAACAAAGTATAGAACGTTTCTTAACCGCGAGAATATTTACTTGTCGACGTACTTTGTAGGGTCTGGGACGGTCAGGTAGACGGTAACGGAGTATAGGGACGGCCATCACGGCGCTTCCGTAGAAGATCCACCCAGCGAAACTGAGACCGTAGACCAGCGTGTCAAAAGAGCCAATGGCGATGAGAAACAAAGCAATGATAGCCTGGTACAGGTTAGACAATGAAACCAGAGTTTAATTTCACAGAACTGATTCAGCACAAAAAGGAGCTAATCACAACAACATGTTGCCTGCCAAAATAAGGTTACCGGCCCAAATACCATGTCACAAGTACGTTCTGCGACTGGTATCCTGCTTAAAATTATTTTGCTCGGCAGAAAATGTTGAAGTGTGCTTTTCTTGGTGCTTAAGCAGCTCTATTAAATTGGGAACAGATGTTTAACTCAACCCACTTTTAAAATTAAACCTGCACTCCATTGATTTATGAGACAATAGTTTTTGTGTTGGAATGAAAACCGGCAGAGGGCGCCCTATAAAATACCAGCAGAGGACGCCCTGTATTATAAGACCACACCAACGACAGAAACTGATCTTTAACAATGAAACAGATCAGTGGATCACACATAACCGACGTCATGAAGCAGAGAATGGTGCAGGCAAACTTACTGCTAAGCAAAAATTAACAGGGAACCAGTTGCAAGCAATTGCATGTTATCGTGGCTGGTAACCTGTTTCTGCCAAGCAATATTTTTCTTGCAAACACAATTTTGAGTTTAAACAGCTTCTCAGTAGATCACAGCATTTTTGAACGCGGGAGGGCGTGTGTGTGTTCTGAATTACATGGTTTTATTGGAAAAATATTGGGCGGGGCTCACCTCCAGCAAGATACCTGGGAGGGGTGTTCTTCTTTCTATGCTGATCATGCTCAGAACCTGAGCCATGTGACCCTCACGACTCGTAACATACGGAAGTCTAGTCAAAAATAAAAATGATAAATTAATCAATATAACCCATTCAGAACACAAAACTTTTCAAAAGGCTCTTCAGGAAATCCAGCAGTTCTATTGAAGCAATTCTATTGATAGTATACTTGTCCATAATATAAAACTAAGACGTCGACTTGTTTCCGCCTAACAAACTGCCCCTATGGTGTTAATTGACACCGGGGTGTTGTCACAAATAGATACCAAACAAATTATTCAATATTAACATCATTGTCCTACCTGGAATCGGAAAGAGAAGACCCCATTGCTCCTCCGAAGACTGAGATGCAGATACCCAGAGGCACGATCCAAGACATCACACCCAGCGACTCCTCAGAGAAGTCCTGTCTCACAAAAAGGGGGATTTTTATTTTCTTCAAAGAATCAACCAAGAGTAATTTGACGTTTGCCATGTTATTTCTCCATACGGAACTTGGATCTTTTGAAATGTTTACAGACTTTTTTTGCATCATTTGATATACCGAACAGACCGTTCAGTAGAGTTATACTAAGGGCATCTTGCAGGGTTTTGAGTCGATGGACAAACAAAAGATATCGACATGTACATGTAGTATTCAATGGTGAACCAATGTATAAAATGCAAGACTGTCTCAGTCTTTGTTGTTTGTTGCCAGTGAAGTTCTATTCTTCTGTTCAGACCATTAGAAAATGAAGATTTGTGTCCCTCAAAATACAGTTATTTTACAAAACGCATTGAGGGTTTCAGTACATACCAGTGCGACTGCTTTTGATGCGAGCATTTCATTCGGAGACAGAACAGTCAAATACGACAGGTTGACAAAGATGTAAATCACTATGGTAACCGGAATGCTAAGCATCACGGCCAATGGTACATTTCTATAGAATAGAATAAAAGGAACAATTTATGACTAACTTAACATAGGCCCTAAATCTCCCATGCCCTCCCAAATACTATAATCTTCCATGCAAAACTACTACAGGGGAATTTTTTCCACCGTGACCATCTTTTGTACCCTTAGTTAAATGTGTATATCTGAAAGCATTTACATTTCGATCTTGCATTCAGCACGTTCTATAAAGCTTACCTTTTGGGATTGAAAACCTCTTCGTAAACTGTGCTCAATGAGCCCCTATAAAAAACAGAAAACAAATAAAAAATCACTGTGCGAGCAACAAGCTCAGAAGGTGTGTCTGCCCGATGATTCGTTATCTATTAATATACTTTCAATAACCATCTCTCTTTACCTATATACATGCTATAAATGGATATGTTTGTGTTTGTTCTTGTTTATGCCTCTGACGAAGGTCCGGTTTGGATCGAAAGCTAAGGCCGTCTCCCCTACTAATTTCATGTTTATATATCTCAATGTAAATTTTTATTTAAAATATTGTCTCATCAAATAATGTTGGACGCTCAACAAAATTGAGGGGCTTTTTAAATAATTGGAAGGATATCAAGTGCGCCCTCAGAGTTCTTGGGCCAAGTGCAACATTTCTTATTTTACACATTTAAGTTTGTGTCCATGTGATTTTGGACTGCTCTCTTTCCGTTTGGCTTTCAATAGGGAGAGAACATTTTCATTTGGGGATTTCTCCTATATTAATATTTTCGGTTTTGCGTCAGTTTTGACTCATTTCAGAGTTATATTGACACAGAATCTGGGGTTGCACTGACTCGAAAATGGTCAGGCCCGACTAGACTCAAAATCCGGGTCAATTTTAACCGTGAGTTTTTAGAGTGTTAATCCTTCCAACCATGTAAATAAAAGGCCGTCTCCAAATTAGCGGCTACAGCTACGGCTACGGCTACGGCTAGAATTCCACGTCATTGTGCGCTGAAATATAGGACGTCCTTGGCTTTACCTTTAGCAACAGTTGTAGCCGTAGGCTGTAGCCATCGATTTGGAAACAGCATTATGTATAGGAACTCTTGGAGACAAACTCACCAGCCATCGTACGGGTACAGACCCTGGTAGAATGCCGCGGATAGATGAAAGAATCCTGTATTGGAACCGTGGAATGAGACGGCAGGGTTGATGATATGTTCATTGTGTCCTGCCGTGTAATAAAGGCACACAACTATTTAGTTGTTAATCCTGACTGTGAAGATTCTGGCCCTTTTTAAAGCACACGGATAACATTGATTGTCAAAAACATGGGCTAAATTTCCTAGAGCTGCTTATGCACACAAAAAAGCGAAGCACAACAAAAAATATGCTTATCAGAATAAGGTTACCAGCCAAACTACCATGTCACAAGTAAATTTTGTAAATGGTATCCTGCTCATTTCTGCTGAGCAGAAAGTTAATAAGCAACATTTTCTAATTGAGCAGTAAACGCACTTTTTTGACCCAACATGACATAAGAAACCCTAAAAAGGTTTAAGTCAGGGTTTAATGATTGCAAGCCGTAAATCCACCACGGTCATAACGATAGCGTGAGTTCAAATCCCACCGCTGCCACCAAATGTAACACGCGGGTATGAGTGTTACAAGGGTTGGTCGATAACGACATAGACATATTAAAGACGATGATTAAATCATTATTTACTTAGGCTTAATCATGAGTTAATTTAGTTGTAGTCCTTGGCTGGTACTCTCAGATCAAAGAGTAGAAGAAAACAGTCTTTTGAAAACTGAGAACTTATACATGTCAACGACGAAAACCAACCCATCCGCTTAATTTGTAATGTCCTTAGTCTCCAATTGTTTTGTTGTTATCAGCCAGCCTTGAAGCACTCACATTCACGTGTTACATTATCAAGAAAGAATAATAATAAACAGGCTTGAGCGAAGACTAATAGTTACCCTGAAACATTCTCACGACACCCACGCTACTAATGATTAACAGCACCACGACCTTTGACACCGTGAAGAGGACGTGGAGATTTGTTGTCCACTTTACGCTAACCGCATTGACATATGACGTAATCACTGTATTTATGGTAAAACAAGGACAGGTAGAGTCAAAAGCTTTGGTAGTCTTCACTATGGTTAGGACAGGGTTAATGGTCGTAAAATGTGATATAGGAACATTCAAAAGTTGGATTGAAAAAATAAATAAATAAATAAACAAATACAATAAAATAAATAAAAAATAACAACGATTGAAAAACAACTCTTGTTCAATATTAATCAATGATCATCCAACACAAAAAATATTAACTATAAAAAAAGTGAATGACCTTTCGACCCTATCAGAGTCTTTCTCTGAGGCTAAATGAGAACACGAAACATAAACAGGTACACTAGTGTATAACAGAAGCAGTCAAGTGGACAGAAGTGAAGAGAGGGAGGGACAGAAACACAGAAAAAGCAAGGAAAGGAACATGGAAGAAGGAGACAAAAATTATCATAATCATATGAAAGAGCTTCGACATAAATGTTGACATGTGGCAGTTATAATTCACTACTTTTGTTAGCCTTACTCGTTACGAGTGCAGCAAACAATTTGATGAGTACATCAGGTACCATACAGTCTCCGGGGATGACAAAGTCTGTTATGTACGTCCCGAGCGCCAGTGTGACGAGGGCCATACCCCCAGGGCGCATGAGCAGACTCGAAGTCCATGAGTAGAGGAATGCTGGGATATTTCCATACGCCTCCTTGAGGTAGATGTACTGGCTTCCTGACTTCCCTGTTACGATACTCAATTCAGCGAAACACAAGGCACCTGTCCACAAAATTGAAAGCATTTGTTGTAACTGCAGATTTCACAAGGGTGACTGCTCTATGTTTCGACATCCCTTCATACCGATAACCCTTCATGATCTGCACTCTGGGGTTGGGGTTAGGGTTAGGGTTAGGCTTAGGGTTATAGGGTCAGGGTTAGGGTCAGGGGTAGATTTAAGAAAATAAATTAGGGGTGTTGGAACATAGGGGTGTCAGACCATAGGTTTGCTCCCCATACCTGGAATGCACTCACCATCTCAATCAGAGAATCCGATTCTTTATGCAAACTCAAGAAGTGTATCAAAAATTATTTATACCCAATCTAATGCGCTGCGTTCTTAATGTAGTGGCGCTTTATAAATGCATTATATGTATGTATGTACGTACTGTGGACAGATTGTGGCAATATTTATCAGAATTGTGTGCCTGTGATGATATGGCATACAGTCAGAGTATGGTCACAGAAAGATGTTTTGTCTAATAGGTTCATCGCAGATTTGTCCTTAAATACTGGTGGAATAACAAGCAATTTTCAACTAAAAGGCTGCCATTACTTGTTATTCTACATGTGCCTGTATGTTTTCAAAGAACAAATCTGTATTGGCCCTAAACCAAAACCTTTCCCGTCACATATTCTGACTGTGTGCCAAATACCATAATTTAATCATCGAATGCACTACCCCACCAACTGCCTGCCGTGCGAACACTGTACTGATTGGTTACGAACCCGTCACAGGGGTGGGCGGGGGGGGGGGGGGAGTCATACCCGAGCAGACAGTGTGTGCCGATTATGACCTCACAGTTCATGTTTATCCCGAAATAAACATACTAGTTACAAACAGTCTTTGCTTCAAATAAAAGTCAAGTTCAAAATGTCAAGGCCTACCTCGATCACTTTAAATGTGTTTGCAAATTCATACTAGATCGCGCTGTATATCAATGTTAAATGCCCCGAAACGTGGAAAAATGTATCAAGTTTCTTTGTTGTATTGTTTATGCTTTATGTTTTCTTCGAAAGAAATTAAACATCCCGCACAAAACTGTATAACATCATTAATATCTACAAGAAAAAGGGTGAATGTTTATGAGTTTTAGTCATTTTGGGGGGTTCAAATATGAAGATATCGTCACCGACACCACGAACTGACACACACGTAGATACCAGTAAAAAGTAGCAATCTGAGAAAACAGCGTTTGAAGTTGGACGTTTTTTAAAATGAAGTTTTCCTGCAAAAATCCGAAGTATTTTCAACTAGTTTTCTTACAGTGGGAACTTGATGCTTTGAACTTCATATAAATGGTGCTTTTTACTGCTTTTTGTTCTAAATTAATAAGCAATAAAGTAAGACAGGTTTGTGTCAGTTCATGGCGACGAAAAATTACGCAACCAGGCATTTTCCATCGCCACGAACTGACACCATCCAATGTATTACAATGCGGTTGTGTCAGTTTGTGAAAATGTAGGTCAGCGCGCGCGCTACACACCAAGTGTTTGTGTCAGTTCGTGGAAACGTTTTTTTTTTCACTTTTGAGGTTTGTGCGAGCCGTGTGTTGCAATGGTAAATTGAACCTCTGTGTCAGTTCGTGGTGTTGGTGACGATATGCTTGGATTATTAAGGTGTTACATCGCCGTGCCCAGTAAAGGTATTGGTGCTGCAGAATCTAGGTATACACGTTCTCATTTTTTTTCTCTCGTAAAAACACAAATTTGACGATCGAGCTAAATTGAAGTATCGGATTACACTATTAAGGACCTTGTCACACTGTTTTTTGTTTTTTTTACCAAGAACTTGGAGGCAACCAGTTGTGCAGTATACAAAGGAAATTTGGAAGTGGCACAATAGACCTTATGCACATGACGTCATTTCAGTAGGCCGCCCTCACCTAGAGGTCAAAAGGAGGTTGTTCATTGGCCAATCCTGTGCGCCGCGCGTACAAATCTTTGCGATTTGATTGTTTCGTCACCGTTTTACCTCTAAGATGGCGGTTGGATGACGTCAATGCATAAGGTCTATAGGAGACATTTGGCCCTCACTGACGTCACTGAAGACCTGTCATTGGCTGAGAGTTTTGCGCGACGCGTTAACGAGTGCACGTTTCTACAATTTTTTGGTCTCCGTGATGACGCCCAAAGCAATAATGTCTTTTCCCAAAAAGGTATTGTTAAAATTGGAATGCGGATGTGTTTCCTTCTTGCGCAGGGGCCGATATCATAAAGCTGCTTAAGATTAAAAAGTACAACAAAATGCTTACCATAATAAATTTACCAGTCAAGTGACTGCCACGCCACATGTACAGTTTGTGAGTGGTATCCTGCTAATTTCTGCTAAGCAGAAAATTGTCGAGCAGCTGTATGAAATTGGGCCTAGAACTGGTTGCCTGTAAACACGGCCCTCCTAGAGGCCTCACAAATCAACCCACCTGCTAGGGAGACTAACCCACACACCACCCAGACCACCAGGCTAAGACCGACGCTTCCAGTCCCACTGAGTACACCTTGGGGAGAGATGAAGATTCCAGACCCAATTATGGTTCCCATGATGATAGAAATTGCTGCAATAAACAACAATTAAATAGTAAACAAACAGTGAATAACATTTCATCTTAACATTCAATGACACCATCGCTCACTTATTGAGTAACAGTTTTGAATTAAAAAGTCATTAGTCCGCCATTTTTTTTTCAAAAAATCTAAAAAATTCCAAGTTCCACAACTGCACCTAGCCAAATAGCATGCCAAATGTCTTATTACTATCCGGCGTTTGTTTTTCACTAACACAATCCAACAATGACCCGCTCTCCAGGAATTCCCATAGGAATTGTACAGCAATTACTTAGCCTTGCTAAGTTGTGTGAACAAAGGGTGTTATTCAAAGAAATGGTTGATTGAGCAGAAAGAGACATGTGGGCTCATCTAAAAATACAATTTTGCTTGAATTGATTTTATTTAGTCAAAAGGGTCGCTATCTAATGATTTGGGTGATTTAAAAGTGATTTGGTTCTTCACAGAAATGTATTACACGCTAAAATCAAACTGTTACTCAACAAGTAAGGCATGGCGAAATGGTGTGATTTTTTTGTTGATGGTGTCACGGAGAGATGAGTTGCTGTGAACGCTGAATGTTTCAGTTTGGATTTCAAACATTATTAAAGTTACATGCACATGTAAACTTTTGTTTACACTGTATGACAAATTACTCCTTGCGATTGATTATTCTGAGTATGAATTGGGAGACAATTTGACACAGTGCTTTAAGAACTGTTGAGAACTGTTTGTTGACAAATAAGATAAACAACTTGACAGGGAAATATAATTGTTTATATAATGATGTAAAACAGAAAATAATAATTTAGCGGTAAGTAGACGGCAGCCGATCTGCACAAGGACCCTTGTTATTTGAAAATGTTAATATTTTTTTTCCCCGTTAATCATTATATTAAGGCCTCAAGGAAACTGGAAAAAAAAATATAATTAGTAGGGGAGATGGCCTTAGCTTTCGATCCAAACCGACCTTCGTCAGAGGCATAAACAAGAACAAACACAAACATATCCATTTATAGCAAAAAGAGGAGCAAAGGATTAAGGGAGAGTATCCAGAAAAAAGCGGGAAATATAGCCAATCAGAGTTATAAATTTACAAATAATGGGGTGGCTAAGAACCATATATAAATACATAAAATAATATCAGCTTTATGATTTGTTTTATAGGAAATTGTCATTTTGTCATTTTGAGCACAGTGAACTGAAAAGTATACAGCAACAAACTGTAACAGATTTTACAGTAATTGAAATTCAGACTGAGATTTTTTAAAGGATTGGCTGGCTTTGGTTGCCAGTCTCTGTACTGTAAACTTTACAACATTTCTTTTTGAGTGTTTACTAATGATAAACAGAGTTTTCTTTAACTAACAATGCGCAGGGGTTATTTTTTTTATTTATTTATCTTTTGTTAATAATTGAAAGTTGGCAGCAAATTTGAATTTGGACGCAACATATTATGTTAACACGATTGATTCGGCCGTCCATGCCAATCGATCTGCACAAGAACCCTTGCAATTTAAAAATATTATTTTTTTTAAATTTACTGTTAAGCATGGTTAGGCCTACAGAAAACTGTAGAAAAAAACACTATATATATATATTTATATTTAAAAAAATTACCTTTATGTCTTATTTATAGGAAATTGTCATTTTGTCAATTTGAGCAAGGTGAACTGAAAAGTATACAGCAACAGTCTGTAAACAGTTTAACAGTAATTGAAATATACAAATATATAATTTTACAAAGGTTGGTCTGAGTCGGCTGTCAGTCTTTGTACTGTACAATTCACAACATTTCTTTTAAATTGTATAGCACTCATTTAAAACTAATTGTAAAAAGAGTGTTCTTCAACAATGCGCATGATTAATTGAGAAAATGTTTCACATAACGCAGAATGTCTTGTTTCATCACATTACACTTCTTTTTTAAATAACAACTCACCTTTGATCAGTCCAATTTCTTTTCTCAGTCGTACTTTCTCATCCGAGGCTTTCCTTGTATGCCCACTGGAAGGAGAAGAGCGATCTCCATCTTTTATTTCTACTGTAGGCTGGTCACTCTTGCTCTTCATTTTGGGTCGCTTCTGAAAACATTTTTAAAGAGAAGACATTAGATTCACACCTAGTAGCCTATTGAAGGCAGGGTATGTGTTATGTATTCGGGAGAGAATTGAAGCACAACACGGACCAAGTTCTATCCTTGGCCAGAGAGGCTTTATTAAGTCAACAGAGGACGCTATACAAGTTTACTGGAATATCACAGTCCTTTTGGCAACTGTCAGAGACCATTATCCTCCCTTTGTTTATCCCAACATATGCATGAATTAACAAACCTGTGGAAATTTGGGCTCAATTGGTCTTCTAAGTTGCATGAAAATCAAATTAAAGAAAAAAAAACCCACAAAACACAAAACACACACACCCTTGTTGTGTTTAGATGCCTGAGAAAGACTTCGTGCATGAAGCCTTTCTCAGATTCAAAATGGTGACAAATTGTTGAATTCTTTCTCTAGAACCACCTTACTTCAAAAGGGGTCGTTTCTGTCAACGTTTTATAACATAAACTGCTCTCCAGTGCTATTTACCATGTAAGTGTTCATGGTCATAAACATGTAGCGTAATTACCAAAACTATACACTGTACATAAAATAATTTGTAATAAAACTGATTTATTATAATTTAATTTAATAACACTAATTGTACATGTTAGTAATAAGATTTTCAAGGGTATTTGGTCAAAGTATTTATTAAAATAAATGAGAAAATATAATTAGCTGTTTTTTAGCCTTTGAGAAAGACTCGCTGCTAAGTTGAAACGTCAGGTCATTAATTATTATTTGTTAAAATTCATAAAATAAAAAAAGGACTAGATGGTCGCAATCCAAAGGTTAGGATGTACTGCGCACGGTCAAGTTGAGTGAAATGTAATTGCAATATTTCATCCGAGTGATTAGCTCCTGCACGAACAAAACGCACTCATTGTTTGTTTTATCTCACTACATAAATCCTTTTCCTGTGAATTAATTTGGGGTTAACAAACAAAAAATTACCAGAGTGGGATTTCTTTCTAAGCTACGTAATTTGTAATCTTTGTTGTTACTCTCTCTGTTTTTTTTTTCTCGGTTTTTATGCGCCTCGGAATAAGTTTAGTCTTAGATAGATGGCGCTTTACAAGTTTTAATTATTAATATTTAAAACCAACGACCTCCTGCTCAAAGTGCCGTGAATTAATTTGTTTAACAACAAACCAAACAAATTTACACAGACGCTCTCGGTCACCTCCCACTCCGCAAATTCCAACCCCTCTTTCTAAACAACGAGAATGACTCCATCTAGACACCGACCTTGTGAACATCAATTGTGGTTTACGTGTCACTTCCATGCCCATAGGTGTACGACTCGGGGTGCAAGCGGCGACTGCCCTCCAAACTTTAGGAAAAACAGTGGGGAAATCAAACCCCTTTCCCCCTCTTGACCAAGGAGTCCACATACGCCCATTCCCATACCCACCCATTAACCAATATTATAGCGACACCACTGGACTGCTGTCCTTTATCTATAATCATAGTTATCATGCAACTTTTGGTATCGTTTTTCAAACCTAAATACAAATACAAATATAATTTTGATTTAGGTCGCTCTTTCCAAGGTTGGCAGGGACCTTTCAGAACCAGTTCTATAGGTTGAAGTCAACAAAGAAAGCAAAAACAAAACAATAGCTCCAAAATCACATATATTTGTAAAAGTGTTTTCATTTCAAAATGTAATGCAAATCGACATCTTAGACTTGGTTAGTAGTGTCGGTAAGTTCATAAACAATAAACACATTTTGTTAAACTGGAATGTTAAAAGGTCATGTCACACGAGGCAAATCACAGGCAACCAGCTTAAGGCAGTCTCCGCTAAGGCAATTCATTTACCATTTCACTTTTCTCATTGATATTTTTTTGGGGGGGATAGTGAGTAACAGCTACAGAAATATTGCTTGTGCTGCAGAAATATACAGTGCATTGCAGTGCATTTGGTTGGATGCAAGTTTGCCCTGTGTGACGAGGCATTTACACACACACTTACCCTGCGTATCAAGTTCATCCCAAATGATATCTCCTTCAGCAATCAGCAGACCTTATAAACCGCACGATACCTGCGAGCATTCAGTCTGCCTATACGTAGAGAGTGGCCAGTTAATTAGTTACACTATGCCCATCAAGCATGCTCTGTACCAATACCTTTACAATAAAATTTTATGACGTTGTTGTCAAAGTTACTCTCTTCCCTTGCGCTGGTAGCTTGCTTAGTTTAAGATAATTGATTTTTTAATAAATAATTGATGCACGATTGTTGTTTTGGAATGGTATAAGATTTTTTAAATTATTTTTTTTGTGACGCGCAATGAGCGTCAATACTTCACGGATAACGGCGCGTAACAGTCTTCCCTTCTTCTTTTTCATTTTCTTCTTTATGTAATGATTATATCTGCTAATCAAATCAAAATTAACAACAATAAAAACAACATAAACAGCAACAGCAACAGCGGCAGCGGCGGCGGCGGCGGCGGCGGCGGCGGCGGCGGCGGCGGCGGCGGCGGCAGCAGCAGCAGCAGCAGCAGCAGCAGCAGCAGCAGCAGCAGCAACAGCAACAACAACAGCAACAGTGACAGTGGCAGCGGCGGCGACAGCGAAAGCGACAGCGAAAAGCCATTTGTAAACATGTGTTTTGTAAACAAATATTGTTTACTCCGTCCAGAAATCGGTTGAATATTTTGCGACCAAATATCTTGTCCGTTCGCTTAGCTATCCATTTGACTGAAACCAATCATGTATTCGTCAGATAGCTTCCATTTGGCTTGGTGGGTTTGAATTTGTTTCATTGTCTAAAGGCTCTTATCTAATGGTTTAGATCTAAAGGAATTATGCCTTCTCGAAAAAAGATTACATAATATAAAACGGGCTGTTGAAAAACAGTACGATGGTATAAGCGTGTACGTAGATTCTGGTGACGCGGAGGGGTTTACAAAAGAGGGGGGAACTTACATGTACATACACAAATTTCCAAGCAGTGAAGAGTTGTGGTTCGGCTGCAGCGGATATCGTTAAAGATACCAGTAACTTATATTAATCATCACCCGCACACAATTATAAATGTTTTTTTAATTGGTTATGGTAGTTGTAATCCTTTAACGGCTCACTCACCTAAATTTGCATGTTTGTGCTATTCTGTAGAGGTCCCTTTAACTTGCTGCGCTTTTTTTCCTGACGGTTATAGCGTTTGTTCAAAAGAAGAGAGTTTTACCTGTACTTATTCTTCCCAGTGCAAATTATTTTGCTCTCGAGTTCGCTGTACGCTTTTGTGTTGTTCTGGTTGTTGGATGAAACGATCATAATCTATATGGTCAGTTATTAAATAGCTGAACCAAGTACAAGACCAAACAAAACTTTCACAATCATGTCACTCTAAAATCTCCCAGTTCGGAATTGACCAAAGTAAGGTAGGCCTGACCTATTTCTGGGTCAGGATGGAAGGAAACTGGTTATAAAGAAATTGGATCTTAGCTTGAATTTTTTGTTAATTTGAAACATTTCTGGGTCATTTTGACACAGATTCCAGGTAACACTGACCCAGAAAGAGCTCAGTCCCCCCTTAGGATCCGGGAACCGCGTCACTTCTGACCTAAAAGGTTGATAGTTTAGTTCACGCTAGATTAGGGACCGTACCTAGTGCTATAAGTTTTATTTTAAAGATATCTTTATCACAAAATATTGGCTTGGATAAGGTCACTGCGTAATTTTTAACCACATTTGAGGAAAGTTGGCCGTCATGCTCCAAAATAGCCGCCATTTTTCCGCAAAAGGAAACAAATTATTTGTAGTTGTTGATCATTATTGACCCTATATACAATTTCCACTTTTTTTGCCACAATAACGGATATCATCATAACATAATAATAGCAAACGTTTGTTATTGTTATTATAATATATTTTTTTCTCATTTTCACGAGTCATTCAAAAGCAACCTTACAAAGAATAATAGAGCAAAGATGACATACAGAAAATGATTGAATAGCCAAGATAGTACTTTGTCGTTCATGGTTGCGCTATATTATTAGCTTCAGTTAGGAGGTCTGACCCCGCTTTCAATTTGCGTCCACTGGTCGTAAAATGCTTTTTTAACAATAATGCTGGCACTGTACAACTCGTCGTGTGTCCGGAAGTCCAGGCTCATGAGGTACTTTTTCCAGTAACAAAAGGCCGTAGTCCATAGCACTGCTCCTGGCCCCCAAATTGTCGCATTACTGTTAAATTTGTTTCCTAGAATTACCCAAAAAGAGAGATGTTTTCTAATACCTTTACAAACAAATTTTATGACGTTGTTGTCAAAGTTACTCTCAAAACCCGTCCTTTCCCCTTGCGCTGGTAGCTTGCTTAGTTTAAGATAATTGATTTTTTTTAATAATTGATTTTTATAATGTGGCATTACTGCTACATTTTCCCCCTAGCATTACCCAAAAGAACGATGTTTTCCCATGCACACCCAGAATTAAAAATTCATATAATGACTTATAAATGGCAGCAAACCAATCAAACTTTCTTCGGAAACTTTTCGTCACGCCCTTCCTCCACGCACTATACACGGCAACATATACATGGAAAAACCTTATCTTTACATGTGGGCGCCTGACTGGCGATGCCTGAATCTATTGCTACCATCAGCTTATTATCAAACGGGATTTTAGTTTACACAGATCTGATAATCTCCTAGACTAATCAGCCAGCGTTTATTCAAAATCCTAGCACCATTGGATAACATTATTAGCAGCAACATTTTTGACCACTGAAATAAAACTTTTAACATTATTGTTTTCCTCAGTTTTACCCTAAATATGTAACTGGGTGCGATTCTTATATCACTTTTATTGTTTTTAAGAAACCCCTCATAACCCCTACACTATTGTGACATTGAGGTAAATAAAAAATAATTAATGGGAGACAATCTTCTCTCCGTGAAAGAAGCAGTGGTTCAATGCAATGGAGGTGAGTTTAATAATTGTCTCGACATTGCAAACGGCATGACCTGTTCATTTCCAGTAAAGTGCTGAACAGATGGATAGAGCGCACTGTTCGATATATATACCACAGGGATCGGTCCTGGGGCCACGGGATTAAAACCATTTTTTATTTTTACAATCGATGCTGTTTCGATTGCTGACACATAGCCACATACGCAGGTGACACACAATTTTATCCATTTTGTCACTTGATTTGAACAAACAAAGTCGGCTCGTCAGCGTGCATAAGTTATAATGTAATAGAAACAAGGTCATGGATGACTAAAATTAAACTAGGAACAAAACTAGACTTACAATTGTATAACTTCCAAAAATCGTCAGGTCAAGGACAATCCCATCCAAGTCAACAGCACCTACTTGCTTCACACTGCGCAAAGGTTGAGACTTAGTTCACCCATGGAGAAAGGAAGAGAACTTCCTTCCTCCACGGTTCACTTGGGTTCCAAAACCACATATTATTCAAGTGGAAGTTTACATGGCGTTCTCCCCACTACATAAATACAGTAGTGTTATTTCTCACTTTCAACACTGCTACAAATCTTACTGATCAACGACCTTTCTGCAAAGAAATATCAGAATCTTTTTCGAGGGATTTTGGAAGCCATACATTATCTGATTGCATTCTGTTTTCTCTCTTTATAACTCCGTTCTATGTGACTTCTTCAGTTACGTGTGATGAGCGTGTCTCCCATTGAAACCGAGGACTTTAACAAAAGGGATCCGGGTGTTTGACAGAACGAGAACGTCCTCGCTTCACTTTCATGTACAAAACCAAT
Source organism: Pisaster brevispinus (assembly GCA_023634235.1). NCBI lineage: Eukaryota > Metazoa > Echinodermata > Asteroidea > Forcipulatida > Asteriidae > Pisaster > Pisaster brevispinus. Next base: position 31,711,453 of record JAMKCF010000001.1, read on the forward strand.
GGAGACTTCGCAAAATAATAATAATAATAATAGCAATAATAAAAAATAATACAAATAAATAAATATAAATAAAAAACAAGTCCAGACCATGGGAGAACAAAGAGAAGTCCTCGATTTATGGGATTCACAAACGTGTGTGAGGGTGCATTATTGCCCTAACACGCGCCAACTTACGGGGTACTTTTAACAATGGAACAATGCTACTCCATAACGTTTTCTTTGTTGTAGTGGTACCCCATAAAGAATTTCTTCAGAAAAGAGAATAATAGAAGTACCCCGTAACTGCCACATGTAAGGGTGTGTGTTTGTGTGTAGTGTTTACATTTTAGCCTGTGAGAGAGACTGTGCTGAGAGTCGAAACATGAGGCATTTAGCATTTTATTTAGTTATTGACTTTTAATTTTGTTTGCAATAATATTAAGTTGGTCTGTTTTAATGTCAACACCGCACGTTTGTTTTACACACAGTCAACGGCTGTTCAAACGTGCCCGTTGTACCTTATGTACATACAATAATATGCGCTTAAAAGTAGGGTTACAGATCGGTAAACTACCAAAAGTAATTTCCACAAAATCTTACTTGGCGAGAAGCACTGCAGCTGTTGAAAGGATAAACTATTTTGAGTAAGGATTCCCTTCGAAGTATATAGTTTCGAAAATGTTGCACTCAAAAATGTTCAATCTGAGAAACCGATTTCATGCATGAATATAGTTTATCCTATTGTTTCTGAGGATTGGTGTACGTCAGTTTGCTAATGCAGCTGCGGCCAAAGGTGCGGTTGGTACCCGCTGTCACCTCACTAAACGTGGATGGACTCAATCCTCGTGTGAAAATACCACGACGGTGTTTCCTGTTTTCTCAGCAAGTAGACATTGTAATCAGCTGAAACTTCCATATTTTTTAGGTATTGCACCATTCTTTATGATTTTCCCTACAAATCAGCAATACGTTGACAAAGATCAAACAGTGACCCTACTTAAGTAAACAGTGTCACACGCCGCCGAACGGATTTAACCTTGGTCTAAGGCTTCAAGTTCACGGAGGCCTGCTACAGAATTCTTGCTCACCGCGCAGATAAAGTGATTAGATGTTTTATTGTCTCAGTCTTCTGCCCTCAACAACATAATGGAAAGGAGCCCAGACGCGATGAGCCATGGTGGTTAGACATACACTATAAATACTTACTTGTCATTAGTTTTGGTTGAGTTGGCACCGATGAATTGGCCGTTGGTGGCCGAGGTCAAGCTCAAGCGCTGGACTGTTTCTGGAGTAGGGTGTAGACTTTGCTCCAAGTTCTTCCTTAATTGTGTGGTTTTTTTTCCGTCTATCTGATAGCCAGTATAAAAAATGCATGAAACAGCGCCCTCCTTTTGATTAACCTGCACCATTAACCTTCCATCATATGAGTTAGATTATGTGTTGCCGATCTGCGGGGACGATTTGCGTGGCTAATGCGGACAAAGACTGCGAACTCAGACTGCTAAGTTAAGACTACAGAGTTTGGGGCTCGAATCTCGGTCTTGACAATTGTTTCCTTAAATTGCACAACGCACTCATGATTACTTCGTCCTTCGGATGGGACGTAAAACCGTAGGACCAGTGTTCTGCACGATAAGAAGAACCCAGAACATTTTGTCGTCAAGAGAAGGGTTTAACCCCTGGCCCTAATATTACGTTTGGTTAGCAGCAAATTGTTCATCCGACATGTTGGAGATGCTGAGAAAATTCACTGCAGGATGATGACATCATAAACTTAAAATGTCGACATCCTGAGATGATATTTCGTCTTCCTGATATACATTTTTTATCTTCTGATGTCGACATCCTGAGCGTAGGATGTCGACTTCCCGAGATAGTCCATCATGGGATGAAAGCATCCTGAAAGTGTCGAGGACCCAAGATAAGTTATCCAGGGAAGAAAACAAACATCAAACATTCAGGATGTTGTCGTCCTGAGATAAAGTATATCTGGAAGACAACATTCTACTTTCAATAATGTTCGTCATCACAAGATAATTTTTCAGGGGATGTCGTCATCTTACGTTTATGGTGTTATCCTCCTGCAAATTATTTCAGGACCTCAAGAAGTTGGATGGCATTTCCAGCGGTCCGTTTGATACAGTGGTACATTATATACTTCGCATTATTGTGGGTTTGTTTTTATTGATGGGCCTATTGGTATCGAATAGTTCGGCTTCATTTAGATGCCCTTGTTGACCTGCCATTTGACTATGGAGGTGTATATGCAAACAGTACATCGTCCAACCCTGTTGATAAACCATTTTTCAAAAGCTTCTAGTTATCATTCTAGTTATCATTGACTTCTCATATCAGTGCCACCCAAAAGTTCACTCCAGGAGTTTTGTAAATAAACAAATTATTTGTCCAAATGTCAGTATTATTTATTTTTAAGGTTTAAAAAAGGTTAACAACTTAACCCTCGTATTGACTTGTCAATCGTCAAGATTGCATTACATGTAGGCTATACTGCAAATACTGGGGTGATTAAATTTGCCTTAAAGGTGTTGCCACATGCAGAAACCCAAGAAAGATTCAAAATCACACAAATGTAATTAGTTCGGCAGAAATTACTGTTATTAAAATAAAACACCAGTTGTTGCTGTTTAACAGTACTACCTCACGCAATTCTTAGCGGAAAGTCCTACCACGATGTCTGTAGATTTTGTTCAACAGGATTTGGATAACAGTGAGTAGCATTGCTTATTGTATATACATCGTCGCCAGTATGGCAGGATATTCCGTCTACCACCCCCCCGAGATAATTACCGTGTGGACATTTCGTCTGATAGCGCCCTCCTTTGATTCAACTTCTTTTAGCCCTTGTTTATTTACCGTTTGGGGGACATCCACACCAGGAGAACAAATCCCCCACGGCAATGGCAAATATACATTCTCAAAACTCAAGGTGAATTGATCGAGATCCGGGTCTCATGGAAGTCAATTCTCCTTGAGTTTTGAGAGTGCGTTATTTTGCCGTTGCCGTAGGGGATTTTTTTTTCTCCCGGTGTGGATGTTCACCATACAGTAAATTAACATGGGCTAAAATAAGTTGAATCAAAGGAGGGCGCTATCAGACGAAATGTCCACATGGGACCTGACCCATTTCTGGGTCAGTATGACCTGGAATCGGTGTCAAAGGTCACAGAATTGGGTCAAACTGACGCAGAATCCTCAAAGTTGCAAAATCACATTCATTGACCAGTTTTGGAGTCAGTCTGACCCAGGAAGGGTCAAGCCCCCTGTGATCCAGAATCTGCGTCAAGTCTGAGAGTGTTAAAGCACGAATAGAAAGAAAATTGATATGTACCAAATTCAAATAAGCCTACGCATAATTATTTAATATTTAAAACACAAGTTAAAGCATTGAGCCCAATTGATGACTGCGGTTTTTTGGCAGATCCGACCCCACAAATTGATATTTTGATAATGTGCGCATGCTCAGAACTACGTAAACAGTGGAAGTTTACCTGGTAAGTCTGCTGCCACCTAGCCCTCCAAAGTCTCCCGTTGTATTCTTTTCTTGCATTTCCCTTCCTTACCATTTTGCACATATTGCAAGACTTAATTTTAAATACATATTTTCTGCACTTAAGGCAATACACGACAAAGACTATTATTGATAAGTGGTGTTTAAATTACACCAATATTATAAAATGAATGATTGTTGTCAACCAATACAATTTTTACACGTCTTCTGTAGATTACTTGTGCCAGATGCGAAAATGTTTGTATGCTTTTGCGTTTTAAAACAGCAAACTATAAATGTAGTTATTTAAATAGGTAAAACTTTCTTTTTTCTCTCCCTCTGTCCAGAGAATAATCAAACAAGAAAATGGTGTAAGGTTGAAGCTACTGACCAAATTCATGTCAGCTTGCGTAAAACTTTCCTGCACAAGAGGAACACTCTAAAAAACTTCCGATTTGATATTGACCCGGATTCAGGGTACGGGGGGGGGGGGGGCTGACTCATTCCCAGGTCAGCCTTAAGTCGGAATTCTATGTCGTTTGGACTCATTTGTGTCATTTTAATAACAAAGACTTAAATTAGATTTATATTTGACACAAATTACGCTTATTACTGACCAAGAATCAGGTCAGGCCCAACGGAGCCCCGGCCCTTTTCAATTTTGACTCGAAAGATTTTAGACTCAACAATCTAAATTTCGCAACCCTTAAAAGAATATACATTGACAACATTTTATGAAGTTCGACATAGTGCTGAACATGTACGTGCATTTTACAATCAAAACGTAATTCTCAAATGTATCAACACTTCGCAATCAATCAAAATCGTTCAGTCAAGACAAACAGAAGATTATAAATACTTTTAAGTCTGATAATGAAATAATTATAAAAAAATGTGTATCCTTTATAACTACTTAGAAAATTCAACACTTTACACTGCACTCACACATTTCTCTGAAACGTTACTTCATGACTATCAAGAATCTATTAATATGTTGCTTGTTTTTGATTACAGCTTTTTCTTCCTCACAAAATAATCTTAAATCAATTTGTTAGTAAACAAACAATTAGTGTTTTTTTTTTTTCATTGCTACTATTTGAAGCTTTCGCAACGATACCAAAGTATAGAAACACATGTGCTTCTAAAACGAAATTGATTGATCCGGAGCTGGTCTGTTTTTGATTGAACTTATTGGAGCCCGCTTTCTTTGAACCGATTCAAGGCCATTCAGTAAATAGCAAAATGCAACTTAATTTGGAGACTCATGAATTCCAGGATGTCCGTCTGTGAATGCTGAGACATGGGCTGCGTTTTATTAGCGCAAACAGATCGCAGCCGTTCACAGCAAACGTTTGTGACCGTTGGAACGATTGGTTGCGCACTTCGTGATGTCATAATGGCGGCGCTCTGTCATGAAAATGGCGACACTGTATGTATTTTATTTTTTGTAACTTGGTTTTTGCTGTATTGTAGGTATATTTTAGTCCTCATCATTTGTACATCACGACATCAACTAATGAAGTTGTTATTTCAACTCTACCTGACTGTGTTACCAACCACCGAAAACACATGATGAGTATTTTCTTGGCAGGAACAAAATATCGTCTGCTTACTTTTCGTGTAAGTGTTGTTGTCCGCAAATTTAAAGACCACCACCAACACCTCAGAAATACGTTCGCCTATGGTTGCTAACGCTCGCAAACGTTCGGTTGGCGGCACACAACTCGTTTCACTCGAAATTGTTGGCAAACGTGCGCAAACGTTCCCATAGTTTGCGCAAGTGGAACTCACCCCAGACATGCGATTGGTACCTATCGCTTAACGTTGATGATGATTCTACCGTTCTTGATGAAAACATCGTGTTCGAGTTTTTCCCCTCTGTTTTCCAAACAAGCAGACACTGCACTGAAGTGACATTTTCACAGGGTGACTTTTATTGTCTTTCTTGATGGTTTGTTTGCCCATATAAATCAGCATTACGTTGGCAAAAACCAGACGATGATGACACTATCTTTAAACTCTTGAGCCGGTTAGCATTTACAGTTAGGTTTAAAATCTTGGTTCGGGTTTAACTTTTTAGACTACAACTTGCCGTGTTTTCATGCTGCATTTTTTGAGGGAGTAACTGTTACCTGTCCATGTTCTCCATTGTATTCCCTGTGCATGTTCAACATCTCCATGCGGGTAGTATTTACCATTCAGATGAGCCCTAAAACAGCCACCGAACCACCAGCCACCTTCACGTTTCTCTGCACAATTAAACAACTTTGCATCATTGTCCAGATCCTTTGTCGAAAATGGAAGACCATTGTGGTCTTCCATCGAATCGCCTGCAGTACTGCGATGGTCATAAAAACCAACGGAGAGATTGTACTTGTCACCTGTAACAGCAAACTCACCATAAGAAGCCCAAGTTGTGTTTGACTCCCAATCTTCCATATCTACTCTGAGCTGCCATTGTCCTGATCCAGTAAGGTCACGCAGGTTATGATTCCCCAACCAGAACTCATTCTGCAGATCACCAAACCCGGATTGGTACTCAGTCCAGTTACGGTAAAAATCAACAGAGCCATCTTGTCTCCTCTGGAACACGATCCAGCCTTCTCCATCTGTCTCCATATCACAGTAAACCTGTAACCCATCAGTCGGACTCGTAGGAAAGATGGTGTATACGCCATTGTCACGGTAACCAGCTTGATACAACTCCAGACAACTGCTGTATCTTACCCAAGGAAATGGCCAAGTGTCCGAGTTGTCATCGTAGTAGACACTGCCCAGACGTTCAACAAAACCACCAGGTTTCTGAGCTCTGCTGGCATTACTCAACTCACAAACATAATTATTTGTTTGGTAGTTGAACGATACGCACATTGGATCCATAGAGCAGTCTCGCCCACAGATCACAGGAGAAGATACAGTCTTCCTGTGAAACACATGATTCAGTAAGGCTCGGTTGGTGGTAGCTTGATAGATATTCAAAGCATATGGCCGTTGACAGTCACTCTTGCAATGATATACCAAGCAACTGAAAACGAAGACTGCTGTGATACGGTTCATGATGAAGTTATCAACGGTTCCTATAGACTAGAAGTGAGAGATTGGTATTAGCTGGAAATTACTTGTTCACAGTTCACACTCCTCAAAGTTTTAGGTCTCTCAAAAAAGTAAGCTCTCTTGAGATACTTTTGAGTTGAACAAAGAAATTGACTAGAGCGGAACTTGAACCTGCGACCTCCGGATTAACGTGCCGGCGCTCTAGCCCTATAATGTTGAGGCTCTCCCTATTTTGTCAATATCTCTGCTCGAGCCTAACGTACTCTGACAACGCTGTAGTTTCTCGTACAGCTAAATAGTCTGTGATGAGTGATATCACAAGCTAATCATGTTTCACAAATGAATGGAACAAGGCCAAACTATAGTGCGGCTATATAACCATGGCAATAGAAAAACAGGTTTAATTATATATTAGCATTTGCTAAGCTCACTAAATTGAGTACGAAAAAAACCCCCAAAACATTAAATATTCTGTTTGTCATACGACAGGCGACTGCGTCCAATGCAAACTGTTAAAATTAATGGCATAAAAGGCTTTGTCACGCACTATTTCCTTTTGTAGATGTATCCTCATCAATGTATGAACACGTTAGACGCTTTGGATTATTGCTAGCTACACTAAACATGTACAAACGCTTTTTTTAAAATAAATTCAACTGTCTAAATTAGACTGTAAATAATTATTTTTGTAGATGTGATATACTTATCATCGCAAGCGTTACTCGAAATCATCTAATTTTATTGTTTTATATAAAGTTAAAAGCCTAAATTAGACAGCAAATATAGTTGTTATTTTTTGAAGATTTGAAATAAATACACAGCAATTTCACCGTGTGCGAGGTATGCGGTGGTAGATATACACATTCAAATCTGTGACCTATTACAAAAGAGGACATTAAGGGTCCCCGGTTGGGTTAAAGTTCCCCGTTGGATATTGTACAAAACCAATGGGAGCTGCTGCCAAAAGGTTTACACAAGTACAAAACAAAGAAGGACAAATGAGGTCCCCGATCGCAATTGTTTAAACATAGACATTAGTTACCATGAAACGGCAACCTTCCTAGTGGTTGCACGTGACTTCGGCTTGTTACACCCTTATGTTCTGACACCCTTAATATTTTCCCCAATACTAAACCTAACCCCAGCCCTATCCATCCCTCTAAATACCATTGCCTGTGGGGTTATCGGAACATCGGTGTCGGGATATAGGGGTGTCGGGATGTAGAGGTGTCGGGACATAGGGGTGTCAGAACTTAAGGGTGTCGAAACATAGGGGTGTCGGAACATAGGGGTGTCGGGACATAGGGCTGTCGGAACTTAAGGGTGTCGGAACTTAGGGGTGTCGGAACTTGGGGGTGTGTCGGGACATAGGATGTCGGGACATGGGGTGTCGAAACATAGGGGTGTCGGAACTTAGGGGTGTCGGAACATAGGGGTGTTGGAACTTAGGGGTGTCGGGATATAGGGCTGTCGGAACTTAAGGGTGTCGGAACTTAGGGGTGTCGGAACTTGGGGGTGTCTGGACATAGGGATGTCGGGACATGGGGTGTCGAAACATAGGGGTGTCGGAACTTAGGGGTGTCGGAACATAGGGGTGTCAGGATATAGGGCTGTCGGAACTTAAGGGTGTCGGAACTTAAGGGTGTCGGAACTTAAGGGTGTCGGAAGTTGGGGGTGTCGGGACATAGGGATGTCGGGATATAGGGCTGTCGGAACACAGGGATGTCGGAACATAGGGGTGTCGGGATGTAGGGGTGTCGGGATATAGGGGTGTCGGGATATAGGGGTGTCGGAATATAGGGGTGCTGTCGAAACATACAGCAGCACCCTCCAGCTAGACTACCACTTCATTGCGAGTATGGTTCAAAGATATAGGTTTGCCTTAGGTTCTTAAAGTTCGCTCAACCTGGATGTGTAAGGTTGGTTTTGAGCTAAATTTCCTAAACCTCCATCTCTAGTGCCCCGGTTCGAATCACACCGAGGGCACTATATGTGGATTGGGATTTCAGTCCCTTCTTGACTGCGTGGGTTTTCCCCTGGAATAATTATCTGGTGCTTTCCTCCTACATCTAAAACTGAAACAATTCATTCCTTATCTTCTCTCCACTGGGTTCCTGATGGCTAGTACAGTGAATAATTTCGCTTTTGTTTTCAGAGTCATGGCTTCAAAACCAGAATAAATGAAATGAAATGAAGGCTCCAAAATAAATGCTACAATAGAGGGTATTGTCCTTCGATGGAAATAACCATGTTTTTTCTGCCCCCCCCCGAAAGTTTCAAATTTCATTTTTCACCCATAAGTTTAGGCACCAAAATAAATGCAAACATACAGGGAATCGTCCTTCGATGCAAATAACCATGTTTTTTCTGGGTTTTTTTCCCTCCTGAAAGTTTCAAATTATATTTTGTTCACCCATAAGTTTAAAGTGTCTATTAAGGAAATGAAATATTCACGAGCTATTCTTGCCGTATCAAGGTGCAGGCCGTGCAGACCGACTGCAAGTGTTTATTTATGAGTTAAATGTTTCATTTTTTAAAAAAGAGATGTGGGAAGCTAAGTGGTGTGAAGCTTGTCACTTACTGTTTCCTTATACCGTGCCTCATCAAAATTTCATCAAACCTTGGGCAGGTCCAGGGTAGACTGGATCTAATCAGCTATACATGGCCTTTGATAAATTTAAAAGTTAAATTAAACAGTAGCATTGTCGTTGTTGAACAAAATAAGCAAATAGTAATTATAATATATATAAATAATAAATACTCAGTGTAGGCGTTCACTTTTGATGACTATAATTACTCGCGTGCACGCGTTAAGCTAATGGTGCATAAGAAGTTTGCTATTGAGTTGTTTGATTGTTGTTTTGTTTGTTTGTTTGTTGCGTTTTTTCGGGATTGGTCAATAGCTCTTCTCTTGGAAAACGGTCACAAGAACGTCGAATCCATCCACGCTCTGGTGACAGCGGATACCACGCGCATCCCTGGCCACAGCATTTACAAACGGACACCACCGAAAATTCTCAGAGGCGAGTTTTGGAGATTCAAATTAATCTTTCTGACATAATTTTCATTGATTTCTAGCCAACGGGGGCATTTCAGACGAAAATAATATCGCAGGATGCTTACTACCATTACCACTTCGGATAGAAATTTCGGATAGAAATTGCACATTTTCTTTTCGGGGTCATGACCTTAGTGTTGTGTCCACGTGTGGCACACTATTTGAATGATGGAGAGCAGTATCTGTTATCATCAAATCTTGCAGTACAGAAAAACAAGTTTTGGTGTTTTTCCAGTAGAATAGTTCAGAATTTACACAAATGTTGATTTTACAATGGCTTTATTATAGAGTTGAATACAACTAATAGTATGGTACAGTATTTTATAAGAGGAAGCTAAGAGACATGTTTCTGGTTCGATGGTTGGAAATAGAGTGATGAAGAAAACTAATGAACATTGCTTTGGGGCTCACCATCCAATTTAAAAGCAATCAGCAACTAGAGACAAGAAGAATGTTTATTGGCTCTTTATCTAAGGGAAGATATGTGATGGGGAGGAGAAAGTAATTTAAGTCTGCCTGGGTACTGTGAGTATTAAGTAAACACTCAATTAAGGAGATTGCCATAGGGCAACTCTTTATCTTTAATCTTTAAGCTATTGGACTGTTGCTGGGGAAATGTACAAAGGGTTTAAAGTTAACAAACTGCATTTATAATTGTGTGGAAGAAAACGCTATAGCCGGCCCCGGGGAATGGAACAAGCTCCCTGTTCTCATCAAAGACTCTCCTTTTATTCAGACATCAAACAAACTTCTCAGAATCTTTCTCATTTCTATTTCTGTCTAGGGTTAAATGTTCTAGGTTCGCTGTGAAGTGCTTTGATCTTGTTGAAGGCGCCATATAAACACTAATTATTAGTTATTTATTTCAATTATTTATCAAATTTCATTTTTGACAGATACTGCGCAGTGTCGATTTGCTTACGGAAACAACAAATATAATAATTGTTTCAGTTGCCTTTACAAACACACGCATTCACACGTAATTTACAAAAATTGTGAATTTAATACGTACAAATACTTCTAAATTCAAGATTCAAATTCAAAGTTATTTCAAAATTTAATTGGAAAAGTGTCAGCTCATTTTGGGTAACCCTTCCTTCATGTAGCCTTGTGTTTCAACCACAAATGTCGACCTGAGGGCCACTTAAGAAGTTGAATTACCAACTTAGTTTCAGTGGTGAGATAAATCAACAGGCCAAGTTGGCATATTTAGTTCCTTGATGCTTTGCATGGAGGTAGTACAATCAAGTAGGAGTACAATCCGGTCACTTTCTCCTGAAGATGATTGGAGCATGCTGATCGAAACGTCGAGTTGTCAAACCACCGGTTCTTCTCAGAACCACTACTCAGAAGAGATTTTACACACGGTGTCACCGGAAACCTCACCTGATATTTAGTATCATAGCGCCAACTTTACACGATAAAATATCAGGACATCGTAATTTCAGCAAGTCAACTTGGCAATATAAATCTCATTCAGCCTTGCTACCACGGGCAGTGTACCGTATCGATACCTCTCGTCACTAACCCCTGGAGGGAAAGCACTGAAAAACAACCCTGATTGGCTGACCAAAAGTGACTGCTCTGCGCGCACAGCTGTTCAAAAACCTTTGAGTGCAACTGTAGAGTGCTTGTAGGGCGCTCAGAAGCTGTGTCAAAATGCAAGTTTTTTTGCCGCAATCCAATTCAAATGAATCATGAATACAGGGTAACCCTAAACTTCAAACAGTTAGATGTATCACAAGATCAAAGAAAAATGAGAGGGTACCAGGGGCTCTATAACTTGATGCGTCTTTTGACAGCATGCTCTGCGTACATCTCTAACACAGAATGGATCAACCACAAGACCAATTAAAAAAATCAAATATATTTGGATACTTCAAAGTCACACTTCCGGGGGGGGGGGGGGGGGGGGTTATGATTGAGGAAGGCATTCTGGGAAAAACTGCCGTGCCAAAATCGTACATTACTGGGATCGAGGTTGAATCTGATTTTCTGGATAAGTGGTATGGCACATCTGGAGGTTCGTATATACAGGACCAGACTAATACTTCCTTCTGGCCTCAGTATGGGTACACACGTGCAAATGGAAGAAACAATGGCTCTTCTTACATGATAAGAGGTCTCTACTAACAATTATCTGGTCTGGTACCATGACAGCCGAGATGAATATATCAATAAAAAATTCTACTTCACAACTCATCAAATAACATATCGGGATCGGGATCAGATTTGGACGATCTACTTGATGTTGCTTGTGACAAGCGACCGATTTCAGATGTTCCTGGTGTGGACGGGGTCGCACTCCTGGAATTCAAAATAAAACAAAACCATTTATTTAGTGATACAAATTATGAAAACTTCCAAAAACTACTGTATTGCTTAGTTGGTGTCAACGGTCTGCCAGTGTTGTAGTACTTGCACTCATTACTCGTACTCCAGCACTGTTTCGCAAAATACCCTAACACAAAGTCAATAATAATAATAATAATAATAATAATAATAGCTAGTTTTTATATAGCGCTTTCTACGGGCTTCTCAAAGCGCTGTTCATTATTTATTTCCAGACAGGTTTTTGTAGCCATTGAATTATGAGACCCATTTATGTAACACATTGGGGAAAACCTCTTCTCTTTGCGATAAGTGTCACTGGGTTCTTTTACGTGCATTACACAACACAAGGGACCTACGGCTTTACGTCCCATCCGAAGGACGAAGCAATAATGGTTAAATGTCTTACTTAAGGACACAAGTGTCATGACCGGGACTCAAACCCACAACACCGAAGCTTGAGTTCGGTGCTCTTATCCGCTCGGCCACAACACGCCATACTCAATACTTGACTGAAAAACAACCTACACTTAAAGTCACGTACTCGATACACGACAGAAAATATACTCGGACTCCGATTTTAAGTACTCTCGTACTCGAGTACTACTCGTCCACCCTAGTACTCAGCAGTAAAAAAAAGTAACTGATACTCGACTGAAAAGTACTTGACTAAAACACTGGCGGTCTGCCGAGGGCGAACAGTGTAAACGTGCACATTGTGTACACACCATGCACAGCTCTCAGCCACCAGTAGGTTTTCCTTCGAACTCAGGGTGGGCGTTGCTTGAATGTCTGAAGTCATATAGAAGAGGTCTATTCATAAAATCATCATACTTTAATGACCAAGGCCGGAGCAATGGTGAACAGTCTTCACAATGGCTCCCAAGTCCTAATGCCTCATTGTTCATTCATTAGGAATGGCATGTCTGCCATTTCTCGATCAAGGTTTCCACATACTAATGATATTAGTTCTCCTTTGGTTTCTCCTGTTTTTCTTTCCATGTTTTGGTGTCCACAAAAGCCATGACTTAAAAAATGGTAACTTCAAAAGCTAATTTGTACAAGAGTTTTGCATTATTTTCCGATTAATACTTTGATTCTTCATACCGAACAAGGGATCAACGCACCTGTCTGTCCTGCCAGATAAAACTTTTGGAATGGCTGGCTTGGATGGCGTCTGTTTGGCTGTTACAGCTCGTCTCTTTCTCCTGCAAGAAAACATAAAACCTGTTACACCCTGTTCAGACAGGTGCTATAGAATCGCACCAAACCAAATTATTGAATTAAGTATATGAAAAGTGCGATGCCTGAAACAGTTAGGAGCAACTGGACTTGCTGGAAGTCGAAAGATCGACTGTTGCAGTCGTTTGAAATGACTCTGGAGAGTCTTACTTTCACACGTTGATCTTGTCATGAGCGGAACCTAATGTAAACCTTATGTTAAGTTCACACATCTGTAACCAACAATTCATTTGGAGTGACCTAGAGTAGCTCTTAATCTATTTGGTTCGGCATGACTCTGGAGCGCCTGTCTGAACCGAGTGTTAGACACTGTCTCCTTATTGAGCCTCCTCTACAGGTACTATGGTAAAGTGTGTGGAAGGTCTCTCACTAGTTTCTTGTAGCCTTAACCTTGTGTAGTCCTAATCTATTTGGTTCGGCATGACTCTGGAGCACCTGTCTGAACCAAGTGTGAGACACTCTATCTCCTTATTAAGCCTCCTCTACAGGTACTATGGTAAAGTGTGTGGAAGGGCTCTCACTAGTTTCTTGTAGCCTTAACCTTGTGTGGTCCTAATCTATTTGGTTCGGCATGACTCTGGAGCACCTGTCTGAACCGGGTGTGAAACACTCTATCTCCTTATTAAGCCTCCTCTACAGGTACTATGGTAAAGTGTGTGGAAGGGCTCTCACTAGTTTCTTGTAGCCTTAACCTTGTGTGGTCCTAATCTATTTGGTTCGGCATGACTCTGGAGCACCTGTCTGAACCAAGTGTGAGACACTCTATCTCCTTATTAAGCCTCCTCTACAGGTTCTATGGTAAAGTGTGTGGAAGGTCTCTCACTAGTTTCTTGTAGCCTTAACCTTGTGTGGTCCTAATCTATTTGGTTCGGCATGACTCTGGAGCACCTGTCTGAACCGGGTGTGAAACACTCTATCTCCTTAATATTAAGCCTCTTCTACAGGTTCTAGGGTAAAGTGTGTGGAAGGGCTCTCACTAGTTTCTTGTAGCCTTAACCTTGTGTGGTCCTAATCTATTTGGTTCGGCATGACTCTGGAGCACCTGTCTGAACCGAGTGTTAAACACTCTGTCTCCTTATTAAGCCTCCTCTACAGGTACTATGGTAAAGTGTGTGGAAGGTCTCTCACTAGTTTCTTGTAGCCTTAACCTTGTGTAGTCCTAATCTATTTGGTTCGGCATGACTCTGGAGCGCCTATCTGAACCGAGTGTGAGACACTCTATCTCCTTATTGAGCCTCCTCTACAGGTACTATGGTAAAGTGTGTGGAAGGGCTCTCACTAGTTTCTTGTAGCCTTAACCTTGTGTAGTCCTAATCTATTTGGTTCGGCATGACTCTGGACCACCTGTCTGAACCAGGTGTTAGAGACACTCTGTCTCCTTATTAAGCCTCCTCTACAGATTCTATGGTAAAGTGTGTGGAAGGTCTCTCACTAGTTTTCCCTTCTGTGCACACCTTCATTTGCAGCACCTTCATTTGCAGCACATGCTTTGTCGCATCTTGACTACTTAAGAAATGGCCGCCGCGCTGCCCTTGTCGGGCCGCCTAAACAGGCCAGTGCGCCCTCTAGTTCCTATATATAACTCTATGATCACAGCCTACTTTGATGTACCAATGATCAATCAGATTCGGTGATTTACCTTTTACCTGCTGCTGCTTCATTGGTCGGTTCATCGTCGCCAAGAATCAAGCTTGTATCTCCCGCCACGCGACTTGATTGTAAGGTTCTCTTTTGGGGTTTTTGTCTTGACTGAAAAGAGCAGGAAACAAAATGATACGGCTGTAGCTGATATATTGTGATTGGGGTTATAATCCACAGGTTGTTTGTGGTGGGATCTCAGGAGCTCGCGAGCCCATGCTTCTCTGACTATTCTATTAATCCTTCCCCAAAATCGAACAGGACCTTCATTTTGCTAGAGAGAGGAAAAGGTCTTGGGTTCATCATCACACTGAATCAAGCTTGTGTCAGCCTCCACTCGACTCGATTGCAAGTTTCTCTTTATGTTTGTGACTCGACTGGAAAGCCAAGGTAATATTGTCTCAGCCCTTGCAGGTTCACATGTATACAACCTGGATAAGAGAAGCAATTGGTGTGACTAAAAGCCGTGTTCGCACTGGATTAATTTTTTACCGAGACCGTGGTTAACATTCCAATAGGTGAAACTTACCAGCGTCCGCACTTGGATTAAGGACGTGGGCAAACTAACCGACACGACCGGTGATACTAACCGACAAAACTTAAGACAAACACAAGAGGGTGCTATCGTAGTGACCTTTGACCGGGGTGCATGACTGTGAGAATGCAAGAAGTGCAATCGAGCTTCCGTGTAAACATGTGCGTGTAAATCCGGGGGACCGGATATGGCTTTTTACTGGGAAGGCTTTTACCCAGATCGCGTTCGCACTGGACTTTTCGGCTCAGTTAAACTGACCTGGTCAATTTAACTGGGCAGAAGTGGGCCGTTTAAACTACCCATTTGGGTACGTCAGGTAAGTTACCTGGGAGGGAAACTTCCTGGGCTGTCCGCATTGGACTTAAAATCGTCAAGTTACCCATTTGCTCGGTTAGTTTACCCAAAATAAGTCCAGTGCGAAAACGGCTTAAGTGCCTACCCAAGGATATAAGTGCCATGACCAAGATTCAAAGCGACATTCCGATGGCTGGACCATCAAAAACTTGAGTCCGATGCCCTACACCCATAAAAAAGCCACTATCTCACCTTGGATTCCTCATCTGTGCTAACCTCCTCACCTTCTAGATCCTCCTGATTACTTTCCTCCCCCGAGGAATTTAACGAAGGATGAGATGCATCTGTTGTTGAGATTTTACTGGACGCGGTTTCTGCATTTGAGATTGCATCCTTGACTGGCGACAGAAAGAGGGAGGAAAATCCATTATAAATGTTACATTTCTTAGTTTGTTTGTATTAGTTTATACTCAACCTAAGTATTCCTTATCATTATTGTTATTAATATGAATATCAGGGGCCATATACAATGTTTGTCTAAATGATCATTTACAAATACATAAGTGCAAAACCCTATATATAAGAGCAAAACCATATATTAGGCCAAAACATACATAGAGGAGCAAAACCACACATATTAGAAAAACCGAATACAACAGCAACACCTTATGGAAAGGGCAAAACCATTTATTTCAGAGCAAAACCTTAAAATATACAAATGAAAGCACATGGTCCATACATATGAGCAAAACTCTATATAGGCATGTAAGAGCAAAACCCTATAAATAAGAGCAAAACCATAAATAAAGGATGAATACAATATAAAGGATCAAAGATGAATATATAAAGGACCAATGACAAATATATCAAGGATCACAACAATATATATAAATGACCAAAGTAAACCAATAGACCAACACAAACAAAGAGCGCCCTCTGTATATTGGAAATAGTTTCAGACATTGAACACATGGACGCCCATATACAATCCATAAGTTTCATATAATACTGAAGACATGAACGCCCGTATATATTTAATGACAAAAGTTCAAGGTATTGAACACACGGTCTCCCATAATTGTCGTGTGAGCGCAAAAGGTAACAAGTTCCATTCGGGCTAGCTCAGGGTCTAGTGGTAAAACATCTGCACTAGCAAAGAAAAGGTCGTGGGTTCGAGTCCCACCTGAGTGATTACCTGTGGATTTTCTCACAGGGCTCGGGAGAGCACTGAGTATACAGTGCTTATTACACATCGGTGTAAGGGTAACACCAAAATTAAGTTTCATAATATTGAACACGTGATAAATACAAATATACAAAAAGTTAAAGTTGAACATACATTGTACAAAGTACCACTACTTGACAAATATATAAAGGAAAACAGTAGTACACATAAAGGACCAAAAACTAACAGACAGTACACCAACACAAACGAATAGCGCCCTCTGTAGATTGGAAATAGTTTGATACATTGAAGACATGGGCTCCCATATAAGTAATCAGTTCCATAATATTGAACACGTGACCCCCTATAATCATTGTGTTAGTGCCAAGACATGTCTGAAGGCTTACCTTCTTGTTTGAGACTCCTGATTTTTGCTTTCTTGTCGTTCAGAACGACTTGAAACTGCAAAAGAAAATTGACGAAGATCTTTGATTGACCAAACTGACATGTGCCTTGGAGAAGTACATAATGTGAAAATATTATTTTTAAAATTTTAATAATCATGGCTTCTTATATAGCTCTCATATCCGTCACTCAGTGACACTCAAGGCGCTTCAACATTAAGTATTTTCTTGTAGGTATATGGGGCTTTGTTTGAAGTGTGAGACCTACTCCTTTACATAGCACCATGTAATGGTTTACAAGGTGCTGTGGCGCAATATGCAGCCAATCAAACCAGGAACACCTGGGCGAACCCCTTCTCTTTTCGATAAGTGCACTGGGTTCTTTTACGTGCGTTACACAACACACGGAACCAACGGCTTTACATCCCATCCGAAGGACGAAGCAATCATTGTTAAGTATCTTGCTTAAGGACACAAGTGTCGCGACTAGGATTCGAACCAACACTCTGCTTATCAGACGAACCAGAGCTTGACTTCAGTGCAATGATAATGGCCCCTGGATACCCCTGTTTTAGGTTGGGCGTAAACCCACGAACACATAAAATATCCAAGTAAAGTAGCAACCAAAGTCAAAAAGTTTCAAAGTGTTCATCAAAATGTTCACCTTCATCTTCATTGATTTAGTTCGCAAAATGTCTTTCGGTACATCTCACTAACTAGTCCGCTGCGTGTGGAGGAGCTTAAAATCCCTAGTTCTTAAGTTGGTGCTGCTGGAGAATGGATTTGAAACTGTCTATGCTGCTGACTTATTCCAGTCAATGATGGCGGAGATGAAGAGTGCATCATTGTAAACTCTTGCTTTGTGACCAAGTTGCATAAACTTCTGATTGTGGCAGATGGATAACCATGTTTGAGGCTGGACGTAAACTCATGAACACATAGAATACCCAAGTAAAGTAGCAACCTAAGTCAACAAATTTCAAAGAGGTTAACCTACCTTTGAGAAGAGTTCATGTTCCATTTCACTGTGCAAATTGACACACTTCTCCAGTCTCTGTCAAAAGAAAAACAAATGCGTTTGGAAAATAAGGAACGTGTCCACAATGGCTTTTACATGTGAAACATGGCGTGTCGTGGCCGAGCGGTTTAGTTCATCGGACCCAAGCTCTGGTGTTGTCAGCAGCAGAGTGTGGGTTCCAATCCCGGTCATGACACTTGTGTCCTTGAGCAAGGTGCTTAACCATAATTGCTTCGTAAAAAGTTGGGAAGGTAGTGCACTCTGTTCTGCCAACCAGGCTCCTAGTGGATGATACCCACGCCTACAATACGGACTGTGAAGGGGGGTAACCCTGTTTCAGCCCCAGGAGTAGGTGGCAACGTGCCCCTGGTGACAGCACAAATCAGTTAAGAGTAGCTCTCACCTTGAAGTGGCCGTCCGGCCTTGTGAGTTGGGCGGTATCTCATTAAAAAAAAATGTAAGCAAATTAAATGTGCGCAGTTTCTGGGGGAGAAGATTGTTATAAGTATTGTGACATACTTCTGATAATCAAACCAAGGATACCTCATAAGTGAACTTAATCACTATAGCTCTCAAGCCTGAGGAAACCTGTAAACAAGGATGCTTGATGTGTGAACTAGAAACACTGGGGTTAACCCTACTCTTCCATGGTAAGTGTTCTGGGTTCTTTAATGTGCACTACCAATCCTAGAACTTGGGACCTATAAGGTTATATGTCCAATCTAAAGGACATCAAGGATGTCTCATGAGTGAACTTAATCACTGTAACTCTCAAGCCTGCGGAAACCCGTAAACAAGGATGCTTGCTATCTGAACCAGAGACACCGGGGTTAACCCTACTCTTCCATGATAAGTCTTCCGGGTTCTTTTATGTGCACTACCAATCCTAGAACTCGGGACCTTTAAGGTTATACGTCCAATCTGAAGGACACAGCAATTATTGTAGAGTATCTTGCTCAAGTGCTACGACTGGGACTCAAACCCACACTCTGCTGATGAGAAACACTAGAGCTTAATTTCGCTGCTCTTAACCGCTTGGCCTTGTCACAGGACCATACTGTGACTTAAACTTTTTACAGCATTTTAGCACTGACATGACAACATACGTTCCTTGCACAGTTTTTTTTTAGAAAACTACCTAGTAGTGGACTGCCTAAAGACCTTTTCTTAACACATGGCACAACTTACTTTAAGAGCATTTGCCCTCTCAGTCGACAATCTTTCATTCTCTCCTTCTAAGACATTGATGTCTTCTCTTAAAGAAGCGGCATTCTGGATTGTGTAGATGAACAGCTCTTGGATGGACTCTGCAGGGTCTTCCGCAACCTCCAGAGTTAAGGAACCAAGTTGGAACTTCAAACAGCAAAAAGAATCTGTTTTTACTATCTAACATCGTAAAATGCAGAGCAACTGTTTAGAGACAGAAATTCTTTGCCTTGTGGTTTGCAGAGCTTTGAAACTATAATAATATAAACAGTGGCCAGTTTGTAATGCTCAGTGACTGTCTATAAAGACACTCCTGGCGAAGGGGAGATGCAGATAAAACAAGTGGTCCTACAATGATTAACAAAATTGCACAGATGTAAACTTGAGTTGCTGAACTTTCACCGACTCATTTTGGCCGATCATACCTTGATGTTTCCGCTTGTCATCACTTTCTTCCAGGAGAACTCTGACCCACTGCCGTCAGACGGTTTCATCTACAAGACAAATCGTTTATTTATCATTTACTTTCAAAAGCCACAAAACACTCGGGAGCCCTTTTTGCAAAACTGACAAGAATTTTAAAAAGTACTCCTGTTCGTGGTTTAACTAACCATAGCAGGGTTGGAATTTGACACTGGACCGCAGGCCTGAGGCCAGTGATTTTAGCCTCGGGCCAGTAAACTCATGACCTGACAAGTCTGGCAGTCTTGTTTTTGTTTTCAATTGAATAGTGATACCTCACTGGTATACTCAATTCAATTCAATTCAATTCAATTCAATTCAATTCAATTCAATGGAACATTTATTTCATACACTCGATGTCAAAGCATAACTTACAATATAACAATAAAGTACAGAGCAAAAATAGTAAAGTGCACAAGTTAATGTAATGAAAACAATTCACAGAAAAGATGAGTGTATGTGGCTGTTATATTAAGCCGGAGCTTGTAAGAAACAGCCTACACAGACAGAAAAATGTGCCAAACAATAGGCAGCAAAGACGAACAAACAAACAAAGACGCCAGTAGACAAACAAACGGAACAAACAGACATAAGTATAGCCGAATACAACTGCAGAACAAGTTAGAGAAGAGGCAAGCTATGCCAGGTAATGAGATAGAAGGAATCTTTTATACGAGGTCTTGAAGTACCTCCTACAGAAAGAACTGATGTTCAAAATGTTGACTAGTTGAGTTTGCAAGGGTTAATATTAACCCATAAAAAAGACAAATGAGATAAATCTTCTCTGAGTGCTTGATGTCCAAATAAGAACAACTTACATGTTAAACTGAACATTTAGAAAACTTTTTCTTGTGAAAAATCTGGTCTTGTAAAATAAATTGCGGTCCAGTAAACATTTTGAGTTACAAGCCATGCAGTCTTGTGGAATGTTACCCCAAATTCAAGCCCTGCATAGTTATACATGTGCAATGCACTTGGTTAATCAGTCTGTCAGTGAACCAGGGCTCGATTTTACAAAGCACTAAGATTCATCTTAAGACATGTAACATGAGTTGTCAGTATTAAACATAGTGATTTGTATTGTGACATCACACTTTGTTAGCGTATCTCACGCGTTAGCAGGGAATTTTTGCTTGTGCGCGTACGTACTCGGCGTACGTACTAGGCATTCTTTGCTTACACAGCTAGCGCAGAAATTTGGCGCTTGCAAAATAAGCGGAGAATGGTGACCGTAAGCGCAGAATTCGGCGGTAAGCAGAGCCATGAAATTGGGCCCTGGTTGGCAAATGAGGTAACATTGCCCCTTTTTGCTTGTTTTTGTTGTTGTGGCGTGATGCATGTGCATTCGTGCATCTGCCTAGTGCACACAACTGTATGACGTTTGCCAACCAATAGTATCTGTACAGATGAGAGTTAGGCCAGTTGGTTAACACATTGCCTGCCGGTCATAGATTCGTAGGGTGTTCCCATTTGCCAAGTGTGTTGCGCATGCGCGCATACCAACAGCAAAAACACTCAAAAAAAATAATTTGAACATACAAATTCTCAGGATGTATACCCTCATCACTGCCAGAAGCGTATTTGTTGCGTTCTCAGTCATGCCAGTGTATTCAATCCACAATACAAAAGCCTTTCATTCTCTACGAGTATACTCGTAGTGGCAGAATCCGTTACACCTGTTACTACAACATACTCGTAGGCAGCAGTCAATGTATTAACCAGTAAATCAGATAAATAATTTAAAATTAAACAAAATTGTGCCTGTTCACTAAAATGCTGAGTCTCCCATGTAGTTATACAAATTTGGCCATAGTTAACCACGTTAACCGGTGAACAGATTAGTTGTTGAAGTGAACACCTATTGCCTACTTACTTGATACTCAAATGCTAAGTCTCCCATTTTCTTTCTGTCTGTTTATGTTTAATGTTTTAGTTAACCATAAACTGTAGTTTTACAAATTTGGCCATAGTTAACCACGTTAACCGGTGAAACAGATTAGTTGTTGAAGTGAACACCTATTGCCTACTTACTTGATACTCAAATGCTAAGTCTCCCATTTTCTGTCTGTTTATGTTTAATGTTTTAGTTAACCATAAACTGTAGTTTTACAAATTTGGCCATAGTTAACCACGTTAACCGGTGAACAGGTTAGTTGTTGAAGTGAACCCCTATGCCTACTTACTTGATACTCAAATGCCAAGTCTCCTGTGCTCTGTTTGTTTATGTTTAGTGTTTTAATTAACCATAAACTGTAGTTATACAAATTTGGCCCTGGTTAACCACATTAACCGGTGAAACAGATTAATTGTTAACATGAACACCTATGTGCATACTTACTTGATACTCAAATGCCAAGTCTCCCATGTTTTGTCTGGTCAGTGCTTTCTTGGTTTGCTCAATGAATTCTTGGAGATCCATGTTGACTTCCTTGGCAAGTTTCTCTAGTGTCTTAGACGAAACTGAAAAGTATTGGGAATAATAAACAGCATTTTGAAAACACTTTGTGTGGTACAATTTTTTTCACAGAATAATAGCTAGTACATTGAATTCAGCCAAACATAGAGACATTAACAAGATTAAAGGTTGACGCCTTGCAGTAGTTTTAGTTTGGACACTGGACAGTAACCTCCAAAGTAAAAAGTTCCTGCAGTTCAGTGATTTTCCAAACCATGCCTGGAATTTCATCTTTAAGGCACGGCCATTTTTATTTCGCCAATAGAATTTTTTGTTGGAAAGTCACCAACTCTATGGGAAACTTTTGAAGGGGCACCAAGGCCAACACCACCAGGGCAACAGAGGCCATGGCCTCCGTTTATTTCCAGCCCTGCCTAGGTCTATACTGCTGGTTACAGACCTCTAATAATAATAATAATAATAATAATAATAATAATAATAATACACCATACTTATATAGCGCATATCACCGTGAGGTCCCTATGCACTGTCAGTATTTTTTTTTTACAAGGTATGCGGAGCTACGTGTTGTAATATGAGACCTATTCCTTTATAGCACCATGTAATGGTTTACGAGGTGCTGTGGTGCAATATGCTGCCAATCAAACCAGGAACACCGGGACGAACCCCTTCTCTTTAGGATAAGTGTTCTGGGTTCTTTTACTTGCATTACACAACACACGGGACCTACGGCTTTTCATCCCATCTGAAGGACGATGCAATGGTAAAGTGTCTTGCTCAAGGACACAAGTGCCACGACCGGGACTCGAACCCACACTCTGCTGATCAGAAACATCAGAGCTTGAGTCCGGTGCTCTTAATCGCTTGGCCACGAGGGTCGCAGGACTGGATTTACATGGAGGCCATGGTTGTCTTGGTCATGGCTCGGCGTCCCTTAAAAAGTTCCCCATGTGTAGACTTTTCAAGATTCTCTAACAGAAGTACCCTTTGCATATAAAAAAAAAAATTAAATAAATTGGCATTGCTCTCTCAAAGATGAAGAACCAGGCCTCAGGTTGTCACCTCAGGATTAACCATGTACCCGCAGCAAAGTTGACTCCAGTCTACAGTACACAAAACAAACCCCTCCTTTAATAATAATAAAAATAATAATAATAAAACTAATAATACTAATAATACTAATAATCTGATAATGGGCATTTATAATGCGCTGGTATCCATCTTTGAGATGCTCATCGCGCAGCGACACATCAGTAGAGGGGAATGTTTAGATGCAGACCTCATTTAATCAAACACAAACAAAAAACACCAACACATGGAGTTGGCAGGAACACGCGCCGTCCATTGCAAATTAAACTACTACTATTATTAGTCAAGTAAAACCAACAAAATCTTACGCTTCCCTTCCCATGAGTTGATTGTGTCGGTGATGACCAGCTCAAATCCACCCTTCCCTCCTTCCCTCAAGGTGGTTTGTAGAAAGTACGGCTGCCGACCAACATCGACTCGACACAGACTCCGGTTGGACATTCTGGGAAACATGGAAACATTGATCATGAAGTAAAAGGTCTGACCTATAAAATGTAGAGGTTTGTAGAATTTGACGTAGTTGCAATGATTGTAATGCAGCCATTCCTCTGAAGAAATAATAGAGCATATTGAGAAAAGCTCTTTGCATACAATCTCCAACACAGAATGGATCAACCACACAACTAGTTACAAAATCTAATAGGGCCTACATGTATATTTGGATAATTTGGACACCTCAAAGTGTTGTGATCTAGCAAGGTATTGGGGAAAAACAAAAGGAGTCGCGAGATTGTACGCCACTAGGAACGAAGTTGGGGTGTGTGGTCCGGTAGTGCTAGTGGTATGTTGGACTCCCCGTCTTCATTTGACTCAAAGGAGTATACCAAGTCCTACTCCTAGAGCTATAAACAGTATGAGGTTCGTTCCGCTAGAGACGATAGCGGAACGAACCTCATATAGTTGTTATTTATGTACTGAGCGCGACCATTTTGGATTGATTCTAATCGTGCCAATCAATTCATGATGTCACCGGCCGGCCGGGCTGTGGGCGGAGCGGATACATAAAGCAACCATTGCAATGTGCGCATCTTCGCTCCGCCCACAACCCGGCCGGCCGGTGACGTCATGAATTGATTGGCACGATTAGAATCAATCCAAAATGGCCGCGCTCGGTACGTGTCGCGAAAATCTAATTCGAATGAAGTTGAAAATTTTGAATTGAAATATCTTTTGAAATTGTCATTTATGTAATCATCCAAAACACCCAGGTCAAGCTAAGACTAAGAGGTAAGTGAACACATTAAGGTGGTTTAAATCGCCGACCCGCTCTTAGGGAATGCGCCTCTATTTTTCGGTGGGCTGACGAAAATATGGGTGATGACGTGTGGCCAAGGATTCAGGTTTCCTGTCCCTTGGCCACACAAGTGGGGCTAGGGGCAACCTACTCCTAGAAAATCCACTCCGCAAAAAAAAAGTGCAAAAAATGATAAATTCCCATCGTTATTCGGAATCGTCGCCTTCCGATAACAAAAATGGCCGCCGTCGCTTGTATCAATGGTATGCTGCGCGCAACGCTGGTTCACAATAACCAACGGTTTACGTATAAAAGATAAGCCATTGATTATTGTAGACCAGTGTTGCGCACAGAATACTATTGAATACCGTCTTATGGCATGTCGTAGACCAGCGTTGCACGCAGCATACCAGTGATACAAGCGACGATTCTGAAAAAACAATGGGAATTTATCATTTTTTGCACCTTTTTTTGCGGAGTGGATTTTCTGGACCCACCCCGAGCTCACTGTGAAAACAATGAACACATAGAGCCTAATTTTGGCAAGCTCCGTTTTCAAAAGAGAAGTCCAGATCCAGGTGCATAAACGTGAAGGGGAAAAAGTTTCGAATAGGATTTTGTACATGATGACCTATGAGGGTCGGGGAGACGATAGCGGAACGAACCGAATAGTTCTAGGAGTAGGGGCAACCCTGTGTGTCAGCACCAGGAGTAGGTGGCAACGTGCCCCTGGTGACAGTTGATCTGGGTTGATAGCCCAAATCAGTTAAGTGTAGCCCTAACCTTGAAGTGGCCATCCGGCCTTGTGAGTTGGGCGATATCTCATTTAAAAAAAAACCAAACAAACCGCCTCCCAAAAAAATTACCCAAACACCAAAATTATTGTTGTTTTTATACAGCGCCCTCTACCGTAAACGTATTGCACGCAACCGTCGTCCCCCCCCCCGTGCACCCCGTGAGTGTCGAGCGTGAGCGATTTTTGCCAGTCAACGTTTACTGAAAAAATATTTCCCTTGTTGCACTTCTTAAAACCAACCATTGCAAGTAAAACTATACATTTCTACACAAAGGACAGCACATGTCACTTTTTACATCAAAAATACAGCTAACGAAGGTTTATTACTCACTTTAAAACCGTCTTTCACTTACTTCCTGGCCAAAGCTGCTTCCGTGCAATCGCTGAAAAATATTTGTGAACAAAATTTTCTCTAGAGAGGGCGCCAAACAAATTACAATGAGCAACGACTGTTGCGTGATTAACTTTAAAGTCCAAGTGAAAGATAACGATATATTTATAACCTATTGAAGTATGTTTGTACATGTAATGTACTCGGTTGTTTTGATTTAAAAATATAAGTTTTTTAATATTCTACTGGATACTGTTTATGAGAGAAAACTACATACAATTTAATTAATGAGAAGTGATTCAGATAATGTAATTTAAAACAGCCGTCGTTACTGTCAGAGTAGTCTGATCAGCGGACAATATTTACAAGTGTTATATGAGGAAGTACTACACCGTTTCTTCTATGCAGAGTCGATAACCAGACTACAGTTGACAGAAAATAAATTTAGGCCTACTTTCACCTTCTCCTACAGTAAACGTCATTTATTGTAATTTTGTATACTAACTTAGATTTTTTTTCGTACATTGACTATATTTCTGCATGTAGCTCTACAATACAGACTACGGCCAGAGTCCGGCTAGTCAGGATGTCGTCCCGTAAGTAAAATACTCTTTTAATACAAATTTTGAGAGAAAAACAACCGAAATCAATCAATCATGTCAAAAATACAAACGAAAAAAAGTCAAATTCGTGTTCGATTTTATCATCCAATCCCAATGATTCAGATTTAGTCATTGTATTCTTTATGTAATTTATATAACAATGTCACTGTTTTAGTGTCAGGATCATCGTTTGTTTTTTGTAAGTAGAGGCCTAATAAATCATGTTAATTTATAGGTAATATTATAAAGAAAGATAAGTAAAGTGACCATTGAAACTGAGTGAAAGTTTCAGTTGATTAATCAATATCAGTATAGTTAACAGTGCTCGAATTGAGAAAACAGCAAAAAACGGTCACGATATTTTCATCAAGAACGCCAAATCTATCCATCCATGTTTAGCGACAGCGGGTACCAACTGCATCTCCTGCCCTATATAAACAAAGTTTGATCCTACCTTCTTCATACCGTAGTTTTCACCTCGGCTTTACAATTTACATCCAGTTGAGAGAAGTGGACTTTGTTGAAAACCAGCTACAGGGAATACAGTGTACATAGATAGATGTAGATCTAGACATCTCCACATATGCAAATACATGAAACTATCCCAATAATAAACTCTGAGACAATTCCACAATCACATATAAATGTAAATGAAACTTTCCCAATAAACTTAATACATGTAATAATAGAGTCCAACATGCGCACTCACAATGAATTTGCATTGCATCGTACTCGTAGTCACTCACCAGCCTACAACCTTACAACGAGGTACTTAAACAAACTGCAGCAAATTAGCATGCTTTTTGCTTTGCTTTAGTTACGATAAGCTGTGCTTAAATAGCCAAACCTAAACTGGTTACCAGCCCAAAATTCCATGATAAATGTTGTGACTGGTGCTTAGCATAGAAACTTTTTAAGCAGTATTTTCTGCTATATATATAAAACAGCTTTATGAAATTGGGCCCAGGTGCCAGGGGGGGTCTGCTTGGCCATGTTTAATGCCTTCTTTGCCGGGTCGTCAAGGCGGGCAATGTGGTTAAACAGAAATTGACAAGATTGGCCCCTCTACACCATTTATCATATAATTATAAACGATGAAAAAAACCTCTTTATTATCTCCATCTAGCAGCTTACAAACCTCTTCATAATGTCTGTGATGATGGAGTGGAAAGTGCAGAGATGCTGTTCCAGTCGTTTCCAGGCCAGACGTCGTTATCAGTAAGTTTCCAACCCGTCCTTTAAAATGCTAAGCTCCTCTTGATTGTTGCTCGCATACTTGCTTAAGTCGAGTGGTGTCCTCGAATCATGATGGTTCTCCATGCATTTTGTCCCCCATTGCCACCATGAAGTCTGCTGATTTATAGCGCCACTATCCAACATTTTTTTATATCAATATATTTCTGGTAATGAAACCAATGATGCCTCATACTGTAAGTGAACTTTAATCACTGTACATGTAGCTTGCAAGTCTGAGGAAACCTGTGAACAAAGTTGCTTGCTATGTAAACCAGAATTTCCAGAAACTCCTTTTTAAAAAATATTGTTATGCGCATTACCAGTTCTAGTAAACAAGACCTAGGGATTAATGTCCCATCCAATTTTGCAAAAGAATCATGCTCAAGGACACAAGTGCCTTGATCGGAACTCAAACCCACTCTGCTGATCTGAAACACAAGTATTAGAGTCTGGTTCTCTTAACTGCCCTCAGCTACGTGGCAGTGGCACGCCATTTTGAAGTTTGTGGTGCATGAACAACGCTGGTTTCCCTGGGCCATTTATTTCTTTCCTTTAACCATCTCAGCTCCCTTGAGTACGTATATCCTGTGCTGCCACATCAGTAGCAGATCAGCTCAATCAATCACAAGTACATGTACCTTTTCTGCCCCGCAGGTACCTATCTACCCCTCAGTGAAAAGAAGCAATTATAGAAAAAATATTTTGCTTAAAAGACACAAGAGTCATCATGAGCCTAATATCAAAGTGCTGCTTAAGCAGGAAATATTGCTTAGTAACAATTTTCTGCGAAGCGAAAATGAGCAGGATACCAGTCACAAATGGTACATGTGACAAATAATTTTGGCTGGTAACCATATTCTGGCAAGCATAATTATTCAGTGCTTAGCTACTTTTTGTGCTTAAACGGCTCAATGAAATTGGGCCAAGGATTCGAACCCACACCTCGATGACTTAGCCACCACAACTCGAGTCCAGTACACCAAGTCCTCGAAGATTTGCTTCCAAGAACCTTGCATAACGTCATTCAATCTTCCCTCAGATCCCTTCGTTCCCACCTGCTGATACCACCATTATCACCTCAAGGACACCACCCAAGGACTACCAGATTCTTGCCGTTTTCGTCACTCTCTTCTGCTGTCTCCCACTGGGTATCCTGGGAATTTTCAAGTCCAGCGAGGTTAGTTGACAGACACAAAAAAATGCAGTCAAAATATCTAGGTTTTTTTAAACTTTTGTTTTTCTTTCTTTCTCGAAAAGTCTGATCTTTTGGTGTTAGTGATACTTGACGTACATTGGATCAGGTTTTAAGGATAATCACTTTTAAGCACAGTATCAAAGCACCTGTACACTATGACTACCCCTTGTTCGTTAGGCCTTACGCATTCCTTGAACCATCTCGACTCCTCCGGGCTGGTGTTTGGAAAGAAGCAGATGTTTGGGGGTCAATGGTTCCAACCCAGGCTAAAAAGTCATTCACCAGGCTTTATGGCTCTGGTTCAATTGGGAAAGTTGTGGATTTTTGAGAATCTTTGGCTGCAACATGGCAGAGTAAATATCAATTGTTTTATTACGTATCCAACAATTCAGCGCATTGGTACGGCGCAGGGTTTGGTGCAAGTCTCGCATGTGTTTAAAAAATTTTTGGACCACTTTGGTCTTGCCCACATTGCTTTAATGTGTGATGGAAACAAACTGGCACACTAACCACAGCAAAATTATGCTTACCAGAACAAGGTTACCAACTCAAATGCCATTTCACATGCAGCATCTGTGACTGGTATCCTGCTTATTGTTGGTAAGCAGAATTTTTTGTAAGCAAAATTTTCTGCTTTAAAAGCAGCTCTATGGAAATGGTTCTGAGCCACTGATCACTCCCTGAATGACTTCTTAACATTCTATTTAATCTTCAGGTAAGGAGAAGGGCAGCTGTCGGAGATGCCTTTGGTGCCCACCAGGCCAGCTATCGTACCAAGAGCTTTCTGTATGCTGGTCTGGGTGTCGGTCTCTTGGTCTGGATTTGCAGTGCCACTGCCTTTGTCGTGTACGTCGTCCAGGTCTTTGGAGACAACAAATTCCCGGAGCAGGCCTTCAGGTATGAGTTTGTGACCGTAGTGGTCCCCATCGGCAAATGATACGATCGAATGGCTCGACCGTAGGAATGGTACAGTGGTGGTTTTGGTTTTGTGTTACGATCAAGTTTTTTCAAAGAAACGGTATCATCGAAAAGTTATTCTCAACTTGGGGGTGATAAAGTTTACATCTTATGGAAGTTTGGAAAGAATGGCCTTGGGAACTGTTCAGAAGGAATATTTCTCGCATAATGACCATAAGGTGACTACAGCTGAGCTGGTTGTTTATATATTAAGTGGTTTGATGCGGAAAAGTCAAAGGGCCTTGTGATTTGTGAAGGCAGTGTCTGGTACTGCTAATATGTTTATGTAAAAGGGTTCATATGTTTGTATATATCGCTTGTAACAAACTAAACAACGTAGACCAGCCTGTTATGAATTTGTGGTTGCAACAGTTAAATGAATTGGCTCAATATTACCGAGCTGTAGTGATGTACTTACTGTCGTTGTAGATAACTCTTGAGAATGTCAAGAGGTGGGCGTAAAGCTGTAGTTCCTGTGTGTTGTGTAATGCAAGTAAAAAAAAACCAGTTACACTTATTGCTAAAAAAGGGGGTTCGCCACAGTGTTTCTGGTAGTGGCAGCTGAATGCGCCGCAGCGCCTTAAACCATTAGAAGGTGCTAGATGAATGGGTCTCCTAACTCAGAACATAGCTGCGCTTATCCTAATATAAAACAAATAACGAGCGCTTTGATACGCACCAAGGAATGCGATAAGGCGCTATTTAAAAACCCAGTATTAGTAAGTTACCTTGAAACTTTGACGAGGTAAACTGAAATAACTTAAAAGTCTTCATAAATTCCAGTATTCATGTTATAAGAAATACCATTATAATACCTTGTATTTTTATTTGCTTAAAGGTAAATTTGTGTGTGTGTGTGTGTGAAAGTTTTGTTATAGATGCATCACGGGAAAGCTCCATTCAAGAAAGAGGCTAGAATAAAACATCCTTTTCATCTGACAACTAACACCTGGTATTTCCATGTAGTTCCTTTTCCAAGCAGTAGACTTAATTGGATCATGCACAAACCAGTACTGCTGCTAACTGCCCCAGGCAAATTAACTGCTTATCAGTTGAGTTTAATGACTCAAGTAATTCAATGTAAACACACCCACTGGTGAAAAGGATGAAAACTTGCAAGTTTTTGTAGCGAAACTCAGAAAATCTTTAATGGACCTATTCCGTAATGTCTATGGTATCTTTAAATGGCTGGGTATACGAATTCAGGAGGATCTCTGTCAGACCAGAAATTATTTGCATGAGACCAGAACGCTTTAGAAGATGGTTCAAAAAACAAAAGCTGAAGTGTATAACGTCAGTAAACTACAAAAGTTTGTCTTGTAGGACACTACGCTGCAGGACTTGTTCAATTTGAATGCTACTGGCCTAGTGCTTAGATTACAGAGCACTGGCAAATTGTCCGGTAGGTATTTTGAACCCTGTGTTTTGTAACATTGGTCCAGTGTTTAATTTACTTGACTCTCGCTAGGTGTTCAGCATGTATTTGGTGCCCTTTAAGTTACTGGCCCTGTACTAAAATGCCAGTGGTCCAGTGGGTATTTCAACCTGTTGGGTTACTGCCTGTTGGGTTACTGGCCTAGTGCTTAAATTGTTGGACTCTGGCCAGAGTGGTCCAGTAGGTATTTGGAACTCTGTGGGTTATTGGCCCAGTACTAAAATGCTGGACTATGGCCAGTGGTCCATTGGGTGTTTCAACCTGATGGGTTACTGGCCTAGTGCTTAAATTGCTGGACTCTGGCCAGTGGTCCAGTATGGTATATGGAACCCTGTGGGTTTACTGGCCCACTGCTAATATGTTGGACTATGGCCAGTGGTCAAGTGGGTATTTCAAACTGTTGGGTTACTGGCCTAGTGCTTAAATTGCTGGACTCTGGCAAGAGCGGTCCACTAGGTGTTTAGCACCATGTGGGTTTACTGGCCCAGTGTGAAAATTACTGAACTATGGCCAGTGGGTATTTCATCCCCTGTGGGATACTGGCCCTGTGCTAAAGTTTACTGGACTCTGGCTGATGATATAGTGGATATTTTGAGCCCCTGGTACGGTATCAATAAGCAAGTATTCAAACATGTATTAAAGAGTATTTGGGGTGAAGTAATATTTGGCATGGAACACCAACCTTTGAAAACCTTAATATAAAACATTAAAACATTTACTCCACGATGGTATTTCAAAAAGATCAGCAAATAAACGATTTGGACTTAACAACTATTTATTGTAAACAATCTAACACTGACATTAGGCTGAAATAGTTTATGGACAGAAAGTACATGTAATGAGATTTATGAAATATTTATTGTATAATTTTGTTCTGCCAATTGTTTTCTTTTTTCTGTTATTTACCTTTTGTTTACCAGTTCTTGCTCCATTCCTTGAGTCTTCACCTTATTAAGTTCTGATTCAAGAAGAATATTCCATATTATTCTCTTTTCGAAAGGTATTTGCCAAATCCAACATTCCAGAAAATATTTATTTTTTATGTAATATTATATATATTTTGTGTGCAATTCAACCAGTATAATCATTGAAGAGAGTAGTTTTAAGCTGTCAAAATGTTTAACCATCGATTGTTTTGAATTCACATTTTTGTACCAATTATACCTCACTGGCTAGATTTGAAATGCACGTTGCCACATCTGCCCATTATCTTGCCACAGTTTGTACTATTTTGGGGCCATTGTAGTTTTTGTAACTGTTTTATCTATTAATTATTTTGTTTCTTTATAAGTATTTTATTTGCATCGGGAACATTTTTTACACATACCCTGGTGTTCAAGGTTTTATACAGGATTAGTAAGGATAAAAACATAATTGTTTACTTTTAGTTTGAAAGCTTTACTGATTATGAACTTCACTACTAGAACAATGTTTTCCTGTGAATATAGTTCTTTCTGAAATGAAGTTATATTCGAGAAAACTGTATCTGAAAACCTGTAAAGAAAAGGGTTGGGGGGGGGGACCAAAACACACAAACGCAATGGCTGATTTCGTTTGATACAACCAAAATAAGGGAAATATGTATACTACATGCTGAACAATTCTGCATGGTATTTACTACATTCTCCTGACTCATACAGCTTATTAAAAGCAAATTTATGACGTTTGTTATTTCATGGTTGGTTGATCTTACAAAACAGCTCGACCCATCCTGTATAATACCTTTAGATTTATTTATTATTATTTTGTTTTATAAAGATGTTAAATTTGCATCGGGTAATTGAATTATTATTTGTGTTTTACCCATTACCCTTTGTGTGGTAAGCACTGTATAGGGCCTAATCAGTATTTTCGTGTGTAAAAATGCTCTTATGTACGCGTGAGTGACGTCTGGTACCGCAGAAGTTTTGGCGGGAGTTTTAAAGAATAACCGCCGACTTATGAATCACACTTTTTCGAGAAACGTGCCTTTACAGCAAATTGAGGGGTCGTAGAGACTGCAGGGTACATGTTTTTGATTCGATGGGGTGTGTTTTTAAATATTAATGGCCGACAATGTACAACTTGTATTTCCGACAGGGGCAGTATTGTAACAACAGAAATAAAAAATAAACAAAAGAAATAGATGGAAACTAAAAATGTTTGCTGCCTGGAGTTATTTGGTATATTTTTGTCATCTAGAGTTTCTGGGATGTACATTGCAGGTGCTACAGTATTTCTTTGTGAAAGAATAAGAGACTTTTGCCAGTGAGTGTTATAAAATGGCCCTTTTAAGAAGTCCACCATTAAATGCCTACCATGTAGAAACACATGACAAAAGATGGATGCACTGGGTTAGTTCGTTCACCCTGAAAATATCATTGCAAATGCATGCCTCGGCTCCAGCAGGAGCTTCTGTGTGTAAAATGGAACCTTAGCCTCTGGGATCGTGGCATCTGCCAGCCTCTGCCAATCATCCTCACCAGGGCTTTTGATCATCACACAAAGCCTTCATGGAAGGCCTGTGTTTTTGACAGGGTAAAGATTATTTAAGCCGATGCATTCTAAAAAATGGGGTTACGAAGATTAGGGGTCGGGGAGGGTGTCGGACAATCATTAAAACCCTGCGTGACCCCATCAAAAAATGTATACACACTTATGCCATCGGACTGCAATCAACAGTCCGTTTGTATTTGCGTGTAATTTTTTTTTTGTGGATAACCCAATCACTTCCAAATGGCCCAAAACCTTTAGATATAGACCCTTTTGACTAAATCAAACATATTTTTAAGCACAATTTTTTTTTTTAGATGAGCCCACATTTGTCTTTTCTGTAGATTGTATACCATATTATGGTTCAATTCACTTAGCAGTGTCCATTGGCCCCAATGATAAATAATTGCTGCACAATTCCTATGGGAATTCCGGGAGAGCTGATCATTGATGGATTTTGTGTGTGTGAAAGAGACCCCGGATGGGAACAATACTTTTTCCATGCTATTTGGCTAGGTGTAGATGAGGAACTTGGATTTTTTTAGATTAACAAAAAAAAAAAGTGGCGGAGTACTGATTATTTAATTAAAAACAGACTGTTGATTGCAGTACCATGGCACTACGACAGGTTAAACATCGGCCTAACAAAAACAGCTTGACTGGAAAACAAGCGATGACAGAAGTGAGTCCAACCAAAATGGCCGCCTCGGGGATAAAACATCACCACTGACTGGAATCATCATTGGAGTAAGTTGGACGGACGTCCTTTTATTGACAGTTTACAGACTGCATGCTTTTCAAGAAGTTGAAGTATTTACAACAATAATACATAGTTTTCTTTATACATTTCATTTCATTAACATTCAAAATAGTTGGAATTATTAGTTGTTGTTTTTTTACATATATACAAATATATTTATTTCTCTGTCACTAGATTATTGATGCTATTTTTACCATTATAGTTTTCTTCATAATTAAATGAGGCCAAATGTTTTTGTGCGTGTAATATTGTAAGCGGCACAACAACACTCTTTAAGTACAACCGCCCCCCAAAAAACTTGATTTCTAATTGCTCTCCAATAGCGTGGCATCTCCCCATTCATAAAATAGACCCTACCAATGACGTCATTTGAGTAGGGCGCCCTCGGTTAGAGGTCATTGGAAGGCAGCTCATTGGCCAATCATTGACCGCCGCGTGCAATAATGTATAGCTATGCGTTTTCCATCGTCTTATCGTTCGTTTTACCGCTAATACATAATGAGAGACATCGAGTGTTTGTTATCACAAAGCCTCAAGATTCATCATGGATTATATAACAATCAAGTGTTAATTACTGTAAACAATGTTACCCCCCCCCCGAAGACAAAAAACCAAAACGAAAACAAAGATATTGATATACAAGGAGACCGCCAACATACAGGGCCAAATGATAGCTCAGTAAACTAATACCTGTATGGGTTGCACTGGAAAACAACGCCGATGGCCCCCAAAAGTTACTGATTTGCTCGACGCTTGTTGAATAGTAAGAATCAGTAGCCAGGATTCACAGCCTCGCTTCCATGGGCTGCGCGCCGTGTCGATACGCGAGGCAAGATCGATTACCCATGGGTGCGAGGTTGCAATGCTTGACTCAGAACCAAACAAAGGTTGTGGCGGCAGACTCTGATTCAAACGCTTTGTTTTCAAAGAAAGGCACGGCAACTTTTCTTGTCACATGTTAATAATAATTGTTATACAATGGTTTCGACTATTAACAGAGGTTAAATACATCAATTTAAATATTCCAACTGCGCATGGTCAGTTGAATAATAATGAGGCTTTTTTTTTAGCAAGAAGCTTTGAGCTTTACATTCCTATGTACAATGGTAGTATCTTGTTTATATACACGTAGTCGTTTTAGTATTTACATGTCCACTTCTCGGGTGGCTTATTGTTCATTTATTAATTAAATGAACAATAGTTAAGGCATTTTTTGTTTACCTGGTTCAGGGCATATATCGCTTTCAAAAAAGCTTCGTTCCAAAACACGTAGTTTGCCTATAACGAACTTTTCATAAAATAACACAAGTTTTAAAGTAATATTGGTGACAATAATTAGTATTAGTACTATTCTTATCATTCTACATGTATAAATATGATGTTGATGATGTTGCTTACTGTAAGTTAATCGTTTGTCTTTTTGGAATGGTTTACTTTCCAGAATGATCTTATTGTGGTTGTATTAGCTATCCGGCAGCAATTCTGTTAAGTTTTATTTTATAACTACAGTGTAACTAAACATCCGTCTTTAAAACTAGAACTAAAACTAATAATAATAATAATCGATTCTTAAATAGCGCTTTATCACAGCCCGAATGCCGTATCAAAGCTTTTCTGACATTATTACCCCTGGTCACTGGGCCATATATATTTCATTCCTTAAACCATCTCAGCTCCCTGGGGAGTATACAGCCGTTGCTGCGAGTTTACCGCCCTCCAAGCTAATCATCACATAAACCATCTCTGCCCTCACAGGTACCCATTTTACCCCTGGGTGGAGAGAAGCAATTATGGTTAAGTGTCTTGCTCAAGGACACAAGTGTCACGACCGGGATTCGAACCCACATCCCGATGACTTAACCACCAGAACTTGAGTCCGATGCTCTTATCCGCTCGGCCACGACACCCACTAAAAACTAAAGAAAACAGTGATTTACTTAAGAGTTGCATACATATTCAAGCCACCTGTGTTACCCTATAATGCTACTGCATGTCACAGAAAACAGTTTGCTAAAATATTCTCAACACAGCTAAGTTGATGACGTAATCTTTTTATCAAGAACGAAATGGATACACTGCGATTTGAAACCAGACGGTGATTTCACTCGGTGGATGACGTCAACACAGTTACTTATTCATGCGGCACGGTCTTTATTAATAATTGATTAAAGTTACATTCGGATATTGTTGCACTCGAGGGTGAGGCGTTGAAATTCAAGATGGCCGCCAGGATATGAATTCAGTTATCTCCTCAAACGGAGCAGCACTTTTTCTTTGTTGGGGCGAATGCGATTTCCTCTTTCAGTTCAACAACGTACACCCTACTGACGTTATCGTCCTCGCGCTTCTGTAACTCCCTGCGGGAACAAAAACACAAGATTTTATGAAAGCATGTTATCTCCAAGACAGAAATCAAAACTT
This sequence comes from Pisaster brevispinus, assembly GCA_023634235.1. Taxonomy (NCBI): domain Eukaryota; kingdom Metazoa; phylum Echinodermata; class Asteroidea; order Forcipulatida; family Asteriidae; genus Pisaster; species Pisaster brevispinus. The sequence continues at coordinate 31,748,291 of JAMKCF010000001.1, forward strand.
TGCAGATTTTTTTAAAGAATGTTTTTTTTTATATTGGCCATAAACCTACCTCGCCAATCTTCCAAGGGTCTCGAAGATGTTGAATCCTGTTTTCGCACTCGCTTCAATGAAAAGAGCACCATTTTCCTGAAATTAAATTGATCGATCGATCAATTGATTGATTATTTAATTGGTTAATTGATTGATTGATTATTTAATTGATTACATAATTGATTGATAAATTAATTGATTGATTGATTGATTGATTGAGGTTTCTTTAGTTATTTGACACATACAAACTACTCTTCTGGACGATGAACAAACGCAAACTCTAATTTCAATTCAATTCAATCCGACATTTTTTCCATAAGTGGTGAAAACTAAAGAAAGTAAACAAGTCAAGAATAATAATTTTAAATATTAAAATCAAAGACAATCAAGAACTGACTGAAGAAGAAATAAATCAATAAAGTAATTGATTAGGAGCAAACCAATATGGGGCGTTTCCAGACGCCAAAAGGAGGCTTGTTTTGAATAGTCTACATTCACAAATACAAACCGACAAAATTTACAGCAAAAACAAAAGCGACAAACAAACAGTTTTTTCTTTTAAGAATTTAACTTAAATGGAAATAAGTTCAACGAAAATAATAATAATAATCATAATAATAATAACAATAATATGTATAAATATTAGAATAACAACAATCACAAGAAGAAGTTATGCAGAATGACGTCATACATTATAACACAACACTTTTGGCAACAAATGAAGAAATGCTGTAAAAGAAAGAAACGATGCTTAGCTTGGAAAACCAATTGTCTTCTAAATATGGCCTTGAACCTTTTAATAAAATATCAGAGATTTCAGAGGTACAACTGTGAAGGAAAAATCTTGCAATGAGAGACTTTAGAACTCTAGGTGGCAGCAGACTTACCAGGTAAATTTCCATCGTTTGTGTAACTCTGAACATGCTCACATTTCCCGAGAACAATGGGTTTACCTGGTAAGTCTGCTGCCACCTAGTGTCCCCAAAAGTCTCCTATTGACCATACCTGTGCAAGAATCTGCGCTAACTCCTTGGGCACCTCTCGATCATAGTCTGCCAGGTCTTCTTTGTGACCCACAAGCATGATGGTGGCTGTATCATCTACCTCCTACATTACAAGAGGGGGAAAATTATTTTTAAACCCATTTGTTTCCTCATGTCACTAGAAACACAGACTCGTTCCAGGTCAGAGAATTGACTCAGTTTCGGGTACCAGGGGGCCCGATCCATTATTTTCTGTATCAATGTGACATGGAACACAAAGAATGACTTAGAAAAGGACCAGACTTACCCAGAAGCGAAGCTAAAACCATATTTTTTTCCCAAACCGGTTTCCTGACCCTGAAATCGGTCATCAGACCACTGGGACCTGAATTATGGGTAAATTTTGACCAAGGAGTTTTTTTAAGAGGGTTGTAGTCGACACTTTGAGAACAAACCAACCTGCTCTTTTCAGAGGCCAACACTTTTTAATATAACACATTGTAATAATTGTATATTGACCGATTTCACCTGGGCACAATTTAATGGCTCTGCTTACTGCCGAATTCTGTGCTTGCGAGCACCATTCTCCATTTACTGTTCAAGCGCCTAATATAATGTGCTATCTGTGTAAGCGAAGAATGCCTAGTAATTACTTGGAGTACGCACGTGCATAAGAAAACATTTTCTACTTGACATAGGCGCGGAATTCCCTGCTTCCGTAGGCGCCGATTCTTTGCTTACGGTGTTAAGCAGAGCCATGAAATTGGGCCCTCATCATCATCTCAACAATCTTGGCGTTGCCCCGTTTTGAGAGTCAATGTCCCCGTGCGTGTCATGGTGTAGTGTACATCCTAAGCCATTTGGAGTTAAAATGCAACACTTATGATGAGTCCTTGGTCTCATTATAAACACTGCAAAAAGCTGGGGTTTTAAAAATTTACACCATGGGTGTTGTCACAAATAGACCCCAAAAAGAATCAAAGTTTACAACCATGTCTTGCAAAACAATTACATTGGTGTTACTTTAACTTCCTATTATGATGTTTAATTTTGATTCTTCCTTCGGTATCTTCATATTATGACAACACACATGGTGTCAATTTTAACACCTTTGAAATGCAGTAGGTCCTAGTTATAATACTGAAGTACATGAAAGGCTTTCTTAATCTCATTATTGCAATATTTTGATTACACTTATACTTGTAGTTTTATAGGAACGTACTCTGATGCTAGCAATCCAACTCTTGACGTTCAGGAAGGACTTCTCACAAGACAGATCATATAACAGCAAGACGCCATCTGCTTTCCTGAAGTACGCGTGTGGGATGCTACGGAACCTAAAGTCAATATAGAAACAAATTGTATTTAGCATAAAGCCCCTATACTGACAGACACCACACGTACCAAAAGTAAAATTCGGTTCGAATAAGTAATTCTGGACAAACACACATTTTCGAAAACAATGGATTTTACCAGATTTGTCGCCATCTTCATTTCGAGTGTTCCATTGAATTGGGGCTAGAACGAAGCCTATTATAAATTCGACTCACTTTGTAATAATTTTGTATAAGGAACATCGATAGCAACATCTGTAGCAGCATTATCAGCAGTCGCGATTGCAAACAAAGCAGCAGCAATAGCGAAAAGCAGGTAGCGTCAACAGCAACACTAGCGCCAGTGGCAGCAGTTGCAACAGATCAGCTGCAGCAACAGCGACAAGCGGCAGTAGCATCAATAACAACATCGCAACAGCTGCAGCAACAGCAACAGCAACAAAAGCAGCAGCAGTGGCAACAGCGACAAGGCAGCAAGGGCAATACAGCAGAAGCAACGCCATTAGAAACATCATCATCAGAAATAGTAACATCAGATGCAGCAACGTCAGCAGCAGCTGAAGTAGCAACAACATCAGCAGCAGCTGAAGTAGCAAAAACATCAGCAGCAGCCGAAACAGCAACAGCAGCAGCAGCAGCAGCAGCAGCAGCAGCAGCAGCAGCAGCGGTAGCAGCAGCAGCAGAAGCTGATAAAATATTACCTTTCCTGTCCGGCTGTGTCCCATATTTGTAACGATACCACATTGTTATCCATCACCAATGATTTCATGTGAAAACCAATTTCTGGCGGGAAAAAGACAAACAATCCAAATGAAAAGATAGTTTTAAAAAGTACCTCGACATTAATAGCAGAACACAGTGAAAATTGTTAGCTTCCAACTTTTTTGCTCAGATACGGTTTGTTAGGCTCCAAACATCATGGAGTAGTTTTAAATGCGTTAAATGAGCACAGGCAAAAATGAGCGCCAACTGTTATACCAAATTTAATATACATGTATTTGGTATAATGCTATAAGAGAACCTACAGCCGCAAGCGGCTTGTATCAAAAACGCAACGGACGGCTACCACGGCTGCTAGGTCTGACATATAAGTAAATAAATAAATAAATAAATAAATAAATAAACAATATGATGGCTTCCGTTTGTATTTGATTGCCTTTTACTTTTGTTTTTTTTCCTCGCATATTTTTTTTAGTATTAGGGGAAACCTTTCGTCAGTAAAACACTGTTTTTCAAAGGTGCTCAGCAGCATCTACAAACCTTCATTACAAAAAAAACCTTTAAAAAAACACCAAGTATAAAGTGTACAAGGCAATAAAAGTACAACAATTATTACAGACAATATTAACAAACTAATTGACAATAAAACAAGGTTGACATATTACTTGAACCATGAATGAATAAATAAGTAGAAATATTTTTTTCTCATACCTATTGTGACTTGCGGACTATCCGTAAAAGTGTTATGACAGAATCTTTGGAGGAAGCTCGTCTTCCCCACTCCGGAGTCACCGCACATAACGACTTTGAAACATCTGTCTGGCGTCCGTAACTGTAAAAACTGTGGGATGCAATGGTTGGAAAGGTAAACTTAAACAATCCAAGCAGAAATTAAACAAAATAATTATTATTATATAGAGTTGGTTCTTTTGACTAATGAAAACTGATTGTTAAGTACTTCAGCTGCGCTGTAACCAATTACACTGTTTCGAAAATTGAAATTAAAAACCCTTAGGCGATCGAGGGCTGGTATTAAAACACTAAGTCGTGGCACTTAATATGTGATTTTAATCTTCTCTTTAAATTGTTCAATGTTCTCTCTCCTGGGGGAGTCAAATCCTTGATACCCTAGACTGGACCATACCACATATCTAAGAGGGGGAGGTGATCAGGTTCCAGATTTAAGAACAAGTTGTTTTTTTTGGAGGGGCTGACATTACATTTTTCACTCAAATAATGCTTCGTGCACAAATTTGTTCAGACATACAGATCCAACCCTCTGACTGTGATAAAGTGGAGTCGTCTGTTCTTTGTAGCAGGCTTCCAAATTATCTTGCTGGCATACTGTGCTAGGTTCTGGTGAGGTTTTCAACACTCCCCCCCCCCCCCCACCTGCAAATAAAACCTTTTATGGCTTACCGGGGTGCCAGGAGCTAGTGGAACCTTCCCGCATTTTTTGTAATTCTTTAGGTTATATCTCACTTAAAGGTAAACAGATCTGAACTTCAAAAATCTCTGCGCCAAATAGATACATTAGCCCGGCCATTATAACACATCTATACACTAAAACGAAGAGCACTGTCCAAAAGTGCCAGTTTTACAACAGATTGTGCACAACATTATGTGATTGCAGTTATCGTATTTGCATACGTGTCGTGAAAGTGGATTATAACAGTATACACAGATGAGGCTTCCCCCATCACCAAATGAACCCGAAACCACAGCACCAATGAGACTTTACTGTAAGTTAATTGAAGATGAAAGTGCATAAAAGGTGCATGCTTGCCAGGTGCGCCGTTATCACACTCAGTTCCTTTGAGATCCTCGTGTCAACCGTGGGCGCCGCCATTTTGAAATGTCCTCATGCCATGCATATCTTGTAACAGGCGCATGCGTTGCAATTTCCAAATAAGCAAAGCGTTTCTTACTTCTGGCTCTGTTACCTGCATTTGCTGATCGCACTCGCAGTCGCTGTAGCTACTGACGCGGCTCATTTGCATGACGCCAACTCTCCTCGGGCGAACTTCGTAGTTTTCTTCCACAAGGTTCTCATATTTTTCCCTGTGACGTAGTACACAGAAAGTGATGACACGGTCATGAGATTGACAATGGATACTGCGTTAAATGACAGTGTTGACGTGGTACACAGGAAATGATGACACAGTCAGGAGAGTGACATTGATGAATAATATCATAATGACAATAACAACTTATTAAACGCCCTAATCATTCAGCCAATTTTGATCCGGAGGCTTTAGAATGTAGACAGTAGGACTTTCGGTAACACACGCTCATTTTGAAATTTCAAATACAGTTTATAGTTCCGTTCACCTGAGTTTCTCCAGCTGAAGTTCCAGGCTCTGTCGGTCACGTGACTTCCTCTCCTGTTCTTTCATGACCTCTGCGTATTCTCTGTGCGTTCACAAGTTCAAATCAATCATCAATCAAATCTTTCATGACCCTTATAACGTATTCAAACTTTAACTGTTTCATGTGTCGTTCGGAAACAAATAACTTGTATTTTGGTTTGCAGTGTGTAAACACAACTTTTTTTTTTGGGGGGGGGGCATCATATAATCCCTGCAGGATTTTAAAATATTGCAAAATAATGCGTAGATGGAAACCAATAGTTCTTTTTAAAACTGCTGTGCTTAAAAAAGGGTAGGGTCATAGATTGGTAAGTACTCCAACAATAAATGGCCATCAAAAATTTACTTGGTAAGAAGTACAGCAGCTATCGATAGAATAAGAAAGATATGGAAAAAGGATTCCCTTCAAAGCAACGTGGTTTGGGACATTTTGTAACCAACAAATATTTGAATGGTGAGCAACAATTCATGCATGAATTGTTTCTCAGAATCATTATAAGCTTAGGGCTGATGTCCGTTTTCGAATGCTGCAGCCAAAGATGCGGTTGGTACCCCAGTCATCACCTCGCTAATTGTGAATGGATTTGACGTTCATGTGAAAATACCGTGACAGGGTTTTTTTCTGCAGTTTTCCGAGCAAGTAGACACTGTATTCAGCTGAAACTTATGACTGGGACTTTTATTGTATCTTGCTTTATATTATTTTTTGCCTAAATCAGCAAAACGTTGAAAAACATTTTTCTTCTATGACCCCTACCTTTTGATCAGCATAAAGAATTGTGAGTTTTTCAGCAATGAATTAAGCTATTATCGGGGAGTGGGATCGAAACAAGACTAATGAGTTGGGGATTTTAAAATAAAATAATAAATATCAATGGAATTAATTATTTCAGAATATCATTTTACTGTTGAACAATGGTGGATACTAAATGTGCACCGGTGAAGAATATAGAGAAACTAATGATAATTCTCCACGACGATACCGTTAAACTGAATTGATAAAAAACATAATTTCAGTTGCACGGTGATCCACCAGTGTTGAAACAGTTTATAACACAATTTCGTTTCACGGCATGAGAAAACAAGGTTGGTGGTTTTGGGAAAGAGGCAATAGCAAACTGATCTTTACTCGTATCAACGATTATGTATACTCGTTTGGCCATGTTCGGCTTAACACCCACGTGAATTGACGAGATTTCTCTAGATTGCAAGATTGCAGTTTGCTAAGCCTCTTGTGGAATGCATGCTCAGAGCAATTGAATATGTCCATTGGTTTTGTTTTTCTTCGTTGAAACTCGGCTTTAGTTTTACCGCATATGGAATCCGTCTGATCTTTGTTATTTTTATGGAGTTTTTTTTTCCTGTGGCTTTGCCCCAGAACCCCCTGCAGTCTCGAGCTTTTTAATCACGGATGAAGCTGAGACATTAAATAATTCTCAAACTGAATCTTTCCAGTATTTGTCCTGTGACGTCATACAGTGGCGAAGTATGCAAGAATGTGTCTGGGTACCGCGCGAGCGCGCGACTGGTTTATCAGTTTTTTTGTGTTTTTTTAAACTTTAGTTTTGCAATGGTTGAATTGATGCTTTGCATAGTGGAGACGGAAATTGCGGTATCACGTGTACATGAAATATCTCTCTTATGAGTTGTGGTGTTTTTGAAAAACCCGGTTGTAAACAACTCGACGTTTCGATCAGTGTGTGTATGCTCTGATTGTCTTCAGAAAAAATAAAATAAAACAATAAACAAACAAAAAAGATATACGAAAATACACCCCACAACCAAAGAAAGTAGACATTCACGGCATACTGATCAAAATGGCGAGTTGTTTACACCAACAAGCCCTTTACAGAACCGCCACAACTCACTAGAGAATCTGTCATGGACATGTGTCACTGTAAACCTCATTTATCAAATTATGTTGGTCTATATGATGCAACATGTTGACAAAAACATGGACATGTTCAATCTGCTCACTGTTAACAGGAAAGAGGGGGGGTTACTTCCCAAGGGCCAAAACAATTTAAACAAAATCAAACAAATTTGTTTGGTCAAAGAGGAATCATAAACTAAGAATCCAATTTGATAAAGATGTGCAAAGTAGGTAATTTGCTTTTTTTATGCGGCACCTGTTATGCAGCATGTGTTTAAAATGAAAGAAAGAAAAATAATGCAATTAGCAAGTGGCGTTTGTGATATTAAAGCTGGCAATTTAGGCCTAGCAATGACAGACTTTCGAACGCTAGGTGGCAGCAAACACAGGTAAACTTTAACTATTTACGTAGTTCTGGGTTTGCACCAGTTAGGATAGAACCAGAGGGCGTACAAACCACGTGATACGGACAAGACTTGTATTTTGTTTGCTGTTGAGAAAATATTGCTCACTGACCCATCACAGGTCACACACCAATTCACACAACGTTTCGCAAGTGCACATAAAATGTCCATAGGGATTCGTGCCAATGGTGGGGCGGTGCCCCCTCTATGTCTTTTATGTAACTCTATGATTTACCTTAGTAAGAGCTGTTTAGAAAGACAGTTGTGACATGGAGGAACCGGTTTTTCTTCGGTCACAAATGGTTACCGGGAGCTCGGTTTCGGTCCAAATGCAGCTCATCAACCAGTTGTGCAGTCTAATGTAACTGGCACCCTGCGAGCGCACACACATTTTGTTTGGACCCCAAAATAGCTTTTAATCGTAAGTTGTTGCAACTCTATACACAGCTCTGATTTACTAGTAAATCTGCTGCCACCAGCGTTCCCAAAAAGCTAACATTGCATTATGGCTTTGGAATGTTTAAAATAACACGAAGCAAGCAGGAATGTTAATTGTGAGGAAAACATCTGTCTCAGATATTTTGTTCTACAATAATGCAATAATTTTCCTCAAATTATTATTATGCTTTTTAATTTAAAACACTTTTTTTGCAAAGCTTCTTGAGAGCCTACGACTTTTATGTTATTTTAATGATATTTGGCCCATGGAAAGAGAAGGAAACTGCCGTCGGGGATAGATACCTTCCAACATACCTCTCGATGAAATCTCGTTCTCGCTCAGTCTCGTCCTGGAGCTGAAGACACAGCTGCTGCGTCTCGTTAAGACCCGCCAAAGACTGGTCAAGGCGCAAGCGCAGTTGTGTGTTTTCCTTTGAAAAAAAAAAAAAATAAGAAATAAATTAAAATTAAAATAAAAGTAATCAAGTTTATAAATGTTGGTGAATACAAAAACAACCGTTGAGCCCATTTCTAAATTTGTTACAACTGGGTTATCTGACACACGATTTAAGGCATAAGATTGTGAAAGAGGTTGTCGGGTTTGTTTGTTGTTCTGATGACGCCAACGGTCCAAACATACGGGAGTGGCACTCCCTTCCTTCCGCTTTTATAGCCGTCGGAAGTCCCCACTTTGTGTTCCCCTGGCCCGAAATGCAGAATTCATCTAACGCAACCCATTCCAGGAAAAACAGCGCCACTTGAAGTTGGTTTAGTTCTCCTATATTCTATTTTTACTTTAATAAGGGGGAATAATAAAAAAAAAAAAAAAAAAAAGGAGGTTAAAATAACTAAAATAAATAACATAAATAAATAAGCAATAAACAATAAAATAAACATAAAACATACAGATTGGCGGTCGGTGTCATAGGGGATTTTATCCCCAGAACCCACCAATTTCACAAAGCTGCTTATTTAAAAGATCAAAACTAGCACAAACCAGCTTTAACAGATGTTAACACGCTAAACCACCATGTCAAAATACTGCTAGTGCATGGTATCCTGCTCATCGTTGTTTAGCAGTAAACTACTAAGCAATATGTTCTGCTTAACCTTGCAGTACGAGTGACAGCGTGTTTTCATACTATCAAGCAGACGTTTACAGATTCTCCTGCCAAATTGGCACCGATCCAGTCTTCGAATAGGGTACTCGGCCTTAGCTTCTGATAAACAAGATGATTAAGAAAGGATTTCTACGACGTTCTCTTTAAACTAGTTACCTTCACGAGGTCCTCATTTTCGGCAACTATGTTTGCTTCGTGTCGACTTAACTCCATCACCATGGTTTCCAACTAAAAGACAAACATCAAATAGTCATCCGTTGAATTAAAGACAAATAACTGAAAAAGTAGATGTATTATTTTGTATTTTATTTATAGATGCATCGGTCTTTACTTTCACCACTATTCGAAACCGAAATGCAGTTCGCCGATGGGAATCTTGTGTTTGATTTCCGGAAAGAATAAATAATCCTTTCATTTCTGGAGCTAAAAGGCTTCGGTCTCATCCGAAACTCAAGATCTGTTTGCCTTATCGTGTGCCAGAACCAATAGATCTCTATTTAAGATAACGTTCCCACCCACGGGCAAAGAAATAATTGGGCAGACAACCGTGACACCACGCCCTCTAGCGGCGACGACTATTGTTTTCAGTTATTCGGGACAATATCAGCATCTAGTTACGGCATAATGTAACGTACACGGTAGGCTACTTGGGCTGAAATCTTCTTCGATTTTTTCCCGTCGGTTGCATGTCACCGGGGATAAAGGGAAATGTAATAAAGATAAATTGAGTTCAGAAAATGGTGGTTTGTCTACGCAAATATTTCAATTTCATTTTAGGACTTACTTTTGTTACACAGATGTGTAACTTATTCCCGTAAGAGGTATTTTTCTATTCTCATGGTCTGATGATTTATCTGTCCCAACTCGAAAACATCAAGACTTGGGTTTTCGTTTACAATTTCATTCAGGTTTGTTTTCCTTTGAGAGATCGCCTACACTCTAAAAACCTCCAGGTCAGAATTGACCCGGATTCCGGATCATGAGGGGCCTGACCCACTTCCGGGATAGGTTGACCCGGAAAGTGGTTAAAAATTCGATTTAAATCCGGATTCTGCATCATTTTGACCCATTTCTGGGTCATTTTGACACAGATTCCGGGTCAAAACTGACCCGGAAATGGACCAGGCCCCACATGACCCGGATCCGGGTCAATTCTTACCCGGACGTTTTTAGAGTGTAACATCACAAGGCCAAGGACGGCCACTCCAGGGTGAGGGCTACACTTAACTGATTTGGGTCATCGACCCAAATCAACTGCCACCAGGGGCACGTCACCACCTACTCCTGGGCTGAAACAGGGTTAACCCCTTCGACAGTCCGTACGAATTAATTTTTAAGCATGGGTACCATCCACTAGGACCCTGCCTGGTAGAGCAGAATGCACTACCTTCCCAACTTTCTGCGTTTGTTTGTTTGTTTGTTTGTTTGTTTGTTTGTTTTTTCACTAATAAACGAGTGGAAAATTTTTAGGTTTTTAGAGACAAGAATGACCGACCAACGATTGCTGTTTTGGAGTAGTGATACACTAGCCCATATGCGCAAGCGCCAAGCATCAAGTGGCAGGTCTAATTGTGTACCGCATTTGCTTCACAATCAGCACGTCATGATGGTTCCCGGTGTTGCCTTGGGTCGATTTAAACAATGCGCTAAGAATGATCTTATAAGATGAGTTGCCAGTATTACTCTGGCAAGTTGTATTGTGACATCACACTTTGCTTAGCAATTAAAGATGGACTTGCGCTTCCGATCAGTCTTGGTTCTTTGTGAAATCGGCTCTCTGGACTCAGATTTTACCCAAAATCCTTTGCGCGCCGACCATGGGCGTTGGGACAAGCATATGGGCTAACTACAGTAGATGTTCATGAACAATGAACCGAAATTGGAAAAACAACGGTTGTAACAACCGCCTGACATTTAGAAACTCAATTAGCCAACACTTCGTCACTGCGAGAACAAAAAATTGCATTTTAGTTTGTCAAACACACGAGTATGTCACCATTTGAGTCTGTTTAACAAGTGTGCGCATGACTGTGGCTGTGCACATTGGCATCTTTACTGCTGTTTCCGGGCAACGGACGCTAACTATCAAGAGAGAAATAATGAAATTTTCCATTCTGAATCCGGTCCACATTAGGAAGCTACACTTCAATAGCACCGTGCCCAAAGTACTCGCAAAAACCAATGCATAGCAATAGAAATTCAGGCAGTTACTAACGTAATGTATTGACATCCAAATAATACTCAAGCTTTTTAGCTACTGTTGCATTTTGAGGCGCCAATTCTTAGAATAGTAACTGTGGTGAATTGCAGCTCCGTATTAAAGTTGTTCTGCACGGTTTTCATTTGTAATATTTCACATGCTGCACCACGCCTATGGAACAAATTAATTGTCAGCACAAGTAAAATCATCTGCTTCTTTAACCTTATTTAAAAAAAACTAAAGACTCATCTTTTCAGTCAAGTATTTGAGTAAAAGATTTGTTAGTTCATTTTACCTGCATTTCTTAACTACATGTAACGTATTCTGTAATTCTTCTAAAGCTAGGACTATGTTTCATTTTGATTATTGTACATGTACACGTTAATGTTTGCATTAACGACATGAGCACGTTTGTGGATTTGTGCGCTGTATAAGTTGTCATTATTATTGTTGTTGTTGTTTTCTCTGAAGGCAGTTTTGCAGATGATGCTGTTTCGAAACGAAAAACATCAAAAAACTTCCGCACTTGCCACGGACATTGCCAACGTACATTATGGACGTCAGACAACGCCGGAATCCCAAGATTAATTCCTTTTAAATTTTCAATAACTTGGTTCTAGTAGTATGAATTCCATAATCAGTTAAGTTTTCGGACTAACATATAACAATTATGAGTTTTTTTATCCTTACTAATCCTGTATAATACCTTGAAATGAAAGCTTATAAGTTTGTCGAATCTATAAAAAGAGTAGCTCTTTATAATTCAAATCTGCATTTCGCATCAAACGGTCCCAAAACGGACCTAGCATCCGTATTGCGCATTGAAAATAATACCGTACCGGGTATTGCTTACGCAAAAGGTTATCAGGTACCACATTATCGACCAGAAATCACATATTCGTGACCTAGATACATAGGTAGCTGGTACAAGCTCGATTACACCTAGAGCTAATATTAATCTTAACAGTAACCAAAGCATTGTGCTGTCACAGTACGGAATCACTGTCATGGTGACAGCAGAAACTAATATTGAAATTAATCTCATTGTGAAATCGAACACCAGAGAGCGGCTTTGCCTGAATTTTGTATCAACCGTCCTTTGAAGGATACAACAATTTATTGGTCTGGATTCAAAAAGGAGGCCGGATAACATTATGGGCTGTCAAAGGCTATTTGTTCAATCATGAAACAGGATCTACGGGCCTATAAGGAAAGGGTACATGCGAAAGGGGAAGGTCCTGGGGTCGATTTCACAAAGCACACAGATTCATCTTAAGATGAGTTGTCAGTATCACCATAGTGATTTGTATTGTGACATCACACTTTGCTTTAGCGATTAGGAGTGATTCGGAGTTAAGATCAATCTTAGCTCTTTATGAACTCGAGCCCTGGCTGGACGCACTTGGTCTGGCCTACGATTCCGGCCAAGGTGCTTGAGCCACCAGGTGACACTTAACATTACCCTCACCGTTCCCCCGCACTCCCGAATCAATGTTGTGATAAGGAGCGCAGACCGCGCAATGAGAGCCAACATTGAACGTGGGCCGGGGCGAGGGCCCATCGAGATTTTGGCCGGAATTGTAGCTCAACTGTCCAGATTGCAAAATAAATAAAGTTAACAGCTGTCATTCAATACGAGAATTAAAAAGAAAACTTCGAATTCAATAATAGCATTACGCACTTGCCAGAGGCCGAGCTGAAAGTATCGCCCTAGTTTGTAAAATACCCGTAAAAGTCCGCACGATGACCAAAGTGTTTATCAAAAGCTTGACTAAATTGACCGAAATCGGATTACGGAAGGCGGTAAAATTTGCGACCGATCGATCCCCATGAGGCGTTTTGACAAAAACAGTCAACGATGACCTCACATATAGAGCGCCACCAAGAGGAAAGACAAAGTAATCTTGCAAACAATAAATCTTTGCCACCAACATGTGATCATTAACAAAGCAATGAAGCCCCCCACCCCCCTCCCCCCCACACACACAAAATAAAAACATGTGAATTTTACTGCGTAAACCATTATTGGATGCGGCATTCTGCATCTTTAAAATGTAATTTGTAAGTGAATGCAATCGGGCCGTTGGCGATCGATGGTAACAAGTCCACGTAATTCGATTTGTGTGATATTGAAGCTTCACACCAGGCAATTAAAGGCAATTACAGGGTCTCTGGGTGGGTTTAATGGGGTACAACGTTGTATTGACCCTTTCTAGCACGCCCACGATGATGTGTGTCTGTCTGGAGATCCGTGTCATCACATTCTCCTGATGTTGGTCTAACTTCGGTCTAAGTCATGGCAAACAAGTGAGTTGTTATTGTTTGTTCAGGCCGTTAACACCAACTAAAGCATTGTGCTGTCACAGTACGAAATAACTGTCACGGTAACAGCAGAAACTAATATTCAAACTAATCCCATTGTGAAATCAAACACCAGAGAGCTAGTATTTTGTCCAAACTTTGCTTCAAAAAAGTATTTTTCATTTTTGTTCGTGCCATTTTACCTCACCATTAAAAATATATGTTTTGTTTGTTCAACTCAACTCCCGGTTCAGAATTGTCTTCGGATTCCGTGTTACCCCGGGGCCTTGATATGTTTTTGAGTCACGTTAACCAGGAAACCGGTTAATAAATCTGCTTTTTACTCAGAATCTACGCCACTTTGTCCCATTTCTAGGTCATTCCATGACGTTTTTGTTTATATAATATATTTATTTAGACCCGTGAGTTTTAAAGTGTGAAATGTCTAATTTGTGAAGTTTGAACCAGGTTCTGATAATTTATCTTGTTGTTGTTTAACAATCCTGTTCAAGATATCAATAAATTAGTAATTAGTAAATCACAAGCAAAATCATTAATGTGAGTTGGCGGTATACTAAGAATGAGTTACAAACAATAAACTAAAACAATAAAAAAAACAAAAAAACAATAAAGTGTAACAACCGTTGAATTTGTTGATTTCTTACCTGTTGGTTTTGTTGTGTTTTGGCGCGTTCTTTCTTATCCAGATCTTTTAATGAAGATTCCAACTGTGGATATAAAATCCATGTTAATTTATATATTTATTTATTTATGAATATTCATACACCATAATCCATTCAACTAATGTCGCAATGTAAAGAGGTGATTTTCTCAACAGATTTTAAAGTAACTCTTGAACAGTACACAATAGGAAGTCAATACATTCACCGTGACACATTGAATCATAAACAACACTTTTACAACATTTGGTCTAATTCAGCTTGCAAAAAGAATTACTTTTTTTTTAGGAAGTCAAATAATTTGATGGGTAATAGAAAACATTAATGGCATGAGAATACACGAATTGTAACAATGTATTTTATATTAATTTCTTGACTATTGAAAAACAGATGTATTTTTTTATCCAATATATCACCCACAAAGGCAGGTGTCTGTATAATCGATATAGTCGTGACAACAACAAAAGTTATTTTTTTTTTAAACAGACCTCTTTCTTTTTACTGAGAATGTCTTGCATTTCTTGCTCTTTCTCCTCCAGCCATCTATCCATCTCAGCCTGCAACTCCTCTTGATACTGAGAAATACAAAAATAAAAAATAAATAAATAAAATTACACACAAATTATTTCCTCGTTTTTATTTGTACATAAAGGCACTCCTCCCCAATCTCCATAGTGTCTTTGGCAAGCAAGGAGGAAGCTTACAAATTCTTCCATTCTATGGTAACTCTATGGGCCCTTTTAAGAAATCTTTCAAAGAGTATCTCATCTCCCAATATGTAGCATAGTTTCATCCTTTTGGTTTGTTCTCCAAAATGTTCTCCTCCCCTGCAGAATGACGGTTTTGTTAGCAGTCACTTATCTTAATTTCCTTTTGGTTAGGTCATTGTCCACACGTTTATCTTGGACTTATTTCATGTACTGTGTATTTGTTTTTGTCTAAAGGCACTCCACTACAAGCCTTGGCTTACAAGGACTGTGCCTCCACAATATTTTGTCTATTGCATTCTGTTATGTAGTCTTCAGTATGGAAATAAATGTAATATTGAATTGAATTGAATTGAATTGAATTGAAAACTCAATAACTCATAATGTTGGGCTTGGATAGGATCGATATACCTGTTCCGATGATAAGCGATTGTCAATTGGGCGTTTAATCCCAGATCACACCAAGTCAGAACAAGTCATACACAGTCGTCATGGCTAGGATTTTTGAGAATTTTGGGGAACGACCGTTGGTGGAAATTACTTACTCCATCTAACTGGCATCAGAAACTATGAGTCTCTTGGTATTATAAAAAAAGCATTTATTAAGAATAATATGTAAATAAGACCCATAGTAAAACGCTATAAACCAAACAAAAACTAAAATCAAACAAACACCCCAACACCCCCCTAATAAAAAACAAGTTAAAAAAATTAAATAAATAAATAAACAATCAAAAACGAAAGAGAACAAATAAACAAGCAAAATCCTCAACAAACAAACAAATAAACAACCAAAAGCAATGGCAATAGCGTTAGGTTTCAACACTATTGTACCATGAGTGTGTCTAAGTTGGGTTGGATCGAAGTGTGAATTGAGGCCTTTACTGTTTAGGTTTTTTTTTTTTTTTTTTTTTTTTTTTTTTTTCATGGAGGCGAAAAGAAACCAAAAAAAATATATAAAATAATGGGAACACCAATGGAATAAATGCAAACGATTCACCCTTGAATCCCCCCGGAAATTAAATGGCCTTGAAATAATAAGATCACCCACATAATCAGGAAGTTCGCGATGTTGTTATGTGTTGCAATCTGCGACAAATCATGTCAGAAACACCTGGGCAGACACCTTCTCTAGACGATGAGTTTGTACCTGGTTCGTTTACGTGCATTAACAGACGTGGACCTTTTACCGCATACCGAAAAACAAAGCAATAATGAAGTGTCTTGCTCAAGGGCACAGGACTGTGCCAGCAGACGGAGAATTGAGGCTACAGTCTGCTGATCTGGGCCCAATTCCATAGAGCTGCTTACAACGGCCGATTTTGTGCTTCTGTGCGATTTCCGTTTCATAGCGCTGCTAACCGTAGGCGCACGAAAAGGCATGCTAACCTTCCAGTGCTTACTGTATGAAAATGACTGACGTAACATTGCAAGTCCATGGTGACCGCGCAAGATGGCTGCCTAATTTTCTTGCTAACCTGTGAAATACGCTTACGGCTAAGCGACTGTTTCTGCTATAGTTAGCACGAAAATTTGCTTACCGTTAAGCAGCGTTATGAAATTAGGCCCATGTCCCAATTTCATGGCTCTGCAAAGAATCGGCGCCTAAGGAAGCAGGGAATTCCGCGCTTACGTCAAGCGTATTTCACGGGTTAGCAGAGAATTGTTGCTTGTGTGCGTGTGTACTCCTCCACGTTACTAGGCATTCTTTGCTTACACAGCTAGCACAGAAATTCGGCGCTTGCACAGTAAGTGGAGAATGGTGATCGTAAGCGCTGAATTCGGTGGTAAGCAGAACCATGAAATTGGACGCAGAACGTCAGACCTTGAGTCTGGTGCGCTATAGACTGCTCGGCAATGACAGTTTGAAAGCTATTGTTTTGCATTTTGACTCCAGGTGATCTTGTCTGTTTATTGGTTATCGATCAAGCCATTGGTGTAAGTAGTTCATTTGTAACGAGACATTGAACTCAAATCTTACTTTGAGCTTGAGCGACTCCCTTTCCTGCATCAAGAGGTGTTCCATCTCCTCATACAACCGATGCATCTCGTCTGTAAGGATGCCATTTTTCCTGAGAGCAAATGGAGACCAAGAATTACTGTTTCACTTCTCATACCTAAACTCAGATACTTCCAAAATGGAGTTAGCATTTTCTAACAGCCGAAACAACAAATTTACTTGCACTAAACATAACAAACAAATGCTAATTAAAAATTTATCCTGGTCAATGCTGATCAGGAAGTGTTTAGAGTGTGTGGTAATTAACGAAAGGCACAATCATTGATAGTAAAACACTGTACTTTTAATATAGTGTTTTGTTAACATCACAAAGTTATAATAACTGACGTTTGAAATGTTAATGTTTCATTTTCTTCGGGTGTACCTTGAACTAATTGGCTGTTCAGTTCCTCGTGTAAAACATGATCTTTACGGGCCAGAATTGACACAAATTCCGTGTCTCCTGTGGGGCCTGACCTATTCCTGATTCAGTACGACCGGGAATCTGTTTCAAAATGACCAAGAAGTGAGTCAAACTGACGCAGAATGCGAGTGAAGATCCCATTATTGACTGCTTTTGTTACATCAGTAATGTATACATGTACCTGTTTATGTTTGTAGTCTTGTCATTTAGCCTTCGAGAAAGACTCTGCTAGGGTCGAAACGTCAGGCCACTAACTATTTTTGTGCATTTATACCCGATAGGTCCTTTTGGTTGGTAAGCATTTTGCTACAGCTAATACTATTTTTCAACCCATTATTTTAACAAGTTTCCGTGTCAGCCAGACAAAGAAAATGGGCCAAGTCCCGTGTGACGTCCCCCGTGGAACCCGGGTCAGATATGTCCCCGGTAGTTTTTTTTAGAGTTTAACCCCCCAACGGCGAGATTTGACTAACGTTTTGACAAGGCTGTCGCAGCTGTCGTGCACCTTCTGAATCTCCTGGACAGCTTTCTTGAGGAAATTCTGGAAGACCAGGAGAAGTTCCGGTTCATCGTTCCGTAGTTTCTGCCAGAGCACGTACAGTTCATCTTGCCTGCAGGGTAAAACGGAAAGAGGTGGAAAAAAATAGCCCATTAAGTTACTTAAACGTTGCTGCACCTGCTTAGGGGCGTTTCCAGACATGGCATGTTTTACTGGCAGAGCCGTGAAGATAGAGGAAGATGGACGAAATCAATTTTGATTGTGGTCAATATTGGGATTTTCTTGAAGTGGAACAGACACCATATTGGACAGATGTTTAACGTGTGACCTTTTTCTCACAAATACATCTTCCAAAACCTCATCCATGAACCAAACACATTAGTAAATTAATGATCATTTTGTGTGTGTGTGTGTGTCTAGGACCTGTTTATATTTAACAATTGAAGGGAATATGTCTAAACAATGGTTACTCAGAAATGAAAGACATTGTTTCAATGGAACTTAGTTACTCCAAGATCTCTTCTCTTATTAACATAAATATTGTTTGGAGAAAGTCACAAAACAAGAGTATAAGCAGTTAACGTCCAGGGGCATCTCCGGTACAATGTATGCAATTAGATAGGCCGCTACCAAGCTTCGGCTCTTCTCAAGTTTCAGGCTAAAATTCACTCTAATTCATTGAAACTGAAAACAAAATCACCAGCAGTTGTCACATAGTTTAAATCAATTAGAGTGAACTTCAATCTAGAACTTTAAGAGAGTGGCTACGGCTGAAACACCGAAAAGTCCTATTTTTTAAACGTTGTCGTTGCAGCCAACAGCCGTAGACGTAAGTCCCATTATTCTGACTCTTCTGTTTTAGTATTTACAATTTTGTTTTTGATACATATATTTTTTGAGTTTAGGTTTTCAGAGAGAAGCTTGGCTGTTATTCCTTGAGATGAAAACCGAGTTCTTCCAGTTATCTCCCAGCTGCAATAAGTCTCCAGGGAACAAGAACCCTGCCAAGCGGTGACCTAGTAGTATTAAATTCGCTCGTGAGAGGAGGATCAAAGAGGTTGCAAACCAAGGCCTGACCTAATTCATATATCGTCTCATTAACGAGTTTTCAGTTGTAGGCCTATATCTTAGTTTCTGGTAAAAACAAAAACATGTTTTGTTAGCGTTCATGATTTGAAAATGTTTTATGGTGGAGATACAATCTTGTAAGGTTTGCGGTAACACCATGTACAGTGTATGAGTATGGATTTGAAACTTTGCATGGTGGAGATACAATCTAGTAATGTTTGCAGCAATGCCACGTACATGAGTAGGATTTGAAACTTTGCATGTGGGAGATACAATCTAGTAAGGTTTGCGGTAACACCATGTACATGAGTAGGATTTTACACTGGTGGGAACTAGTTAAGGTTTGCGGTAACACCATGTGATGAGTAGGATTTGAGACTTTGCATGGTGGAAATACAATCTAGTTTAACGTTTGCAGTAACACTATGTACATGAGTATGATTTGAAACTTTGCAGGGTGGAAATACAATCTAGTAAAGTTTGCGGTAACACCATGTACATGAGTAGCATTTGAAACTGTGCATGGTGGAGATACAATCTAGTAAGGTGTGCGGTAACCCATGTACGTACATATGAGTAGGATTTGAAACTCTGAACGGTGGAGATCCATTCTTGTAAGTTTGCGGTAACACCATGTACATGAGTAGGATTTGAAACTTTGCACGGTGGAGATACAATCTAGTAAGGTGTGCGGTAACACCATGTACATATGAGTAGGATTTGAAACTGTGCACGGTGGAGATACATTCTTGTAAGGTTTGCGGTAACACCATGTACATGAGTAGGATTTGAAACTGTGCACGGTGGATATACATTCTAGTAAGGTGTGCGGTAACACCATGTATATGAGTAGGATTTGAAACTGTGCACGGTGGAGATACATTCTTGTAAGGTTTGCGGTAACACCATGTACATGAGTAGGATTTGAAACTGTGCACGGTGGAGATACATTCTAGTAAGGTGTGCGGTAACACCATGTATATGAGTAGGATTTGAAACTTTGCATGGTGGAGATACAATCTAGTAAGGTGTGCAGTAATACCATGTACATGAGTAGGATTTGAAACTTGAATATAGAAAATAGTACAAGTCGTATTGTGTACTGGTTTATATTACAATTACGTGTTATGCTTTGACTTTATGGCTTTGTATGTTTTGTAAATTCAGTGTTTTGATGGTTATATCTGAGTTATGCAGTGATCATAGAGCTACAAACCAGCACACACAGTGTATGTCCAGTGTATAAACAGTGTATGTACGGTGTTGTGGTTTGCTGTCTCTTTTACCTAAAATAGGGTTTACTTTTTAACTTTTATTGTAGGCCTGCAATTTCTCTATTGTATATCGTTTAATCTTTTTAACCCTGTGTTTACTGTTGTGTGTTTTAATGTTTAAGGTGTGTTTTTATGTAAAAGGCCAAAGAAATTTCCCATACAGGGACAATAAAGTTTTATTGTATTGTATTGTATTGTATTGTATATACAGTGTAATGGTAATACCATAAGAGTGGGGACCGTAGAGCAAAGGAATACAAAAGGGACAATGTTGTCCTCACATTGGAATCCTTTGTACTTTTGTGTCCTCACATTTTTTCGTGCGCTAAGTCTATGGAGAGTGTTAAGTTAGAGGGACAAAGGAAAGTCCTCACATAGATAGCAATAAATTTATGTATGTATTTACCAACTTCATTACATTGCTATTAATGTATTGACTCCTCTTTGTCCCTCTAAATAACATAACACTCTAGCGTACTACAAATGTTAGGACACAACATTACAAAGGATTCCAATGTGAGGATATAGCATTGTTCATGTTGTGTTCCTTCGATCTACCGTCCCCTCTCTCCGGATAAAACCTTACCAATGAGGGTGTATGTCAGTGTATTGTACAATGAATATGCAGTTGTGTATACAGTGCGCTATACCGGCCTGAATGCATGAGATGACATTATAAATTGAAATTTTCAAGAGTTGAGCCGGGATCTGATTTCGTCTTAACTCACCCGCATCTAGACTACAAGTGCATCTTGACATTTTTAAACTCAAGATCTTACACAAACAATGGTTTTGATTTTCCTCCAAAGACAGATCTCATACAATAACCGTCGGAATCAAATAGCACAGTGATTTTTATCCCGACTGTTTCATGTCAGGACGAATCAATCCTCTTGATATTTCAGATCAAAAACAAACTCATCTGGTTACACAATTTGACGGAAAAAAAAAATAATAATAATAAAATCAAAAAGCTCTCATCAAACAACCGTCGGGTGACTAAACCAAACCTGGTCGTCTATTTTTGTGTTCCCACAAGAACTGAAACGCTCCCGTGATTTCGTCTCAAGTCGCAAATTGTCTGAGAATAAGAAACATCGATATTTTCTCTTCTCCTGAGAAACATTTACTAAAACGAATTGCAATTTTGAAGGCTATGATAAAACATAGAATGACAAACGAGGAGAGGAAAATACGTGGAAGGAAATTGATTCTTAACACCAAACTGAAATTTCCCGTCATCAATTTGCGACATAACAAAAAATGTACATATTAGGCATCCTTATATCAATATCGTTGACGGTGTGAACAGTTCCGTGTAGAAGCCATCGTACATTTTAAGAACAGATCTTGTAGGCCTAACTGCTGTTTACAAAAGGTGTGTCCGTGTACATTCCTGGGCCTTGTGGCAGGCAAGATACCGCACAAGTTTTGACATGTGCACACTTTCTTCGCATCAAACGCTTCTAAATAAATCGGACAGCGCAAACTCTACCAAAAAATACACTTAATGTACCCATTGAGTTGTAAACAAATCATTCCTACAGGAAGTTAAGGCTTTAGAAATATACAGACTGATTTTTTGTGACATCACAAAAACTATAGGTGTTCGGGTAAAACGAATGTCAGGTAAATATTAAAAGGTCAAACAAAACATAATAAGCTTGATAATAATTATCCTATTTGAACATTCAGTTTGGACAAGATGTGAGGTCACACAAGGTCAAAAAAAAAATTGTTGCTTTTTTATGTTTATACCCGATCGGAGATCAGTTGATTAGAAAAGGGAGATCAGTTGATTAGAAAAGGAAAACCAAGCTAAGACCTAATATTAACATTAATGAATTAAGAATGTAGATAGCATGCGAGAACAAAATACTTCTTGTCGAGCATTTTTTTCAACAGGAAAAACTAAAACATTTTCGAAATTTCTGTTCTTCGATAATGTTTCAATTGAACAAGCTCAGCCGACGACAGCTTCTCATCAACAAATCTTTGTTACGTCATTTTGGGAGTTAGTTTCCATGGGTGTGTGCCCATTTTAAGGCCCATTGGATTCCGATAAAATACCGTATTCAGTATAAGATACTTTCTTTAACATTCTTATGTTTGCAAGGTTTGGTCCCTACATATTACCAAGACCTCATCCAAAAACACCATCCAGTTCGTTATCTCCGCTCAAAATCCAAGTCTCTCTTAGTATGTCCCTCGACTTTCGCTAAATTTTTTGTGGCCAGAGCTTTTTGCAGTAGCAGCAGCAGAATTATGGAATAGTCTTCCCGACAACATAAAACAAGTGCAAACAGTGAATTCATGTAAGACAAAGCTACAAACACATTTATTTTTGCAATAGCATTCAGTATTTCTTACTGTGTCAACTAAATTTTCCTACATGGTACTTACTTACTTGTCTTTATTGTCTAACTTTAACTTCTCTTTTTTTTCATCTCAAAGCGCATAGAGACTTCTCTGTGGTTGTGATATGCGCAGAATGGTTCATTATTGTTTTTATTAAACTATTAAGGCGACACGTGCGTGGCGTCCAAACGCTCACCAGTCAATGTGGTTAGCTTTTTTATCCCAAGTAATTTTTCGCATTATTAAGTTGACGTTTTCTGGTAAAGTCATCCAAAACCAGACACTCTCTTCAGAATGATAAGTAGAGCTTTTATTAATTTCCCATCTGCTCTGTAAATGACGTGTCTCGTAACCTTTAAATTGATTCAATTATGGAATGCTTGTGAATAATTAGTTTTTGTGAGTGATGGACAGATTAAGAGAGCCCATTCAGTTTTAATTGGTTTGGTCAATATTTCTTCATGATCAGGCACCAGGAGTGATGACTTGGCTCGGGCTACTACGCAACGTATTGTTAGAATTCCTCTCTAACAACTGGATATAATCACTCAAATTATTTTTTATTCAACACAGGTATACGTACAACGTTGTGTGCATCAAAATTTATCTTTGACGAATTTGTTTCTAATAAACTGTTACAAACAATTGGGCTAGATCCAACGAACATAATTATCAATAAAAGAACTTTAGTCACTAAAGTTCTTGTATTGATATAACAAATAAATAGATAAAAGCAAGTTGTTTTTATATATTTATTTGTTTATTTATTGTTTAAAAATGTATTCCCCCGTTGATGTGTGCATGAAATTCATCTTGGACAAAACACAATTTAATATGTTTCTCATTTCTAGTGAATATTTAGAGTTAAAGGTAAAGCTAAAACAACTATAGTATCAAATAAAGGAACTATGTTTTTGTTGTTATCCATTTATTTTGTTTGTTTATTACTTTTTCCACTGAGAAAATATAAAAAGCTGTTGCAAACTGCTTACCAACCAAAAGGACTTATGGTATAAATGCAAACATTAATTAGTGGCCTGACGTTTCAACCTACCAGAGTCGTTCTCTCGACGGACACATTATTTGTCCTGTTCAAGTGAAGCTTTACAGTTCTAATTATTACAACCACAAGTCTACATAGAGCATAAATGGCGTACAAATGTTTATGCTAATTCGACAGCATATTTATGCTCGTCCACCACGAGTTCAAGTCCATCCCCCGTCCTGTGATTAGTAGCACGATTTTCAACCTCTACCCTTCACAAACCTCTTACCCAAAGAAAAGATTCAACCATAAAACGCATTTATTATCAGACATTTTGTTATCAGATTACGTGGTCGTTTGTTGGAAATGTCAAAAAGCCCCCGGAGCGCCAACTGAAGAAGGAGAAGCTGTTCAAGAAATAGCGTCCGAAATCCCCGGTCAAAATTAGCACAAATCTCGGTACTTCAGCAGATCGAAGCACTCTAGATCACCGTGCACAGATGCAAGCTGCCCGGGGGTTAGTTCTCTGCTCAAGCCATCGTCGCTTTGAGAGTTTGTGTCCACAGTATTTAAGGGGTCGTCTGCAAAACGATGTAGTTCTCGCGAGGATTTCCTGATTAGAATATTATGCTTTGGTAATGAAATATTAAATAATATTTCAAGTATCTGATTTACCCAATGTACCTGGGGGCCTCAGTTTTGTAGCAGTTGATTATAGCCACTTGTTATTGTAACATTGTTTGAAAAAAAGCTAGCTGCACACACAGTGATCAGAATATCACAAATTTTCCTTAAAAAGTACTTTAATTTTCGGTTTAAACCATAAGGTAGACGCCAAGTCAATACATTATCCGTGTCAATGTGTTTGTTAAAAGGATCAGAGCAAATTTATTGATGTTTCAAATGTTGCTATAAATAAATCAGTCTTTATTATTCTTAGTGCATTAATTTTTTTTCTCTCCAAAACTCACGGACAAAATACCGAGTGAAGAGACACAAGGAACAACATGATCCCAGTGCTAATAAACACAAAATGAACAGCAATAAAATGGCAACGTGGAGAAGGCTAGACCAAAGAGGCAATTTAAAAAAAAAAAAAACCTGTATACAAAAGGCACAGTCTGTCAATGAAACTATTCAAATAACAACATAAAGGCAAACATGAAAAAGTGGACTTTAAACCTTGGCACTAAGCAAACGACCATCCATTGCTTGGACCAAATGAAAATTGCTGGCTGCTGATTCAAAATGAAGACATACGTTAAGGGTGGAAGGTTTAAGGTTTGTCCGATTTAACACGAACATTCTTATTTAAATTGGTAGACTTTTGGGACGCTAGGTGGCAGCAGACTTACCAGACACAGAGCTTTCTTACTTTATTACTTAATATTTAGAACGAAAGCATGATTCAAAACCACCACAAATATAAAGTTCTAAGTATCAAGTCTCAATTGTAAGAAAAGTACTTGAAAATGCCCCGAATTTTTTTATACGAAGGCTTGATTTTTGAAAAACGTTCAACTTCAGACGTCGTTTTCTCCGATTGCTGCTTTTTGACTGGTATCTACGCGCGTGTCACTTCGTGACGTAGGATATCATTGACTGGTGTGGGGGTGGGTGGAGCCTATTGGACAGGAAATGAGCGTGTGTGAGTAGGGGGTATTGATGCAGATACATTGATCTCGTCATAAGGGACTGACACGTAGGCTTTCGACTCGTTTAACCCACGCATCTGACAAACTACGGGATAGTAGACGTTTTCAGGGAAATCATTTTTCTAGCCGAAAGAGGTTGAAAGAGAAACCACTTATTTTATACGTTTTAGACACAGTGGGTCGATTATGCATACAACAGTCTAATAAAATACAGACGTTGTTTTCCCTCATATCATGTATGGATTAAATGACTGTTTTACTTTTACGATCAAACCAGTCCAATTCTCACACCACATAAAAACAAACAAAGAAGTCTAAATAGTAATAACAGGAAAGGCAACTCGGGCAACGAAGTGGTACCACGGTGATGATGTTGATGTTGTTGTTGTTGTTGTTTTTGTTGTTGTTCGTATATCTATTTTTTCGTATAGTGCCTCAATTGATTTTTGGCGCTAATTAAATTTACTATTCATATTTTTGTTACAATTATTACGAATCATTGGCAAATATATTAGGATTGCGAACGTTTGTTGTTACTGTTTTTGTTTTTGTTTTTGTTTTTATTCTTCTTTTTCTCCTCATTTTTTGTTGCCCATTTTTGAATTGGAACGAATGTGAATGGTGAACCGGGAGCTGTTGATAATAACAGACTGTTTTCATAGGGCGCCTTCAAAGCTTGTTTTCATTTCGGCGCTAATTGATATTTAAAGTCTTCCATCTTTGAATTTTGAATCACTTGGATTCAATTTCTCAGAGCAGAACATTATCCTTTGAGCAGATTCACGCCGAAGGAATGGCTTTTGTAGCAGTTTAACGTCCTCGAAATATTGTGTAACTTTTTTCCCAGTTTCGTTGCAAACGCAATTTATTCAACAAATCTAAACTCTTGTGTCACGGCTACAATAATTTACATGCACGGCACGACTGAACCCACGCTTTTTGTGGAAAACATTCATCATAAATAATAGAACTATTCATATTCTGGCCATCGAGGTCGTTCATGTAGATATTAACAGAATATAGTTCAGTTAACTGCGCAATATTGATTCTGTATCATGCAGTATTTACTTTGTATTAACATATTATTATGAAACCTGTTTTGTTTAGCTAGACAAGCTACCTAAAGCAATGTAGCAAGGGCATCGCCCCCAGTATGATTTGAAAGGAAAAACATAATCAAACTTTATGAAAGTACAATTATGATTATTAGAAGAAAGCATTAATCAGCTAACCTTGGAAACTCAATGATATCAAATTACACTTTCTAATCAGCAGTTTGTTGGTTGCCGACAGTCAAAAGCAAAACACGCTGTTTGCACAAATCAAAAACATAATGTGCACATTTCTTGAAGTTATTTTCTCTTCTGTGTGTCTCAAATGTTAATCATTACCTTTCTAAGATGTATTTATTCATTTGTTTTCGAAAACTTTTAGTTTCAAATCGGATAATCTTTTTCGTTTTAATACATTCATTTATGTTTTTTTTTTTTTTTATTAGTATATAACATCCAGGGTTTCGAATGCGAGGGCATTTAGGGAATCACGTACTTTGGTTTAACCTTCACACTCGTCCTGACTCTTACCCCTAACCCTAACACTAACTTAACCATAACCATTGTGATCATTTTTAACGTACGAGGTGAACGAAATCGCGCACCTTGACGGGGCCAACGTTTGAAAACGCGCGAGACTTGGACATAGAAGTAGACTTGTTTCAAACTTCACTTAACTTTTCCGTTTATTTCATTTCTTAGTTAGGTAATTGAATAAACGCATTTGACTCAACGTGAAATCAATATAATAGAAGACGTGGCTCTTCAACAACTTGAGCTATAGGTCACTTAAAAATGGACTAATGGAATAGAGAAAGGAAACAAAACTAACAAACAAAAGAAAAAAAGAAAAACAAAACCCTAAAAACCTTCAAGACCCCGACAACCTCTTCGATTTGTTTTTAATGCAAGAATGAAGTGCCTTACCGCATATACACAAAATGTCCGGGCTTTTACATATCTCTATGGTATAAGCAAAGTGACCCTCATATTCCTTTCCAGAAACTACTCAATATTGATTCTTTTGTGGTTGAAATTACCAAGAGGAAGAAGCCATCTTCATTGTCATCTAAGCTCAGCAAATCGAGAAAAACAGTCTTCTTAATGGATGGTCACGTATCTTGTAACGTATCTTCTCTGAGTCTCTTGATACATAACAAAATAAAAGAGCACTGAATAATGATTTGCACATCTCGATTCAAGAAAGAAAATTTGCATCCGGGGAAAAATGTAATGCGGAGATCACGAGCAACAGAGAGAAGGTAATTAACTGGTAGAGACCATCTCCAAATATCCATCTCCAAATAAACAAATAAGTAAATAAATAAATAATAAACAAATGATATAAAAATAATAATTATCATCATCATCAAATAACAACAACAAAATATAAAATAAAATAAATGATGCAATGTTTTAGGTTTATGGTCTGTTGCATGGTTTGTGGTTATTGCATGGTTTGCGGTTAATGTTTTAATAATTTGCAATGTTTTATTTACTTTTTATGGTTTATGGTTGAGATTTAACGGTTTATGGTTTATTGGTGTCATTTTGTTGAACGGTTTATAGCAAGGATTTATGAACTTTTTCGTCTTTACTGTTTTTGGTTGTGATGTCATGTTTATGGTTAATGGTATTGGTGTACAGAATCATTTGTGGTTAACAGTTTATAATTTGTGACGTCATGTCCATAGGTTGTGTTTATGATTAACGGTATGTGGTTTGTGACGCCAGGTTTCCGGTTCGTGGGCTATGGGCTGGTTTGTGATTAAAAATTTAATAGTTTTGCAAAATGAGTTTTGATGTACTTTGATGGTTTATAATTTAGAGTTAATGGTTTCTGGTTTGTCTCTGTTGTATAGTTTTCTAGTTCTAAGGATTTTTGACAATTGTCGTTTTTACGGTTTATGGCTTGTGATGTCATGTTCATGGTTTATATTTAACAGTTTATGGTTTGGTGTAGATTTCTGGTTTACTGTGTATGGTTTACTATAAAAAAATATGTAGACAAAAGCTACAAATAAATATTAATTTATTCATGTGAATAAATGATACGGCCTAGGCCAATACGAAATGAAAAACTTCTCCGCTCGGGTACATTCTGTGTCTGGATTATTTTGCGTTCTATTTGGAGGATATTTATCCATTCTTGATATCACAATTTTTTAACATGTAGTCATAAAAAATCAATCCATCTTTTGTTATCATTAAATTAATCAGATTTTCAAAATCGAATGGTAGCAGGTTGAAGGTGACACACAACAGCACTTTAATGCCGATTCAATTAAAGGCTGTCTTAGCGCACATCAGAACTGGTGAGTATCGCCAAACCATGAGTAGCTTATCACGACCAGCCATTTGCAAATTTGAAGAAGGCACACTCCAAGAGTTAGCACAAGTCTTTCTATAAATCTACCATACCGCTGATGTGGTTTAATATCGGATAGAGGATAGCCTTCATTCCAGGCGCACGGAAACGGACGCGGTGTCAAGTGGTCATACGACACTTGCGCTAATTTGGTTCGGTGGTGTTGTATATTAAGCTTATAAAACAGTCCGCATTGTGCGCATTGAATGAAGGCTACCGCACTTAAGTACTCGATGGTGGAATTTGAGGAGAGAATAAACTAACACTGGGACGTAAAGGAAAACTGTTTGCCTAATCAGAAGAGAATAAACAAAAAAAAATACATCAGAGAAACATGTCAATTGTTTTTATTTAGACTGGATTTAGAAATTTCCTGTTATCGTCACAAAATAAATTGTCCATAACAGTTCATCAGTCAGCACCGTGTGAAAATACAACTAAATTATGGGAAAGAAAGAGGCCCAGACCATAATCTGGGGTTCTGATCAAGATTTTTCAAATAAAATGTCTATGATTGTTTTGTCTAGGAGTATTTGAGACCTTTTCTCTTAAGGGTAAGATCTTGGCAGGTCTGTATTTGGGATATTTGCTTAGTGCATGAGTGGAAATATTTTTCTGAGAAAAAAAAAAACCTTTGAGACTTGGCTACCCTTTTAGACATGTGGAATGGTCCAGTCTAGGATATCACGGAATATGACTCGTTCCCCAGATCATAACACTTTGGAGAAATGTCTTAATTAGGCATAGTCATTGCAGGATTAAAATATGTGTACTCCATGCCCTTTTATTAACAATATCTGCAATGTTTTTAACACAAATATATCTTTGGGTACAAAAACAGCATAATGCATGCTCGGTGTTGGCTGTCATTTAAACTCATATATCTCGTTTGACATATGTGTATTTTTATCAATAAATTTCAAACACCACTACATTAAAAAAGCATTTTTCCTTTCCGATTTCTGACCCCGACGACAAAATTACACCTAACCGGCAATATGATCTCTGTACAAGAAGATGGATAGATTGCACGCGAGGTGACAGTGCCTGGAAATGCCGTCTTACCCGCACTGGCGCCATTTAAAAAACGTCTTCTGGGGGAAGATCATCTGAATCGGGCGCCGGGGATTGCCATCTGGGCGCGTCTTACACTCTGATTGTTTTAACGGTGGAGAAGTCCACTACTAAAGACCACGTACAAGGACAGACAAACAAACAAATGGATAAGGGAACAGAGCAACTTTAACGACGTCTTAGAAACAGTAAAAATGAGAAAAATGGAGCTGGACAGGACACGTAAGCTGCAGAACAGATGACCGTTGGAGCTCACCGATCAATCACTGGACGCCATAC
This sequence comes from Pisaster brevispinus, assembly GCA_023634235.1. Classification (NCBI taxonomy): domain Eukaryota; kingdom Metazoa; phylum Echinodermata; class Asteroidea; order Forcipulatida; family Asteriidae; genus Pisaster; species Pisaster brevispinus. Next base: position 31,778,486 of record JAMKCF010000001.1, read on the forward strand.
GGGAGCAAACGGACTAGAGGGCACCGGCGAAAAAGATGGAGAGACAAGCTGCAACAATACTGGGGGACAGTCAGTTGGTATCAACAAGAAGCACAAAATAGAGACATTTGGAGACATCATGTTGAGGCCTTCATCCAGCAGTGGGTCGACTGAAAACTAAATTAAAACTATGCAGCAATTTGAATATGTAAATATGTAAATGGGCTTTACCGGAGAGAAGCTAGTACGGCTACGGCTATGGACGTCAGATAGCCACAGCGGTAGCCAGAGTCGCTACTTCAGACGTAGCCGAATCATCATTATAAGATAAAACACCATCAGTTTCAATGTATTTAACTTTATTGCAAGAATCGTAAACAAACAACAAACATGTATTGTTGTTTTAATAATGCTGAATAAAACTTTTCACAAAGTTGGTGGTCAGTGTCCAATGAAGCTTTTCATGTTCGAATTGCCCGGTGCAAAACAGTTCATATTTTTGTTTTGCATGATCGACCTAATTACATGTAGTCGCACACACTATCCCTGACAAATCACCAACTATCACTCGGAGTTTTCTTCCAAAAGTGACCAACTATACACATTATCCCAGGCTGTTTGTGTGATGTGCTGTTTGGGAAACTCTAACAAGTCAATGCACCAACATTTAAAACTGCACGTCGAGACTGCATCGACGAAGTACGAAGCCACCTGCACAGCTGGTACATGCGTTAGACGTTTCAGAATGAAACACCACTGTCACAGTGATGCTCTAATCGTCACTACGTGTGTAATTATAAAATTACAATTAGCTGTAAGTCCCTGTCTAGACTGACTAAAAGGATATGTGGAGAGAGTTTATTTTGGTCTCGCGTCTCGACGTTGTATAAAGGGATCACTCCAACTACATAGGGACTACGGGAGACGTCTGTATTAGCCTTCAGTCAAGGCGCACGTGGCACACAGTTACGTATCAAGCACAACAAAAAAGACTAAGTGAAGGTCTGTAATGCCCGGTGGGTGTACTTGGCTAAAAGGCTAATATTGTTAGGCATATTTCTCTGTGGGTTAAATGACTAGACATTGAGAAGAATAGCTGCCTGAAGAATGCGTCCACGTGATAGACGTATGTCATACAGTTCTTTGAAATGGGTCAGACAAGGCATTGAGAAAACAGCAATGCAACGGTACATGATGTACTAGATATTGACATCCAAAATGTTGTTGACAATATTGTTTTCTGTGGCCACGTTTTTTTTAACAACAACAACAACAACAACAACTCAAAGAACTGTCTTTAACGATCACTACAACTACATTCAATTTTTATTCTTTCATAACAATCACAATACCCAGCTCGATCATTCGGTTTGGTTTGGCTTTGAGTTGATAGTTTCAGCGTAAGACAATATGCACTTTAAATACAAAGCACGAGTATGAAAGGCAACTTAAATCACGTTTATGTGCGTTGGTTCGAATATAAACGATATTACTGGACGGAACCTATTTATGAACAAATAAAGTCTGAAAGTTTTCTCATCAACGTAAACAACAACAACAACACAGACGGTAGAAATCTGTTTCCACGACGGTCAAATTATCTCTAATCATGCACCGTGGCGAGCCAGCAGTCGCCCCGAGAAAATCGAGTTAACCCCGGCACGGCAAGTACATTGCATCACCCTCCAAATCCCATGTCCGAAATTATCTCCCGTTAATCAACTATTCAAACACATATACTGCTCCTCCGGGGGCTGGTGTCGTCCCACTCAGATCTACTCATCCATATGATGCGGCATACCTAAATCTTGTTAAGGATGAGAATGCAGTCTTGGAGGACAGATCTTCTTTCCTCTTGGATGCCGTTGGAAACAATCTTGAGACGTCGTATTGCCCGGAGGAGGTGGAACAACGACTTCTTCCGTGTTTAATGAGATTACTAGATGTCGGCCCGGCCGTACTTCTATAGCCCGTGACAGTTGGCGGCACGTGCTACAGAACCAGGCCCCTGTGGTTCAAATTGACCGCTAATTCTGATTATTGGCTGGAACAAATCTTGCTAAGAAAAAGTCATTCCTTAACAGACCTGCTCAGCAAAAAAGAAAAAAGAAAAAAAAGCAGAGAACCGACGACCGGATCAAACTGGTTGACTTGTCGAGAACCGGTTTAAACTGGCTCTTCTTACAGTATACTCACACAAACTTTACCAGATGGTCCTACTGCAACGTATATTCTTTTTTAGTATTACAATGTACATGGAACATGTGACTTCTAAACCAAAGTTTGCCAAAAATTTGTGGCGTGAGACAAATTTAACACAAATCATAAACCGATTTTTCTCAAAATGGAAAGAAGAAAAAAAAAAAAAAGAAAGAAAAAAAAAAAACCACCCGTGGGAGATTCTTTCAGTGCGAATAACGCTAGCAAGCAGCGGAAATTGACTCGGCTCGCAAATTATCTCTTGGGTTTGGTCGAACATTTTCGACGTGGACGGAATCAAAATCAGGTTCAAGTTGTTGTCCAAACTGTCACGTTCAGACTGAGTTGCCTCAATCGGTAGCGTGATTCTCATTTTGACTCAATTGATTTTTCAATGTGACTGCTTAGAGATGGTGCCGTCCATTGTGTTCATTCAATTATGTCATCATTTGACGCTAAATGACAGCCGTTTGCGGACTTTCAGTCTCCAGTCAGGTTTCCGTTTGATCAAATCGTCGTTTCAACCATAAGAACCTGTATGTCAACTCAAATTAATAATTCCACATTACGAGAATTTGTTGACAGTCATTCTGACGGAATCAAGACTATTAGTAAAACCATTGAAACTTCACGAAGTCGACGTAAGTTCAATGAACTCTGAGGGTGTCATGGCGGAGGGGATTAGCTGATCGAATGGCTCTGGTGGTTAAGTAATGGGGGTGTGGGTTCGAATCCCGGTCATGACACTCGTGTCCTTGAGCAAGATGCTGTACTATACTTGCTTATTTTTACCCGGGGGTAGAAACGGGTACCTGAAACGGTAGAGGTTGCATCAAGGCAGCAGCCCATGGCTTTTCTACGCCCCAGAAGGCTGAGATAGAGATTAGGAATGTTATTTGCCCAACGGCGAGGGACTATTGACAAGCGCACTAATGACCAGGGCATTGTTGTAAAATACACTATTTTATAAGACCTGCTCTTTACTACACAAGCACACGATGTCTAGTTTTCTCTTATAGGCTAGCAATGTTTTTAGTTTTTGCAATGTTTAATCATTGTACATCTTATTGACATCTACTGCTGTGGCACTATGAGTAATGCAGTTTTGAATATGCGTTTGTAGAAATCCGGCATAAATATATTCAAGTCTGCTGGAACAACGTTACAACAAACAACAATTTGTCCAAACAATCGTTTTTGTTCAACAGGCTGCCAGCAGCAATCCAATCTGCCAATACATTTGAAATTTTTAAATCTTATCTGAAAACTTACCTTTTTAAGAATAACTTTTCATAACTTATTTGTTGATTGTAATGTTTTATATTTTTATATTGCTGTTTTTTCTGTAGTAACAATTGTTTCTTCTGTTTGTTTTTACAAAATTGTCTGTTTTTTTAATGGTTTTATTGTACAGCGCTTTGTGATGTCTGTGACATGGAAGGCGTTTTTTAAATAATAAATATTATTATTATTATTATTAAGTAAGATTTTAAACAATCTGACAGTGCACTTTCATGTTCTTAATTCCGGTTCAATGCACTGGATGACGACCGACATGTGTTCGTCATCCCATGGCTGATAAAAATGCGTTTCTATATACGGAGTAATTACGCGCAAATAATATGAAAAGCACGTAGCAATTCTGCACCCCTGCTGACGATCAGGTCAGCGTATGTGATTGCCGGCTACGTGACACTAACTCTGGTCGTTAGCCCCTGCATAAATTAGTATTGTGTTTATATATTAAAATACTTTTTGCGGCCATTTTGTTTCCGCTTCCATGCAAACCACTCACACTGAGGCTGGACGCAAGACTATGGGCATACCCCCAAAAGCTACACGATAACTTTACCTCTGGTTGTCAGCCCTAGCGGCTTATTGTCTTAAAATACGGGCGGTTGCGGCCATTTTGTTTTTGAGTTCCACCCAATGTAAGCATCCACACAAAGGCTGGACGCAACATCAGTTTTACTCTTACAGTCACACGACAACCTTAAATCTCGTCGTGAAGTTTGTATTCGTATTATTTTTACAGTATAGAATCTGCTGTGGCCATTTCTTCTGGCTTGCACGAAAAATTCTGCAGACACACTGACCTCTTAGCGCAAGACCAGATCCCAACTTCATACAGCTGCTTGAAGTACAAAACGTAGCTAAGCACAACAAAACTATGCTAACCAGATTAAGCTTACCGGCTAAACTAACTTGTGACACATGTACAATTTGCGACTGGTACACTGCTCAGTTTCGCTAAGCTGAAAGTTGCCACCAATATTTTCTGGTTACGTACACCACCAAATTATGAGAATATCATGGTAAGACGGAATATTAAGTCCTCTGAGCCGGAAAGACGAGCCGTACCCATTGTTTCTCGAGGTCTTGATGACTAACCTGCACTTTCCTGAAGCAGCTGTTGCCTCTGGGGCATCATCCCGGGCTGCCTTGAATCTTTATTTAAATATAGATGTCGTCATGGTGATTAGGGGGAAAAGTGTACTAAATATTTCACCAACACAATGTCATTAAAATGCACCACGCGGTACTCCGAGGCAAAAAAAACCGAGAGACTGCTCTGCATCAAGATTTTTACTCGCCCTTTATTGGTGATCCTGAATTTTTATGGCAGAAAAACACTTCTGATTAAGCTTCGAGAACACGTTTGATGTTTGTTTACTCTCTGACTCTCGTTATATCCACTAAGAACAATCAGTGGAGCGATATTTTCTTCTCAAGAGTTTGTGGCGAATCGTGGCCAAGCCCAGGTGATGCCCAGGTCATACCCAGCACAGATGTACGTAATCTCGGTGTGCTCTTTGACCAGTGCATGAACCTAGAGAAGCATGTCTCCCGTGTCTGCCAAACTTCCTATATACACTTTAGACGCATTGCTAAGATCAGATGTCTACTTTCTATGAAGGCTGCAGAGCAGCTCATCCATGCGTTTATCACTTCCAGACTTGACTTCTGTAATAGTCTACTTGCTGGCCTTCCGCAGAGCACACTGCAGCGTCTTCAATCTGTCCAGAACGCTGCAGCACGTCTCTTGACTGGAAACAAACTACATGACCACATCACTCCCATCCTCTATAATCTACATTGGCTTCCCATCAAACAACGCATCCACTTCAAAATAATCATTCTCACTTTCAAGGCACTCCAAGGTTCAGCCCCACTCTACATTCAAAACCTGTTGACTCCCCGTATACTACAAGACCAGGTCTAAGATTCACCAGCAACATGCTCCTTGTTCCCCGGTCTCGTTTAGCCAGCTACGGGGACAGGGGTTTTTCCAGCACAGCACCCAGGCTCTGGAATTCACTTACTGAAAACCTCAGGGAAATACACAACATCTCACTCTTTCAGCAGCAACTGAAGACACACCTGTTCGCACTTGCTTTTCCTACCACTTGAGATTTGCCTCCTTTCCATCTTGACCGGCGCCTTTGAATGGTTTTAATATCAGATTCAGTGCGCCTTTACAAATGCTGTGTAATTATTATTATTATTAAGTGGTATTGTGCGTTGGACTCAAGCTCTGGTGTCTCTGCAAAGTGTGGGTTCGAGTCCCGGTCTTGACACCTGTGTCCTTGAGCAAGATACTTATTACCATTATTGCTTCGTCCTTTACATGGGACGTGAAGTCGTCTGTCCCGTGTTTGTATACTACACATAAAATAACCAAGCACACTTATCGTTGTGAAGGGATTTGCCCGTGTTTGCGATGGTTTGACCGATGTTTTATATTGATCGCATCATTTTGAAGCATTTTTTTAAACAAACCATTCTTTAAAAAGTATCAATAAGCTTTGAGACGCCCGTAGATAAGGCGCCATATAAGAAACGATTATTGTCATTAAATTATAATTATTGAAGCAACTGAAGCAATGCCACCGGTAGAGGGCCACGATTTCCACGGCCGTACTGAACCGAAGGAAATGCCAACAGTATCACAGTGTTTGAGAGAGGAATCGTTTCCATCATAAAAAAATTGTCGCCAGGTTGCAATGACACCTCTAGGTGTCAGGCCCGAGAAAGTGTAGATCGACACATTCTCGCAGCAGTTCAGGTGAATCTTCGTCTGCATGGCTGATAGCGTAGACGGAACGTATGAGACGGGTTTTCACAAGTTTATGTGAAAGCCAAGAGGCCGTGCCTCGACCAGGTGCGACTGGGAAGAATGCAAAGTGAAATGGGTTATAACAGGGACACCGAGCCGCATGGTGCATTTTGAAATTCGATTTTGCAGGAACTGACGATAATTTGAATAGTTGTTGTTGGTTGACGTGTTTGGCTCTGTGTACAGAAGTGTGGAGGTAGGTTACCTCGCGAAAACCACTCCTACGTCACCGATGGAGTCGTTAGTTTCAACCATAGCGCGAGTAAAAAACAGTCGATATTTTATTGTGTTACACCCCACACTGCAAAAAAGTGGGGTGTTAAAATTTACACAATGGGGTGTTGGCACTTAAAGACTGCAAAAAAAAGAATAATACTTTACAACATAGGGTTCGAAACACTGCTTCAAAAACAATTACGTTGGTGTTTTTTTAACACACTAAGATGTTAATTTGTATTCCCTTGTCGGTATCTACGGGTGACAACACCAATGGTGTTAATTTTAACACCGACGTTTAGTTGCAGTGCATACATCTAATTGTGCCAAGACGTTCAGGTACCAACAAGTTCCTGGTACATCGGTTGCTATGGGTATAGTAAATTGGTTGCTGTGATGGTACACTGGTTGCTACGGATATAGTACATTGGTTGCAACATGTATGTACGGATATATAGAATATTGGTTGCTATACGCTATTAACCAGGTTTAGTATAATGGTTGCTACGGGTACAGTACATTGGTTGCTACAGGTATGTACGGATAATAGTACATTGGTTGATACACGCTATTAAACAGGTTTAGTTCATTGGTTGCTACGGGTACAGTACATTGGTTGCTACAGGTATGTACATATATATACTGCATTGGTTACTACACGCTATTAAACAAGTTTAGTTCATTAGTTGCTACGGGTACAGTACATTGGTTGCTGCGGGTATGGTGAGCTGCACTCGGGCGGAATTCTAGTAAAACAATAAGACATGTCATGTGATGCACTCTAAACCAATCACAAGGCAGTATCTTTGTTAGGGGTTCTATAAAACTGCCGAAGCACAAAAAGTAGCTATACGCAAAAACAAGTCCTTTCAAGATTAAGGTTTAGCTAAAATTACCATGTCAATTGTACCATCTGCGACTGGTACCCTGGAAATTGCTAAGCACAAACATTGTTAAGCAGTATTTCTTGTTTCGGCAGCTCTATGAAATTGGCCCCGCAGTTCTCAATTAACTCATAATTGGTGACAAGTTTCACAAATAAATCAAATCAACAACATTTCGATCAAGCCCTTTGAATCCTATTTTCTTAATGCAGACAAAAGGGCAAAGCACTATCACCCCAACACAGACATTTTTTTTTTTTACTAATAACAATATTATTTAACCTTTTCGGTCACGGACAAAAACATCTGAGGGGTCTGCTTCCGGCCGAAAGACAAAATTAATGAAGAAATTCACGTGACATGGAACAACCGCAGGCTGATTTTCACTTATGAAAATCGTTTTTGTTTACTCAGGCTGGAGTGTGCGGAAAAAGACAGCTCAGCGTTGACGAAGCAGACTTCCCAATGAACATATACGACTGTTTTATACCAGCTCGGGTGTCTGACAAGAACCAACTAGGGTGAGGTGGTGGGGGTGTCTGAGGAACGTCACAACAGGGTCTGTATTAACTCTCAGGGAGAGTATATACCTTTGGTATTTATTTTCAAAAATAGTGACCACAAAACTTTGGTAAGAAGCACTGCAGCTGTTGATAGCCTAAGGTATGCCATTTTGAGAAACGATTCTCTTCTTAAGAAAGTGGTTTTTGAGAAACGGATTCGGAAACATTTCAATCTGAGAAACGTTTCTGCATGAAACGTTTCTGAGATTATGTATTCTAATTATGGGTTTTTCTTCCTGCGCGGACATAACCGCTCCAGGTTTCAGCAACTTCTCAAAAACGCTACCACTTGTGAAACTAAAATGTTGACAGATGAATTTTATTGTATATAGACCTTATTCATTGACGTCACCCAACCGCCATCTCAGAGGTAAAACGGTGACGAAACGCACAGATTTGTACGCGCGGCGCAAAGGATTGGCCAATGAACAACCTTATTTGACCTTTAGGCGAGGGCGCCCTTGTGAAATGACGTCACGCGCATCAGGTCTATTATCTACATTTTATAACATGCAAACGGTTCCGAAATCCAGGTTTGCGTTGCCTTTAACAAGTATTTGGGACAGTTTGACAGCGGGGGATTGAACGATGCTTAACTGACAATGAAATGTGCAAGCTGACTGTGGTGACGTAGCCACGGTTTACCTAGCCCCGGTACTGAGCTTGACGCATGACCGTTTTAGAAAGTCAACCGCTCGTGGTGCATCCTGCAGAATTATTCAACCCAGATCTGTCGGGCAACCACGACACCTTGCTAATTTGTGAAACGCATTAATGTCTGCACAAAAACCGGGACTCGACGACGCAATGGATGTATTTTGCATCGGTGCTAATATAACGAAGCAGGCCTACCCCCCAGAAAGTGTTCGATGTGGTTCATGTCGTTTTACCACACACGGCTGGCGCCTTAAAACTTGCGACTGCATTCGCCAAACTTAATCTCATACACTAATGGCATTGAACCAGGAGGTGCGCTGCCCTTCCCCCAAAATGAGATAGAAAATGTACAAAGGTTCGATACATTAAACAGCCACCTCCAAATTATGTCTCACTGCCCCGCCTACCCCCCCCCCCCCCCCATGAACGCGTTCTGGAAATGCCACAGAAGAGCTGTATAAAATCGATCACTGACATGATGATACTGTTGTAGTTATGTTGTTATGTTATGTAGTTAAGTTAAATGTCAATTGCCCTATTTAAAAAATAAAGGACTTTTTTTGGGGTGGGGGTGCTGCCTGGAGCCTTGCTTGGTTGCTAAACATTATTCACAATATTTGTAATGAAGCACGTCGAGTCACAACTGCTGAAGCAGGTCATCGTCACTAATAGTCAGATGGTGATTTTTGACTTTATTGTCGTACTTTCAGCGTTTTTAGAAACTAATTAATTCACTTTTTTATTTTTTTAATTATTATTAAAAAAAAAGTTTCTATGTTGATGCATGCGGGGTACAACGATATAAGTTTAAAGTGCATCAAGGGTATGGAACGATCTCCCCTATTAACTCCGTACAGTACACTTGACTCCTTTCAGATCTTCAAAAGCCAGCTTTAAGACTCATCTCTTCGAATCTACTTAAACATTTACTCCATTGCACTTGTCAACTCCACTTGAAATTCTGTGAACACTTTTGTCTTAACGATTCCTTCACTGTGCTAGAACGATGGCGCTCTGCTGCCTAAGGATTGATTCAAGTTCTGCAACTTCATTTTCTATTTAATTAGACATTCAATACTATTAAGTAGATGGTAGGCATCACTCCCTCCTCTCCACACCTCACCCAAACCTGCCACCTCCCACAAAATGTGACTTACTCTGTTGTCGATTCGTCTGGTGAATCTTTCCCATCGGGCTCGTACCGGCGTGCCGTCATTTCGGGAAGGCAATTCATCGACCAGCCATCCAGGTTGGCTCCATGTCCCCATGTCTGGCGAAGGTAGCGGGTCATCAAGAGGGGTGTAAGAGACACAAATCTAGTCAAGATGGACTTTCTGAAGAGAAGGTAACTGCTGGCTCCACCAAATGGATCCATCTTGGGGCGGTACCAGTCACCCTTGTCAGCTAGTTTTACCCATCGGTAGGGTAGTACAAGTTAACAACCCGTATGCTAATTAGCTCATCCAGCACGCCCGAACCGGACCACATCAACCGAGGGGAGCTGGACACGCTAGACTGTAAAATGGTGATTAGTAGCAGCTATCTTGTTTGACCTCAACGGTGTTTAACCCATAGATTCACAGGCTGAATGGTCCTATGAATTACCCTTTAAATCCCGTGTCCGGGCACGGCTTGCCTTCGAAAGACACTTTTTCAAGGCATTTAAATACCAGTCAGTAGACGTTTTTTTTCTCTCTCTCTCTCGGCTCACTAATCAATCTGAAAAGCTTTGCAACACCAAACCCTCGTTATGCGTAAACTTTGAAAGCCTTTTAAAAACACGAGGCCACGGGACTCTGAGCGTTTTTTTTTTTTAACCAAGCCACTCTGTTCACAATCCATGCCACTCTTGTTATTAATTTGTCTGAGAGTAACAACAATGGGAAGTGAGGAGTTGTTTATAGGAGAGAGCGTCAGATTCCGTTTACAGCAAAAACACCCCCGAAGGACCCAGAAAAAAAAGTAGAGCGGATGAAAAATGGGGCATCAACAAACTAAAAAAACTTTAAGCTGAAAATCGGTTTCTACTCAATTTTTTTTTGACGTTAAATTTGTGCAGATGTTATCCTTTTATAGTTACCTGATAATAGTTTTGATTTGATTTGATTCGATTCGATTTGGAGGTTATTAGCACAAAAACAAACAGCAAGAAACATTGCACAATGCAGATGAAACTAAGTTATTAAGCTACGAGGCCAAATCAGTTAATTGTCATCTCATTTTTTTTATAGCTATTGTCTTTACGAGTCTGTTTACGTTTTAACTTGTTTACGTTAAGTTAATTCGTAACACGGTTCCTTTGTTATAATATGTCGTGCTTACTTTTGTTATGGAAGTAAAACTTTATGATTTGGGACTTAGAGAAGAAGTCCAGAGTGGATATATAGAAAAAAAGAAACAACTTATAATTTAACAGCTCTTGTTATACGTTTTATGTAATTGATAATCTTGAAGCTGTATACAGCTTAGAAAAAAAAAATTCGTTGAAGAACCTCCGAGATTACTGTAGCGTATTTCAACTTCACAGTTCCACGTAACTGGGAAAACTTCAAAATAAAACCGAAACTGTGATCTCTCGCTTTCTAACTGAACCGTGATCATTGAATTTTGATTTACTTTTATTTATTGTTTTATTATTTTGATTATATTATTAATAATATATATAAAAATATATATTACAAAATGTTTGCAAAGTGTGTAAACTGAAAACTAGAACATACTATTTCAAAAGAACAATGACATATACTTCCCCCTGTTCTTAAAAGCCACATGTTTCCGTGAAAATACTATCTTATAAATCAAGTTAAATAATTAATGCACAAACTTAAAAAATATATATATACTTCAATAAATAAATTCAATGAAATTTTCAGTTTATACGCACAACAAGCCTTTACAGGCATGATATTCGGTGCGTAAAAAAATAGGTAGGAATCATCGAGTACAACGGATGACCTACGTGTACACAAATGGTAAAGGCTTTAATAGTCATTTCAGGCTGTCCCATTACCCCTGATTTGTCCAACAAGGGGAACAAAAACAGAAATCAGAATAAAGTAGAATGCCCATAGCCTTTCATGTCAAACTGTCCAATCATTCCACGACAGATCGGCACACATTGATCCATGATAAGTGAGCTAAATACTGGGTCATCGCTCCTTCACCCCGTTCTTTGAAAGATCAAGACGTGAAACCTTGTACGTCTTTTCCCGTTTGTCAAGAGCGCCGTTCAAAAAAATAAATAAATCGCCGCTGGCCTGTGCGAGACACCGTACCCGCAGCCTGCCAAAACAAACAACGGAGAACAAATCAATATCCGTAAATACTGATGTTTTGTTGACGACGTCAGCAGCTGACAGGGTCTAAACCCACTCCTTTTCAAGTTTTTATATTATAGAAGGGTTGTGAAAAGAAGAATTTACGCTAAAGTTGCTAGCTGATTGCCCAATGAGAATGATAGCCATCGGTTATGCTCTTTTTTACTTAAATGTTGGTTTAAAAAATTGTACAAAAAGATCTGACCTTCTTCCCGGATTTTCAGTGAAATTCGATGAACTTATCACTCCCCATAACTGACAAAAGTAGGAATGTATACTCTAGTAACAACAATAGACGCAAAGATATTTTGTTTAATACCGAGGCTGGATAAGCAACAGACTGAAGCCTTTTTGCTATACGAGAATCGCCATTCATGATTGCTATTGCAAACGGGGAACACGACCACAAGCTGGTCGCCTGATCAACTGTGCTTTATAGAATAGTTCCGGCTCATCGAAAGTGCATGACCAGCAATACTGCTGGCCCATTATGGATCAAAACTGGCATATAAATCCACCGTCTTCACTCGCTTCAAGTACCTGCCCGTGGTTTGAATAACTGAAGGATAACCTGTTGAATATTTGGCCTCCACCTAAAATAGCTGTAGGGGCTGCTGAGAACTCGCCATTTCTGGGTGCGTTTTTTGGCGACCCCGACCAGAAGCAAATTTATGACGTAAACTCACTAATCTAAACAATTTCCGAGAGCTACACGAAAACGGGTCGGTAACCAGACACAGTTCATGACGTGGGTATCTCTTGAAAGTAATGTTATCAAACTATATACAAGCTTTATTTCTAAGTAGTAGATTTTAGTCTTTACGATTCTTTAAAGTGTTATTGAATGGGGGACTTTTGGGACGCTAGGTGGCAGCAGACTTACCAGGTAAAATCCATTGTTCGCGGTCATGTGCGCATGCCCGGAACTACACAAACAATATAAATTTACCTGATAAGTCTGCTGCCACCTCGCTTTCCAAAGTCTCCCATTGGTAAATATTTCAAGGTTTTTCACTTGTAGACAGTTAGTTCTGACTAATCAAAAGGAACAATCAGCGGATCGGGTACCAGTTAGGTAAAGGTCCCCAGTTTAAAAAACCCCAATGGCCGTTGCCCAATTGTTAAGTGCAAACAAAAGACGGACATTAAAAAGTCCCATATTGCAAAGTGTTCACACACACACACACACAACCTTACGGATCGGGTTTGTAGGGTCCTGCTATTGTTGTTCTATTATTCACTTTTCTAAAGAATTCTCTTGTGGGGTCCAGGTTGAACACATACTTCTCTTGTTCCATTGTTGAAAATACCCCACAAGGGCGCCCCTTGTGTGAGTTGCCACCCTGAAGTGTTCGGCCTGGGACTATATGCATTGCCTCTGCCGTAAAAAGAATTATGAGCAAAGATTATTACTTCACTCAAAGTTAGGTATCAAGTTATCACAATCATGTAGACGTTCTTCAAGACGTCTGGGGTCGCAGCTGTTGTTAGAAGTACTTGTCTACTTGAGGGTTGATCACAATGCAATCTTGAAGACATTACGGAAGGAGCCCGGACATTAAGAGGCTCGACTAATTCAATCATGGGGTGTAACGATGAACGATGATATCTCGATCCGGATCAAATTAATGTATGTCCTTGTATTTGATGACATTCAGATTCTTGTCAGTTTCCACATCCGTAGATTAAGAACTCAGCTTTATATCTTGGCATTTAACTCCCTAGAGTTGTATCGCTTTATGAGCAGCAAGTTGAGTAATAGTGGAACTGTTATTTCAAATTTTGTGTTTTATTCGTGAATCTGTTAGCTCTTTTTATAGACAAAACTTGCAAAGATCCAGTGAAATTTCTTTGTCGTTGTTAAAGGGAACTTTGCATCTAGTTTTCCCTAACTTTAAAATTCTCAATGGAGCTCATGTCTTTCTATATGAAAGTCCTGTCTTAAATGACCAGCAAAACTTACTTCGTGAGAAGAAAGAAATAACGACCACAAAAACTTACTTCGTGAACCTCAGTCTTTATAAAGGCAATTTGTGTTTTAGTTTGGTGGGAAAAGAGTACACATTTCACCACCAGGCATCGTGTGTACACCTCGTAATAAATACAGAAGTGGGTTGTCACTTTAAAGCTCATCCGACGACTTGACTTGAGCGAGTAATCGATTGCACGATGTGGGTATAGGCTTAACCTACATATTAAAGCCCCAAGGCATTTGGCCATGACATTGTTCCCAAGGTGTCAGGCAATCAGGTTTTCCATTGCACATGTGCGTAATGGTTTTTTTTATGAATGGGTTTACAAATGTGTTTACAAAATGGGTTTAATTTCGTCTCGTACAACAATAAGCTTTAATTCATGAAGGCTAAAACATAAGTGTGTTTCTAGGGACAGGATATGTCCGTTGAATAATTTTAAAGACATGAGACTTAAATGCAAGAATAAATAAAGGAATTAGTGTTACAAACAGAGATGTTCTACGTCGCCCAATTGACACGTAGGTGAAAGGGAGATACACAAGAAAGAGAAGAAGAATCGGTGATGACTTCATTTTTTTCGTTTTATAAATTTAAATATTAAACTTGTTTTCCCAAAACTCTCACCACGACCGGATAAAGTCCCAATGCATTAAAACCACCTGCAATTATGTGTTTGTTAATTAGTTTGATCTCCGACCCGACAACAAAGGGAAGTGTACCTACAAGTTAATAAGCAGCCGAAATCTACTCCGCGGCAGAAGAATCAAGCAACACCTAGTTCCCAAAGAACAAATCTACACAGCTAGTAGATATACACATGGTGTTACCGCAAACCGAATATACATTGATACCTCGCCATGCAATGCCTCAAGAACTGTATCAATGTAAAGACTGAATTACAGAATGAATGATTGAATTTTAATAATTTGAACGTTTCTGTTTATTTATTAATTTATTTAAATGCAAGTTCGCTCCAAACAAGGTTGAAAGCAAGCCTTAGCAATGGGGCCACAAACCGTCAGACGTCAAAACACCGGGAAGCCGAAGGTAAGAATTAATACTCCTTTTCGTTAAACAGGCCGGTTCGTAGATGGAGTGAAACAGTCAACACGCAAGGTGCATTGGTGATACTTTTGAATTCTCGCATTTATTTAGACTACACCGAACACTTTTCATGGCCACTCTCAAATTGATTAGTTGCTCGATTTGAATCCAGATCGGCAGCTATCCGTACGTCGCCCTCTTCTCTAGACCTCCAAAACGATCCAGCCTTCCTCCGAACATCAGATGGAATAACAATCCCAAACCGACCAATATTATGTTCTTTATGATAACCGCTACTTTTTTGTGTGGTCAGCTTTCTCATATACACGGCTCTCTGTAGCCATGGCAATATTCCAATTGTGATCAATATCAACGCCCGGTGTTTGGATACATTCATCTCGACAGGGTTCCGTTGCCATGGTAACCTGCAATGATGCCCGTGACATTCCTCCGGTGGCAGGGGTAAACTCTCCGGCTAGGTGTCACGCTGCACTCAAAGGTAAAGTATTGAGTTCGCTCAAGCACACACAAAACACGTTTATTTAATCCACACACAAGGGGGCAGTACTTTTATTCAACGCCGTATATTATGACGCGTTGCTCGTGGCCGCGATCCACGATACCTTTATCAAACCGTACCTCCTTATAGAATTCCACGCACAGCCCTCTCCATGCACGCTTATTAGGTTAGCCAAAAAGACACCACCAAAAAGACTCATACAACACAAGTTTATAATTCGATAACTGCGATTGGACCACATGGTTCAATGTGCTAATTTCTGCAAGTGGGAAGATGCCAGAACTTGAAATTGCAATTTGTTTTTGTTTATCATTCAGAGCAGAGTGAGCGGAGAGTTTCCAGTTTTTATCACGCGCGGTAGTCTTGAGAGGTGAGTCGAACGTAAAAGTCAGCACCCTCTTACGTGCTGGTGCATATTTTAATAACCGTTGTAGCTTCGGGGTACACGACCAATATGGCTGGTCGATATTTGAGACGATGTTTGCCTAAAATGTTCAGGATGGCTTGTCACACAAAACATTTCGGAGAAATCTCATCAAAATAAATCTGACATCGCTCACTCTAATGAACTGCAACATCAACTTCTAGGAATTTATGGATATTTGTTTGCATGAAACCCTTCCTGAGTATCAAAAAATAGTGGTTACAAAATCAAGGTTAAAAACTGGCTTGAGTATCTCCTTCAAAAAATAGAGTGGTATTGCTTCTGGCTTATCGTAGGAGCTAGTCTTGTTTGACTTAATGTGGCTCCTATGTCTTATTGAGTTTTGTGATGCACTCATTTTCCAATAGATATAGGTAGTTCCCAATAGACGCCATCTTTACGGGCAAATTGCATTCTGGCTTGCAGGCGCGTCAAGCGCTCAAATTATTAACGCAGCCGCGCTGTTTACTAACCAATCCTGCAATGAGTTTTGTGAAATGTGCGCGTGCTGCACGCCGATCTCGCGCAAAACGCATGACTGTGTGTTCTAAATTGCCCGTGAAGATGGCCGATTTACGTCATATAGACTGTGCAAGTCTCGCGCGTATTCGAACATTGGGACCCGTTAAAGCACGTGAGTTTGTTTCTTTAACGCGTTAAAGCAATGTACGTGGGACCACAGTGGTCTCAAAAACGTTCGAATACGCGCGAGACTTGCACGGTCTATTGCAACCTATCTATAGTACTCAAGAAAGTGGGGCAAAAGTTACACGGCTCTATTCCCACGTTAAACTGGTGTGAAATATAATTTTATTTGATAATCTTTCAGAGCGAAGTTTGAAACATGACGTCATCGGACATCAAAAACAAATGGGTCTGTATACATTTTAAAGAGGAATGACCGCGCCAGTCGTGAGCTCAAATTCGATGCTGTTTTGACTGAATATCATCAGAGTTCGGGAATGAACTGAAAATTCCCCGTACAAAAATGTACAGACGGTTTGAATTGCGACTTCAACGAACTTGTTTGGATTGTGATAAAATTGTATACGTGTGGGTGTTCAACACAGTGACACACCATTTTAACGTGAGGTTAAAGACTTGTAATTTTTTCCCAGGAAAATGAGTGCATCAGAAAAAATGAATTTGACAGTGGCGCCCCTCTTTAACAACTTAGTCTTTACACACACAAGAAATATTGTATTCAAGTCGCATGGGCTACATATCTTCATACATCGTGATTACTTTTTTGTTCAGCCTTTCGTCTTTATCGTAGACTTACTGACTTCTTTTGCCATTATTTAATTCAGAAACTGTGACGATGGTGTCAACGTCACTTGGGGGTAAATGGGAACTGTGAAAAAAAAAGCTTCATACATCTCATCACCATTACAGTAGGTGTCATGGTCGTTTATGCCATTTACAATGGTGTGAAAATGACAAAATTATTCTCGACAAAGGAAGGGAAAGATCTGTGTCAATATCTCAAGTGTCTTGTGTAAATAAGAAGGCTGTGTGTGCAGTTAACTCTAGGATGTAAGATTACGATTGCAGATTACTAATGGTTGGATAGCATCAGCGGGTAGGCCCTACCACCATGCTTCGATGACATACAGGTGGGCGTGGTCAAACCTTGATTAAGCAAGGACGTCTCAGGGACGTTGGAATGATTTCATATCAATTTACGGTCGAGCAGCATTTGTCGTCTTAATTTATATTAAAGGAATTGAATTGGCCTTGGATTGCAGACTTTACTTTTACCCAAAATGACTCGAAAAGCTATTCAAAACAACGAAAGAGGATTGAACAAAATTGGGACCAATTTGCGAGAATCAAATGGATCAGCTTTTGCTTTTTATGAAAACAAACATGTTTTATCAGTGTCTGGTGGATGCTGGCAGTCATCTTCTAACATGTATTTGCAACGAAATATCACTATTATTTATCTTATATGTTTGTTGTTGTTGTTTTTTTTTTTGCAAAGTAGGGCACTGAATGTCATTCTCTAATGTAACAACATCACACTTTTTGCAATCATATGAACTGTTTCCAAATATAAATAATTCAAAAACAAGTACACCATCAATTTGTTTTCTTTGTTTGTTTGGGGTTTATGTCTATCGTAATTATACACAACATTACTGTTTCATTATGTACACAGAAGAAAGTATTTGTGGATTTTAGAAATTTGAAAAATAGAATTTTTTTTTCGTGATTTGTGAAAAAAATTGAGTATCTTTAAGCATACTCCTGCCCACCTCTTTACCACAAACCATCTGCTCTCATGTCAGACTGGCTTTACACATACTGCCTACATATCATTTTTTCACAAGAACCTAATGACGTCACATGCCCAAATGACCTTATCCGGCGAATGATCGGAAGTGAGGGAATTACAACCAATTTGACAGGTCACGCCTCGTATGACGCTGTGGGCGTCTGTTATAACCGAAGTCGGGAACCAGCGTAGGTGGGTATCGCTTCACTGATGATGCGAGCCAACTCCGGCCTTTTTTGTGGTTATGAGAGGCCTTGCAAGAGTCACTGGTGCCCGACAGATTACGTTTCGAGTGTCTGCTCATTTGCGAGATCAGTTACCTTCTGCGCAAAGGGCTGCTAAATTATTATATCCGGCTTCGGAAAGAGCTAAAAGCTTCCAGTTCTGGCTCACGCTGCGCTGCCCGTTTAGAACTGTGGACTCGACAAAATGGTCTTAGCAGAGCCGACGTCCGAAAAAAAAAAAAAAAAAAAACACATATCAAAATTCATAAAGAACGATGCATGTGGAAACATGACGTCACAACTGTGACGGGATACCCCAAACAGTGGAGTGCAAAAGCATTTGGCAACTATCTCGCTGCGAATCTACACTGACGTCGCGAATCACTTCTGAAATTGGGCAGGGAATGAACTGGGCTTAACGTCCGGAGCCAGACTTGCTGCCCGATTAAGCCAAAATTTTAAATTACGCAGACTGCCCGTGCGCTGCGGTCCTGACGTCATGTCTGAGTTCCCGCGTGCACTATATTACTACTGCACAGAGAAACCAAACGGGACCAGATTAATTGCAATGTGAGGACAGAGGGTACCTCCCCCAATGTTCCCTTTTTGTAACATTATATTTTGCTCTTGTACAGGGAAGTACGTACCCCTTAAAATCCTATTAAAGAATTCCTGAAATTCCAAGTACACAAAGAACACACAATAGGAAGGGGGTACCACCACGCCCATATCGAGCGCCTAATGACAGTTCTATTTTCGTGGTATGGATCTTCAAAACGAAAACATGTATACTGTGATTGTATTGTACTGTGATATTACATTTGCGTTATAAACCCATAGCGCAAAATATTTTGGCTAATTTTGAAGTAGCTGACATCCACACAGGTTTCATACAGTCACTCATAGTTCATAGACTAGCGTATGTAATTATATTTACATGCATATCTGTTTGTGCACGATACAACGAGTTTCTTAGAACTTGTGTCCTAATTAGCACGCCATATCAATCTTCTTTACTATGTGAAAGCATCCTAGCATGAACCGCCTACCCCTTCCCCCACATCTATCAAATTACATTTTACTACAACATTTATAAGAAAATTTATGAAATATTGTCTTCATTATGACTTGGCATTGGGTGTTGTAGCTGCATGTGTTAGGAACCAAAGGTCCGACCCTTTCTGCAGTCCGTGCAAGGAGATCATTGTGGTCTAGTGTCTAGACTGATATTGGCATGATTATGTTACGAGTTCCTACATTAACGGTTCGTGTTTCAGACAGGCGTCGCCTGACTACTGGGTATATACGGTGTTTGGTTCTGAACGGTCAATAACAAGTTTTCAATCACCTCCTTAAGAAAAAAACTCACCCGTCGTTAAAGAAAATCGAAACATTTCCTGTGAAAGAAAATGGTTAAACTTCAATATCGTATGACTGTCGATCTTATAAATTGCCGTCAACTGCGCTCCCATGTTGTGTTTATTAGATTGTGACTACGTATCCGTCCTGCAGCTAATTCATAAATGTTGCCTCCTGAAAGTTACAATTAATAAGGACAAATATTTTCCGCTAAAGCCGAAATATAATCCCACCCAAGACAAGAGACGTCAAAGCCTTGCCTCTAATTACCTTATCCAAACAACGGTAGACATAAATATTTATTGAAAAAAAAATATATATTACTGGCCTCACGTTTTGACCTTAGCGGAGTCTTTCTCAAAGGCTAAACAAATTGTATCGCAACTTTCATTTATATAAAATCAAAACACTCTCTATTTTATAATCAAGCCGCAATTGGTCAAATCATACAGAAATGACAGTCCTTTCTCTGTGGTCAAATGAATAATAAAAAAAAGTTGATTTGTAATGTTTAAAGTGGCGAGACTTCTTCACGACTGATCAGATATTTTTGAAACCGTATAGTGTTTTAGTTGTGTTCAACTCCAGTTTTTATGTTGAAGTAGCAGTTACGGATATTCAATCTTAACTACTACATGGTTTAATATTTCACATTTTGTTGTTGTTGGTGTTGTTGTTGCTGTTGTGTTGTTGTTGGGGTTTTTTTTCAAACTTATTTTTAAATGGAACCAAAACGGCTCCAATTCATCAAAAAGAAAAAAAGGGTAATGTACGGTCGGCTGTGTAGGGATAAGGATATTATAGCAAACATTTTAAAGTGAAACAATTCAAACAAGAATTGACCACGGTCTTCGTCATTGCGCATTGCGCAAAATACAGTAAGTGGAAATATAAATTCCCAAGTCGCGCAAGAATGCAAATATGTTCAATAGACTGAACTTGTCCATATGGTGCAATCTTTGAACCCGATTGCCAATGCACCCTATACCGTTTCGAAGTGCTGTACAACCGTCGGTTATATACACGCGATGCGACGTTCCTCCAACATCGTGACGTAATTCGATGACGTCAGCAACTGGCAAAACGGCAAGCTGTTTAGTTCGGACTACGCCGGAGGCCGGCTATTAGCTCCGGCTAAATAAAGAGGGCATTCTGAGGGCAGTTGGGAGATGCTGTGTGTTGTTAAGATTACGTTTGTATTGAGCGTGTGTGGTTATTTTTTTCCCCCGTGCTGTAAATTCTCATAAGACACACTGTGGCTTTGTTTGTTTAGTGTCTGCAAAATTGAAACAACATTGTCAACAAAATAGTATGACAACAGAAGCGTTAAAGGTATTGTACAGGACTGGTAGCTGACACAATAGTCGCAGACAGTGTTCATGTTTTGGGTGAACAACCATATAAATGAAATAACAAACCTGTGAAGATTTGAGCTTTATCCGTTGTGTGAGTCAGGAGAACCATGCGAAATTGTCAGCATGTAAAAACATTGTTCACAAGTTTGGTTGTAACAACCAAAAAGCAGTTTGTTTGTTTTTTGTGTTTTCTTCTTCTTATTATTATTTTATTTATTTATTATTGGTTTTTTTTTATAGGTTTTCAGATGTTAAGTTTATGATTGTTATTAGATAAAGTTTTGTCAAGTATGACTTTATTTCAGAGGGGAATATTTCACAGAACAATGGTTATGAACTTCATTATAATCAGAAAGCATTCAGACTCAAATTAAACAATGATATTTGGTATCATTTACCAATCCTGTATGATACCTCTACACGCAACCGATCGTCAACAAATATCTTTGTGATACAAACTGGTACAAACTGTTATTTTATATATTATTATAATTTTTTTTTTTTTTTACATTGGTAATTTTGGGTTTGAAGGAAAAAAGCAAAAGAAATGTGTTTGGGGCCGGCAGAAAGTGACTGATGCGAAATGCAGAGAAATTGTTAATTACACACTGACTTAAACTTGAAAAAGGAGAAGAAGAAGAAGAAGAAGAAGAAGAAGAAGAAGAAGAAGAAGAAGAAGAAGAAGAAGAAGAAGAAGAAGAAGAAGAAGAAGAAGAAGAAGAAGAAGAAGAAGAAGAAGAAGAAGAAGAAGAAGAAGAAGAAGAAGAAGAAGAAGAAGACTTTTTTTTTTGACTTTTCAATGACATCTTTATTTCAAAACGATTGAAGTCAATTATAACAGTTTACATCATTACAGAGATAAATAACGTTACATCATAACAGGGATAAATAATAATAACGTTGTCGACAATAAAAGTGTGAGCAAATAGTTTACGAAGGTATACAGTAAATGGGAGTATCCTTCGTCGGAAGAGACAAAACCCACGCCCACCCCCTCCAACTAGACAAAGTGCCGAAAGAGTCACACACTCTTTGGAAGCATGCAGCGACCGCGGAATGCAAGACTCCTCCGACACCAAGAAAAACCGATCAAAGGGGGGGGGGGGAACGGAAAACGAAATCAACCTTCCCCTACGAAGGAGACTAATTCAAACAAGAAAAAACAAACTAACAC
>JAMKCF010000001.1:31805771-31875771 GCA_023634235.1 Pisaster brevispinus
GCGCTATAAAAATGTTTTATGTATGTATGTAAAAAAAAAAAAAAAAAAAAGGGCTCGAATGTCGAAATCGGCTTTGTGATGCAATCATTTTCCATAGATAGAGACCTTGTGAGAGAGGAAATATTACACGTCTCTAACCTCACGTTAAAATGGTGTAAAATGTTATTGCATTTGATACAGATCTATACATTTTTTTTGTACAGGAATAATTCATTCCAGAATTTCTACTATAATTTCACAAAAAAGGTAGTTTAATATTTGAATGACTGACGCGCAAGTTTCTCTTTGGAACGTACAGACCCGTTGATATCAAATGACGTCTTGTTTCAAATGTTGCCCAAGAATGACATTTTACACGGTTTTAACGTGAGATTATAGACTTACAATTTTTTTCCACTTTTACAAGGTCTCTATTTATTGGAAAACGAGTGCGTCAAAAAACTGAATTTGACCTAGGAGCCGTTCTTTAATTTTTTTATTATAAAGAAATAATTATATAACAATAATCATTACAGGAATTCGGGAGGAAGAAAAAAAAATAATGATAATAACAAAAATAAACAAACTATGAAAATTTGATTATTTCTTCGCCTGAAAGCTACTGTTTGTCTTAATTCATTGAATAAAAGTTCATTGAATGAAAATGGGTTTTTTTTTTCTTCAAATAAGTTGCAGGAGAAAATAAAAAAATTGTCATACAAATGTTTTTGTTTGTTTTGTGGGTTCTATACGGAACAAAGGGCACGTTTTTTGTTGTTGACTGTATCGTAACACAAGATGCCAACGTCTTTGTGCATTTTGTATAGGCGTTAAAATGAGAAACACTCGTCTCTCTTTGAATATCTAATTCCCTTTTTCAATTAACCCTGAAACCAACTTAATATTTTGATCTTCTCCTGGGATTTCCTTATGCCGCGAGATTTCAAACAGCGCTTGTTTTTGAAAAGACCTTCGACACGAGGATTATCACTGTACATTAATAATTTTAAAAAACACGACGTCATGTTGTAATTGAGAAAGACAGGGCAACCAACGGTAAAACACAAATGGGGAGAAGTACAAAGTTACTAAAGTTCGCAAAGACAGACGTACGCGTAATTCTAGTAAGATTTTGTTATAAGGTGGGATATAGTGTTTTTAATTACTTACAGCTACATAACACAGTGACGTCATATTGAGCAAAATAATCCTCATACAAAAACTATAGAAAAAAAACCGCAAAAAAACCCCAGGAAAAACAACAAGACGGCACATTGAGCCAAAAGGTCTTCGTGAAAAAAATAACCTCAAACAAACAAACAAACAAACACCCCTACACCCCAACAAACAAACAAACAAACCATCAAACAAACACCAAACAAGAAAAACAACATTATCAGGCCACTTGCCTGCAAAAAGAGTAAAAAAGTTGCTAAAAATCATAAAGTGCTACCGGCCCATAAATGATCCAATGCCCTGTGTACAATTCTTGTCCGCAGGAAGTCTAAGGCTCTGTGGCTCTTTTGTAAACATGTGACACGGGTTACATGTTCTGTGGAGATGTTCGAACGAGCGATTGTTGAAGGCATTCAAATGTCATACAAAAACCTTTAAAATGTC
This sequence comes from Pisaster brevispinus, assembly GCA_023634235.1. Classification (NCBI taxonomy): domain Eukaryota; kingdom Metazoa; phylum Echinodermata; class Asteroidea; order Forcipulatida; family Asteriidae; genus Pisaster; species Pisaster brevispinus. Next base: position 31,807,371 of record JAMKCF010000001.1, read on the forward strand.
ATTAAAATCAACAGTCAACACTATCGTTTTGGTGTCGCAGCTAGATATGTTTGTTCGCTCTGTGTGTTGTTCATTTTGTATCTAACAATACTTAAGTTTTGATTGCCCCTTGTGCTTGTTACTCTGTACAATTGACAGTGAATTGTAAACAGGTATAAAAGTAACCAATACATTATAAACCCAAACCTAAACATCGGTTGACGTATGAAATTCAAGTGTAAAAGTAAAGAAAAAAACAACAAAACAACAAACAACAACCAACAAACAAACACCCCCAAAAAATAAACAAACAAACAAAAACAACAAAACGACCACTTGGAGAGTAATTGAATATTGTATCTACATGGACCCCATTGGTATATCAAGAAATCAAAACTGGGAATGACGTCTTAGTTTCACTTCACAGAATTAAAAAAAAAAAAAAAAAAACACTTACAAATCCGACACACAGTAACTTTTCAAGAAAGCCGCCGAAATCTACAACGACAATTGGTCTGCGAGTTGCGTGACATCATCAATAGTAAGAAATCCAAGAACAGGTTCGCGCTGACAGAATCCTTCGGGGCTTGCCTCTTGAAGGTTTCAAGCAGTTTTTAATAATCAGTCTGAAGTATCCAGTCCGTCAAAGTTGCATGACATATTGAGGCTAGACTCTGACACGCTAAACAACCCTCAAAGTACGTTCTGTAGGGTTACACAGTACAAATCGCTACACTTCAACTCGCCTCTGAAGTGTACCGTTATTGAATTGAGCATCAATTTCATTAAGTTTCTAAACATTTCAATAGTTAGCCCGTGCTTATTAATGGGATTGACAGCAATGACGCTAAATGGATACTCGCTCATAACAAAAATAATACATTGGCGAGTGCATTTTGTTGAAAAGAAATTATCTTACCAGAAAATAATCCATGAAAAGTTCAAGGAGATATTCGTCCTTCTTTTAAAGTGAATGAATAACAACATGGATAGGGAAAACAATTTGTTCGAGAAAGTCTGAGTGGTTGCGTTGTTAACATTAAGTTCGTTACGATCTTTTCCAAAAGTAATTATTAGTTCTCAGTTTGATTGAGTAGTTGTCTGGAGGCATTATTAAACAGCGCGAGTATATTATTAAACACGTAATATGTTTCGGCAGTTGTTTGTTTCAATGCTAAATGAAAAAGTAACATATTATTTATAATGATATCAATAAACACGGTTTTAACAAGCACTGTTGAGTAACTCAACAATTTTCAGCAACACGAAAAACCACCAGGTTGATTATGTATCAACTCAAATTTAACACAATCATGTTGTTGTTGTTGTTGCTGCTGCTATTGCTGATGTTGCTGCTGTTACTACTGTTGCTGTTGTTGCTGCTGTTGCTGCTGTTACTGCTGTTGCTGCTGCTGCTGCTGCTGCTGTTGCTGCTGCTGCTGACTGCTACGCAAAAGTCTGCCCGAGCCATGTGACGCAGAATCTGTCTCTAAAGTCTGCGGAATTCCAACCTAAGCAGTCATTTGTGACTCAGCTAGTCAATGTACCAGACAGTGTCCCAATGTGACTCGCAAATGGCTTACCAGAATGAAGAGGACAACACACTATTAACAAGTCTTAAATTAGAACACCATAACGTTAGGCCTACATCCTTGACGGGTTTTCACTGTCTCGGTCTGTGGATTTTCACAAGAAAAACAACTCTTAATAAAGAGAGAGCGCGAAAGAGAAAAATAAGTTTACAAACTCAAAATGTGTGCAAACTTTGTCTTTTTTGTAGCAAGTCTGCGCCTAACTATAAGCAACTACAGGACAAACCAGTTGAAACAAGCCTTCAATTACAACATCATAATGCACATCCATGACGTATTCCACTGTTTGGGTCTGTCAACTTCCGCAATGCCAGACTAATTATCTCGCCGTCAATCGGGTATGTTATATTAATAATACGAAGTCGGCCAATCATTAACCACTGTGGCGTGTCGTCATGACGTCACACTGAGCGCTTGGTTTTCCACCCGTGTCCCACGTGAAATCTGCACCGGGGACGGTTCAGTCTTGCGACGAGCAGAGACAAAAAAAAGTGGAAATCTGTTCATTATTGTTGTCAGATTCATTCATAAATCTAGCAAGGTTGGCTTAGAATCTTGAAGACAATCAGAGCATACTGATCGAAACGTTGAGTTGTTCAAATATCGGGTTTTTTCTCTTCAGAATCACTGCAACTCATAGAGAAATGTTATTCCTTGGTGTTCCTGCAAACCTCACCAGATTAAGTCTCGCACCATGCAAAGTTTGAAATTCTACTCATGTACTTGGTGTTACTGCAGACCTTACTAGATTGTATCTCCGCCATGCAAAGTTACAAATCCTGCTCATGTACATGGTGTTACTGCAAACCTCACCAGATTAAGTCTCGCACCATGCAAAGTTTGAAATTCTACTCATGTACTTGGTGTTACTGCAGACCTTACTAGATTGTATCTCCGCAAAGCAAAGTTACAAATCCTGCTCATGTACATGGTGTTACTGCAAACCTCACCAGATTAAGTCTCGCACCATGCAAAGTTTGAAATTCTACTCATGTACTTGGTGTTACTGCAGACCTTACTAGATTGTATCTCCGCCATGCAAAGTTACAAATCCTGCTCATGTACATGGTGTTGCTGCAAATCTTACTAGATTGTATCTCCACCTTGAACAGTTTCAACTCCTACTCATGTCCATGGTGTAACCACAAACCTTACTAGATTGTATCTCCACCATGCAAAGTTCCAAATCCTACTCACGTCCATGGTGTAACCACAAATCTTACTAGATTGTATCTCCACCATGCAAAGTTACAAATCCTACTCATGTACATGGTTTAGCTGCAGACCTTACTAGATTGTATCTCCACCATGAACAGTTTCAAATCCTACTCATGTACATGGTTTTGCTGCAAACCTTACTAGATTGTATCTCCACCACGAACAGTTTCAAATCCTAAACTCATGTGCATGGTGTTACCACAAACCTATTGTATCTTCACAATGCAAAGTTTCAAATCCTACTCACGTCCATGGTGTAACCACAAACCTTACTAGATTGTATCTCCACCATGCAAAGTTACAAATCCTACTCATGTACATGGTTTAGCTGCAGACCTTACTAGATTGTATCTCCACCATGAACAGTTTCAAATCCTACTCATGTACATGGTTTTGCTGCAAACCTTACTAGATTGTATCTCCACCATGAACAGTTTCAAATCCTAAACTCATGTGCATGGTGTTACCACAAACATATTGTATCTTCACAATGCACAATTTCAAATCCTACTCATGTACATGATGTTACCATCACAAACCTTACTAGATTGTATCTTCAGCATGAACAGTTTCAAATCCTACTCATGTACATGATTTTGCTGCAAACCTTAATACTAGATTGTATCTCCACCATGAACAGTTCCAAATCCTACTCATGTGCCTGGTGTTACCACAAACCTATTGTATCTTCACAATGCAAATTTCAAATCCTACTCACAGCACTTCGCTAAGCACAGAAAATCTACGCATACACTCTATAACATTTGAGCCAGATTCCGGGTACCGGGGGCCGACCCCTTTTTAGGTCAGGATGACCCGAATACTAGTTTTAAAAAAGGTTTTAAAAATCGGATTCTACGTCAATTTGACCCATTTCAGAGTCATTTTGATACAGATTCCGTCCGGGTCAAAGTGATTGTCCACAAAGGGCCAGGGATCCTGGGACCTGGAACCGATTCAACTCTGACCCGGTGTACTCCAGAGTCTGCATGGGTCCCCACCCCTCCTCTCTCTACGAAAAAGTTCCAAGTTGTATTTAAACAAAATTAAAAAGTCATACATTTACATGAATCTTTGTGGTTTAATTCAGCTTGCTGATTCAAGCTTGCTGAGGATTATTTGTACAATATAATTGATTGGTGTGTACACAGATCAACCAGCCTTCACATTATTATTTGCCAAGCGCTTTGTGAGAAAGCGTCGACAAATATATCATTATGGACATTTTGCTTTCAGTGCGCCGTAGAAATGCATTAAACGGCAAAAGGTGAACTAATATACAACAAACTGGTAGAGGTGAATTAACATTGGGGCCTACTACAACTAGTGTGAGCTTTATGTTTCTAAAAACGCAACCCAAGTCGACCTTTAGGACAAGGAAGACGCAGAAATCTTACTCAGCAGTTGAGGATAGTACCTCCATCAACGTCACAAGGCTGTTTGGCTTAACACATTTACTTGGTAAGCACAATCTTACAGCGAACCAGTCGCAGACAGTGAACCATATTAATGAATTTTAGCTGGTAACCTATTTTGTTACGCTCAGCGAGTTTGTGCTCCTAATAAAGCAAAGCAGCCCAGTCTTTGCAATCTACCTCGGGCAAAGGCTTTTATGCTAATTCACATTTCCGGGGTTATTTCAAACCATGCCTTTTCAAAAAAAATATAGCAGTTCCATTAGCGAGAATTTACGACTTCGAACTCCTTATATACTCTGGACATTTTATACGAGCTACATCCAACAAAATTGCCGCGTTACCGCAACGAATTATTGTCTACCGTACCAGACACTATAATCTCAATTCTATTTTATCCCCTATCTTTGTAATTAAATTGTGTACACTCAGAGTACAATAATCATCTCGGGTAGACAAGTTTTCTCCTTTGTGTAAATTACGGGCAAATCGTATTACGTCTTGAGAGGCATATGGCAACGATTCTATTATAAGAGTCCAAGGCTGGTTAATCGTATCAGACACCAGTAGGAATCAAACCCGCAATACGCTTCTTAATCACTTATTGGAGTGGAATTTTAGAATATACCGCAGTTGTGCGGATGATCGCTCTGGTGGCAAAAAAAAACACCATTTTGTGTTCAGTGGCTCGAACGTGGGCCCAATTTCATAGTGCTGATTGGGCACATAAAGTAGCTCATCCATGACGAAACAGTTTTGGTGACCAGACAAAAGTTTACCAGGCAAAATGTCACTCCATTTCTAAAATGTATGACTGGTTTCCCGCTAAATTGTACCCAAAAGAAACTCGTTAAGCAATATTATGTTCTGCTTAAGCAGCTCTATGAATTTGGCCCCAGGATTTGCTCAGCACAACATGCTAAGTAATTTTGCTTGCTAATGGATTATTTCAGTTTTAAAATAAGTTAGAAAAAAAGTAGCATTCTTGCTAACTATGCAGATCAAAGAATTTTGTTAAACTCAAATTAATTACCACAAATTTTACAAAGTGGTAAATCCATTATAGTTAAATCAAGTTGCATATAAAAGTGGAAATAAATCAAAAACCTAGTCTTTTTAAAAATCATTTTGCCTTTCAAGGACTGTATCAAATCAATGTTACACACTCTAAGAATCAAAATCTAGAAGAAGGAAACAAAGTCGAGCTGTGTTTTAGACCTCTAACCTGAAAAAAACATCAATCCGGATCCATATTGACCGGAAAATCTTGAGAAAATGACCTCTTTGACAAATCTGTTACTAAATATAAACCCCAACAAGGGCACAACAGCTGGTGCTTCGATTATACAGAGATGGATGAAGTATATGAGAGCTCACTTATTGCGTGCGCGTCACTTGGGTTGGTTAATATTTAAGATGCGTCTTAGCAGCGATGTCTTTGATTGTTTCCTTCTTCAATCTCAAAGAGGCAAAGCAGAACAATTCAATGTTCAGATCATTTTTCTCTCGTGGCAGTGGATATTATACTATTAAACCAATGCCCATCAGGAACCAAGGTGTTCATTTTTAATTTAGGGGAATTGGTTCTCCAAGTTGCCTGTAAAAATGTCCTCGTTCGACGATGGCAATGGCTAGATACGCTATTTTAAAACAAACTACTTTGTGTTTGAAGCATTAATGCTTAGCACCGATGTAAACAACAACAACAACAACAACAACAACAACAACAACAACAACAACAACAACAACAACAACAACAACACCACCACCCACAACAACAACAACAACAACAACAACAACAACAACAACAACAGCAGCAGCAGCAGCAACAACAGCAGCAGCAGCAGCAACAACAACAACAACAACAACAACAACAACAACAGCAGCAGCAACAACAGCAGCAGCAGCAGCAGCAGCAAAACAACAAAAACTCGATATAATGTGCGCCTTATTGAGTTGTTTTTAATCAAACAATTCAAAATTTCAGGTTGATTCTGTTCCTTTCTCAGTTCCATGACGTAGATGCACAAGGCTATAGAACAATTGACCACAACCCACGCTAATACTTTAAGTATTACGGTTCTCATTTGGTTTTCACCCTTACACCGATGATGTGAATAAAAAGCGGTTATAATCTCGAGCATAGATCAAGCTGCATTTATGAGCCATTATGTGGGGGAAGACAACATATCTAGCACAAAGATACTGACATATGTAGAATTACACGACTGGCTGCACACTTGATTTGACATGGGCAGTGAGATACCTTGCAATGTACGCTGAGAAACAGGTGTTGTGTTCGACACAATTATACACAGATTGAGTTGTAAACGTTTTAGAGGTAGGGTCATGGGTAACTACTCCAACAATTAATGACCATAAAAACCTACTAGTCGAGTAGCACTGGAAGCAGTTGATAGTATAAACTATTTTGAGAAAGGATTCCCTTCGAAGTAATATGATTTGGAAAATGTTCTTTACGCCAAAAACATTTTAATCTGCACTGCACAAACTGGGGTGTTAAAATTGACACCATGGGTGATGTTACATATTATAGATACCGAGGAGAGAATCAAAATTAACATCACGTGGTGTTAAAATAACACCAAATGTAAATGCTCTGGCAGAAATTTGTGTTATTTTAACGCCCTATGGTGTACTCTGGTGTAAATTGTGATTCTTTTTTTCTTTTTTTTATCTATGTGCGACAACACCCATGGTGTCAATTTTAACACCCTTCTTTTCGCAGTGTGAGAAAATTCATGCATTAATTCATGCATTAACAATGTCTCAGATTTCTGAGGGTTGGTGCTCGTTCGCGAATGCTGCGACCGAAGATGTGCGTTTGGTACCCGCTGTGATTCCTAAACGTGGATGGATTCGACATACTTGTGAGAATACCGTGACAGGTTTGTTACTGTTTTCTCAGCAAGTAGACACGCTACCCAGTTGTAACTTTCACAGGTGACTTTTATCATATTTTGCTTGACAATGTCACCAATACATCAGCATAACGTCGACAAAAAATCCAATACATGGCCCTACCTGTAAGGCTAATTTCCACCTAGACACTTATGCTCCATTTACGGCAAATGAATCGATGTATAGGTATTGCTTCTGCACTAGAAACAGCTGTCTCTCAGCTGGTTCAAGACCATTTACAAGATGCAAGCTTAACATGTCTGTGATTGTCGTGACGTCTTCTAAGGATCAATAATTCAAGACTTTAAACGATGTGGACATTCTCAAGAACAAATTTACCCGGACGTGACGGAAATAGATGCATCTTTAATTAGAACGAACTGTTTTAATGAAAAGGCGTGGAGTACTCAGCTCAAATCCGGCCACAAAGAGTTCAATTATGCAGCTGTTTACCCCCAAATTATTGCAAAATCGCCCACTAAGTTAACAATTGTTTGTGAACAATTCGATACCACATTTAATTACATTCAACTATGTCAGCCTCTAATCGATAACAATTCTTAAAACAAAGGGAACAGACTTCATTCTGCAAACCTCGCATTAGTTCATAAAGAAGACGAGAGTTTCCCTAAGACAAGCTTAGTAATGAATCTGTTTGAAACGTCGAGACCACACCGGCTCCTCCCAGAGCCAATACACCTCCAAGAAAGAAAACAAGATTTACGCACGGTTGCACACATGCAAGTTTACTAGTCATAGTTACATCTTATTTTTTACACCAAGCAAAGCTTCAAACATCACTTCCTATGTCTCCTTGGATGGGAAAAGCAAAATGGCGGCACTGGAACTCTCTAGTACCACCAGTTACGTCATTTAATGCAACTCTATGCCTACTGACACACCTGTTTATCTCGACGAAGCCACTCTTGTCTTATTCTCTATGTGCCTTATGCATAATTGGTTAGTAAATGTTTTAATGGCTAGCAAGCTGGACCAGTTAACTGGTTATTTCACTGTATTTTCACCGGTCCATGTTTCATATAAATCAGGGAGGCTTTCCAACACTGAACTAAGCCAGACGGGCGACTTGGTCCTCCGGTGTTTTAACTATAGCATTTTTGGCCACTGGGCACTCTTAAAACCCAGTGAGGGCCGCTGTCAACCAACGACGTATTTTAATATTTCCTTTGTCTTATAACCACATCGTACACACTGGTCAGCAAATATGCCATGATATCCTACACTGGACCATTCCACGCGCACTAGAAGGGGGTGTCAATCATTGCGTGGGACAGTGATTGAGCTAGGAGGGGGCAGGACAAAACTCTGCCAGCACACTTTATTTGTGCAAAATCGTAATAATGTCAATTGTTAAATGGTAGATGGAACCAAACTATAAAACCTATTTAAGCAAACAAACAAGCTTAAATTATACAAGGTAATACCAGAGCATTTACAAAAATCACCTTAAGATAAACAAAATTATTTGGGGGAAATGCAAAAGACCCACGGAAAAAGCTCTGAAGCGTGTGCCGACAACTAACCAAACAGGTCCCTCGATGAACGAGCCCTGAGATTATCACAAAACATCATCTACTGATACAAAAGAAAATGTGAAGAGTCCAGCCTAACTTCACTTCCATTCTTACTTTGGTTCATGGTAATTTACTGGAAGTAAATGAAATTTTTTTTATGCTCCCTACAAAATAGCCACACATTCCACCTTTTGATTCTCCAAGCATTCTTTTCATCAGATATTCCGGCGTCGTAATGCACTGCGACGAAAGCCTTAATTTCATGTTTCATGTTACAAATTCCTTGGCTTCGGAAAAAAACAAAGTTCCTGCAACTTGAGACATTGTCAGAATTATTTAGGACACTCGATCCCCTCGCCCCCGTGCAATGTTGAATACATTTCAGACAAAAGTAACAAATACAGTACTTTGTTTTGTACATTTCCGATGATGTGGGTGCGTGGGTTATTTCACGGCGATCCAGTTATTATTGACCATATCTGTATAAGTCTTGTAAAACCTGTTAGTAAGTCATTGCGTCACAAGCGTGGGTATCTGTTGTACGACCAACATTTTTTGATACTTCTAGCGCCAAAGCAGGCATCCGTTCGACTGTAATTGTACCCCAAAATCACCCGTTTCAATTCATCGCTCAAAAATCATTTCAGAAACTTCAAAGTCTGTGAAGACCTCGAGTCTTTGCAGTATACAAAAGCCAAGTCCACTTTTTAAATTGTCCTCGTATAAATCATCAAAGACAAACAAGCTCAATGCAAATCCTACAATAGGGGCCTCTGGTAAGTGGAGTCAAAGTTAGGCGTGGCTTACAGTGGAACTACGTCACAGGACAGACTGTGCATGTACCGTGCGTACTCGCGCGTTGGAACGCGTTAAACTGTGCGATTTCGTTTCTTAATCTAAACTATAGTTGGCAATTCCACATCAAAGCAGTTTTCAGAAAGGCTGCTTTTGTTTGGTATCCTACCAAGGACAGATCTGAGATGACCCTACAGCCAAATAATACAGCTTTCCCTTGACATACTCTGTTTGCCAAATTCCATGCTTGTATTATCAAATGCCCAATGCCACCAACCTGCCGTATATTAATCGCAGTATGCACGGAAGGTGCGGGCACAAGTTTCGACTGGCGGGTTTCATGTACAAAAAATGTTGACTGCTCGGTGGCCAAACCAACCCTCGAACAATGTGCTGAACTTGTACTTTATATAGTGACACACAGTTTTGGGGGCCGACACCTCCTCGTTTTGAACTATAACTGAGTGGCGGGAATGCGTTTCAAGCACCTGACAACGTACTTGAGTCGATCGCAACATCTCGTGTGACAACGTGACTGTGTGCTCGATCGATTGCAAAACTCTCCAGAGAAATCAAACAGTTTCTGAGTAGTTATTTTTCTTTGGTCGTTGCTTCCCTATAATGGCGAGTGCTCAATCAAAATATGCAGACCAATAATACCCTTGGACTCGATCTGGCTTTATTGAATTAAAATGCAGAAAAATATATTAAACTTTGTATGGGAAATGGTTTTGATACGGTGAGCAGGGTTGACTAGTCAACATATGTGGTAAACCACTATAGAGCTGAAGTTAAAAAGACATGTTGCCATAATATTGGGGACTTTGAGCTATACAAAAAGCGTTTGTTCTGAGTTATGGTTGAAAGATGTTTCAAAAAGCAGACTAGAAATGATCCACACAAATGCCTCGAAATTGTGCGGTTTTCGTTTTACTTCGTGAACTAACGCTGTCTGCCATTTTGTGGAGTCGAAAATGTGGTTCTACAAAATGGCGGACCAAGTTAGTTCACGAAGTAAAAGGAAAACCAAACAATTTCGAGGCATGTGTGGATCATTGTATTCTACTTTAAAGGAATCTTTCCAACTGTTATTCATTTCATAACAAGCGGGTTTTTTTAACAGCCCAATTCGCCCAATCTAAGGCAACGTGTCTCTTTAATGCTTGAGGTGGACCAGCCCCCGTATACAGACACCCTTTTCTAATTGAAGAGAAATCTGTTGGTTGGGGCGCCCTCGTGGGCGTTTACACACACTCGATGGATCATCACAGATTAATGACCGCGCATCATGCAACCGTGCGTCCAGAGGTCGATTTGGCATCAAGATACCCGGGTCCCAAGAGGCGTGGAGGTGCGCCAGCCAACCTTCCCGCTCAATTTCAGGAAGAAAAAAAATTCATCCCTTAATAATTCAGAAGGGCTTCGAGTCAGTACGTGTTTTGCTCGATGGATTTTCACTTTACTGTGGGAATAATGACCATATGGCGAATCTCGCCCGTAGGAAGTCATGTGCAACTGTCAAATGCACAAACCGGGTAGTCCGAGTGACCGTCTAGGAAAGCACGCAGCGGCCATTTTGATTTTCTCCATCAGTTTGCAAACAATGCACGTTTTTAACTCGCAGCAAGCTCCGGGTTTTTTAATCAAATAAAATACTTCGTTTTTGAAGGTGTTACAGTATGCTGAAGTGTAGTATACCAGTTGATTGGCCTACCAGATGACCTCATTGGTAAATTTCTGATTTGGCTATTGTACACAGTAAAGCTTTCATTAAAAGAAAAAAAAAGGAAAACAGTTCTAAAAAAGCTATTTCAAACTTTAAGAACGACAGCATTTTATGGCCATTCAGGTTAGCTTTGTGGTTTCTTCAGCCGTTTTTTCCCCCGTGTTTTCCCCAGTTAAGTTTTTCTCACACACCTAAAACTAAGAATTCATCAACATCTTCTCTTTACAGGTATCTTCAGGCCAACGGGTGTCAGTGCAAGGCATTTCTGGAAGTTTCTTGGTTTCGTCACCGGAAATAATATATAGAAAGGAAAAATAAAGCCCCGGAAGAGTCCACAATTGCAGCTTTTGCGAACGTTGATTGTACAAAAAGAAAAAACTGATGGGTTATTAATGATTTGGTTTGTATTGGAACTTACCCAGCTAAGAGCGAAGTTCCTCCAATTTCTGACAACAGGGTGTTCCAGTGAAGATGCACACCTTTCGATGCCAGCTCCTCCATGCTAGGTGAATGCTCAAATACGTAATCCATTGCGATCCAAGTTATCAATAAACCGGGTTTAGGGTAGTAACTTGTATCGGTTAAGATGACGATTAATGATCTGGTTATTAGCAGAGAATTAACTAAGTACTGCTAACTGGTTTTGACTGAAATGTGTTACCACTTGTTCTTGTGAGTTACGCTTTCACCTCGGAGAAGTAAAATTTGAACAGTTTAGTGGTAACTAAAACTAACTAGGATCAATAAACCAGTGAGCGTTTATAGCTGCTCAGAGTGGTGTGCGTTAGTTGACTCCGTAATCACTTGTCTTCATCAGTCCGTCAACGAGGCGTGACCCGTTGTGAATGTTTCTAATTCGACCCGTGGAGTTCGGCAAATCCCTCTAGGGGATGTGGTCTAGCGGAAAGTGATGATGATAGCTATCGAATCACCTCACAACTCATGTGAAAAAACAACCTGTCAAAGAAACGAAAGAGAGAAGAAGATGACAACGTCACGTAGGGCATGGTGATACGGTGAAAAACTGCCACTTTCTCCAGAGATACAGGTTGCAACTTTATCTTGTTCGATTTTGCCTCCGGGTAACATTAGGATGTGTCCAAGTTTTCTGGGGACTAATGCTCGGGGCTATTTTTTATTTATTTATTTTTTTTGGTATGGCAACAGCAGCAAGGGTCTATCAACATTTCATTTATTTACAAACAATTGCCACCATTTCATCATTTTTTATATGGCTGGCCATGGAGCTGTCAGAATATCAGAGGTGCGTAAGGTATTTTTTTGTCCGAAGTTCAAATTGTATATACGCACTGGCCACGCTGTTATTCTTTCCACAGAGTGGTCTAAAATTATTATAAGTGTATTAATGTTTCAAATCGTCAAACCATTTTCGAACTGTAACCGAGAATGACACCTACGGGGGCGGCAAGAATCGTTAAGGATTATCACATTGTAATACGATTGTTTTTTTATCCAACGTGTAGTCATAATTCTCTTCGATAATTTTATGGCCGCCCACACATTTTCTGTATCTCACCGAAAGGGCAGACATTAAAAAGCATACAACCTTCATACGAACTTCCCGTACAAACACACTAAAAAGTTCCGGGTCAGGAATGTCAACCCGGATCCAGTTCCCGTGGAGCCTGAGACCCAGTTCTGGGTCAGAACCAACCGGAATCTGTGCCAAAATGACACCAAAATTGGTCAAACTGAAGCAGAATCTGAAATAAAATCTCTTGTTTTTTTTTAACCATGTGATGTTCCAAAGTCACCTTGATCCCGACTTTTGTTTGTTTGTTTGGTTGGTTGGTTTTTGGTTTTGGTTTGTTTGTTTGTTTGTTTGTTTGTTTGTTTGATTTTTTATTTTTTGGGGGGAGGGTGGGTTGACAAGGCCATTTCTCGTAGCCTTTCCCTTTGCTTTTTCGTGGACTACTTTTGTAATAAACGAATTCAACCTGACTACCTCTTCCCGACCTTTTGGTATCTCTTTCAGTGAATAGATGAAGTGCACATGACGTCATTGACCGCCATATTTGATGAAAAACAATGAGAAAAGTGCACGCGTGTGTACACGCGCTGCGCACGACTCTCAGCCAATGATATTTAAGCCTTTCACGCGTGGACGTTTCATCAACTTCGGCGGCCGATGCAGGGAGATGTTGTTCGAACTGAAATGAACCGATTGATGCATTTATACATAAACTCCCACCCCCAATGCACTGCCAATCGCGACTCGGGCAACAAACGTTGTATCACCTTTACACTGTTCAGCGCAACATGGGGGCGTTCTCTGGGACTCAGTAAACGTGTTTAATCACTATGAAAGAGCCTTGCTTGTAGCAGTTGCGTAGGCAGCGTGCGTGTTTATGTATGAGACGGGTTTATTCACGTTGGTAAAGTTGAGCGCAGGCATGCAACGGGCGGGTTGTTTAGGCAAGCATGTAATTAAACGGTTTTCTGAATTCAAGTTACGTTGAAGTAACCCACGTGGCGCGCATTGCGAATGCCTTCGTGAATATTGAATCTCCGATCAGAAACAGAAATATACCGTCTTGATATTTCGAATAAATGGAAAGTGTAGATTACAGTGAAGGTCGGTGATATTAGATAGAGAGATTATAATCAAGAGTGATCATTGACAAATAAAGATGTAACGAATTAATTGAGGTTTTTTTCAGACCTTAAAATAGTAACACCAACCACCTGTGAGCACTTGATATAGACTTTGATATTTGATGACTATTGTTTGACATGTAACTTCCTATGTGGTTTTTCTTTCTTAGAAATAATCAACAATTGAATTCGTTTTATTTGACACATTCCCCATGTAGTTGTAAACCACAAGTCCAGTATCGGGATATTGTCAAAACAAAAAGTGTGTGTATATATATTTATTTTATTGTTTTGTGTCCCCTGGGGCCCCTGATCCGTTTGCAGCTCAGGCTGAACCGAAAAACTGGTCCCCAAAAACGGAATTTTAAATAGGATTCGGTGTCAGTTTGACACAAACTCCGGGTCATAAAAACCAAGTCCAGACGTAATGCTTTAATCAATGAACTCAAAAGTACCATATGCTGTTTTAAATAATCTCAATTTTACTGATAACACCAAAATTTCACTCTCAAAGTCCTGATATCCATTGATAATGTAGTGTGTATAGGCCTACTACCTGGAAAGGACCTTTAGCAACTGGCCGTGGAATTTCAAACACAAAATTCTCAGACAGTCGATTTTCACCAAGGGTATATAGGTTGCCATCCTTCCGTTATCACGGACAAAGAGGGATAAAAATCCATACCTACGCTTTCAAGAGAACGAAAGAAAAAATCCCCGGTTAAACCGCAAGAAGTGGACAAGAAAAGGTCAGGTAAATAACATTTATATTTGAGTATTTGGAGAAGGAAATTAACGTATGATACCGTCCGGCATCGTGGAGGAAATGCACGCCACTGGGACCATGTCAACATGGTGGATGAAATGAATGCATCTATAAATTATTATTTTGGTTAAAGAGGAAAGTCAACGTCAAATTCAATTTTGTGATGCACTCATTTTCCAATAGGTAAAGTCCTCATGTGAGTGGACCAAAAATTATAGTCCTCTAACCTCACATTAAAATGGTGTGAATTGCCATTGTATTCAATAACTTTCCGAGGCAAAATTTGTCAACATCCAAAACATCCGATCACATCATTCTAAGAAAAATTAGGGTCTTTGCATTAATTGTACAAACAAGCAGTTGGTAAGTTCTTCACCTACTCCGACCATTATGTGATGCAGTGGCTCTTATTACTGGGGGCGTTTTACAAAATTCGGTCTCGCTGATGACGAGCTGAGTTTAACGTGGTAAGTCTACTCGCATCGTGCCTCCGTACCTAACAGCCTGTGTGCATAATTGTATATCCAGTCAAGCAAGCGACGTTCAACTGCGCAATAAAGATACAAAACGCAGTCTCTCCTTCCATTGCCCGGTAAGCAGACGGAATATATTTGCACATCAATTTCCGCTGTCATGCATCTTGGAACTGGATGTGACCGCGGAGATGCACTTAACAGCCAAGCAGGAGTTTACTTGGAAGGTGTCATTCTTTAAGGAATCTTTAAAAAGAGACACTTTATTAAAATGTGTACTTTCCCCATCCCGAAAAAAGGGTGGGTTTTGTTTTGTATCGATGGGAATTTTATTAAACAGGAAATTCTTAAAATGCTTAATTGATATTATTAAACTTGATGCATCCTCTGTATCTTTAATAGATTTATTTTCTAGTTTTAATAGTTTATAAGGCTCGCTGTACATTGAATAGCTTTTTTATCTTTGGGTCACTATATTCAATTGAATAAATATAATAATAAAATAAATAAGATACACACACAAAGTTGTATGTGCGTATTGCATGAGTCCCTTTTCTTCAATTTTTATTTTTATTTATTATATTTCCTCTTTTTTCTTGTATTACTATTTTTTATTGATTTATTGTGGTTTCTTTTTTCTTCTTTGAAATATTTGTTTTCCGTATTTGTCCTTGTTTGTATTTTTTTTTCTCTCTCTCCCTGTCTTTTATTAATGTAATTGGTGTTAAGTTCAGTTTGTGATGGCCTGTGTTGCTCGCCGTACTCTCAAAATTGAATCTTACAGACCCAATTTGATAAACCATGCAAATCACACGCGGAATATTCTTTAGCTGTTGGTGAAAACAACTTTAGAAACTCATATTTTTATTCCAATTTACCTCACGAGTGTTATAATGCTTTTACAAAAGTGGTTGTATAAGTATAGAAATCTATCTACGATAAAATAATTTATGCAAAGCTATTTCCGTCTGTATTTTTAAAAAACGGAAGAGGAAATAAGAATATTTGAAACCTTTGAGATAAAAATAACAAGATTAGAGAAACAAGAACAAGAACAACTGACAACAACAGCAACAACAACGGCAACAACAATAACAACACCATCAACCAAAATTGAAAACAAGGAAGAGCAACAACAGCAGCAGCAACAGCAACTCTACATCATCCACAGATTGACGTTCCTAAGACAAATATCTCACTTATCTTTCTCTTCTTGGTGGACTCTATTGACTAACTTGAACTTCGCCGATTTTTAATTTGCATTTATGCGGTCGATCTGTGGCAAAAGCCACATTCACCAAACTGACCGAGTTATGGAAATAATTGTTCTCAAGTCAGTGGACGTCATTGATTTGTTTTAAAAGCCTAGCTTAGTTTTCCTTTTGTGGTTTTATTCTGGAATTAATCAGGGAATGTGTATTGTAATAACTTGTCTTCTTCGCTGTATGGATATTAAACCGGCGCTAAAGAGAAAAAAAAACACCTAAGTAGCCTAAAACAAGTAAAAAACGAAAAAAGATGTTAAATGTGCATTGAAAAAAATAATGTTCCATACGCTATACACTGATGTGTGTATTACTCAGTAATTTCCAGAGTCTTGTAAAAAAAAAAAGAAGGCTTATTTCTCAGGTTGGATTCGAGCCAACGACCCTTGCCATTGTAAAGCAGATGTCTCTCAACTAGAGCACATACATTGCCCGGTAGGTAGAGGCAATTCAAACCCTGACCTCAATTTGCCAATATAGCTAATTCACTTCTGTCAGTAAGAGCTTTTAACGTATCAGGGCAAAATATAGTGCACAATCCTGTGTAGAACCACACCACATTATTAACTGAATAATAACCTTGTAATTAGGCCCTATGTTTTGTTCATCACACGCCAAAAATAATCTACTCATTTGAATAAAGAAAGACAAAAAAAAAGAGCATAATGAAACCACCTCTTGTTATGACCTAACCAATTAGTTAAAACCTAAAGATTGTACACCACTAAGTATCACACAAAGCTAAACAAACCATATTGATACTTTGAACATAATTATCGTTGGCTTTGTACATTACGAAGCGTATGTACACAAAAATCATCACTCAAGCCAGTGGCTGTTACATTGATATATAGTATACAGACAACAACATAGTGTAATATCATGTCTATGAAATCGCAAATACCACATTCTGTTTTAAATAAGATATTTCTAGCTTACCATAAGTTCCAGACATGCTCCTCCTAAGATCCTACAGCACGATGCACCCAATGGCACTTGATGACAAGGTTAATGTTATGTTCAATATAAACCCACGGTTGAAACTGCCTGTTAGTACGGCAAGTTTATACACAGCGTGGCACAGTCATGCCTTCTTCTCTTGATGCTAGCTAATGAAGGAGCTACGTTCATGTACCGTTGAGTATACACACCGCAATGATCTAGGCTGCGTGCTCCCTCATTCATTCAGGCGACGATCGCAGATGGATGCAGGATGCACATGTACATCTTGTACATCATGGAGACAAACGGCAGTCATTGGTCCATACAGGGTGGTTTTTAGAATACCGACGGCCGATGCATGATGTGGAAAAGTTACAATTGGATTAATACTAATACTTTTTAAGACAAGTTCAAGCTTATTTCTGGAGGAAATGAAACATTTCCATTATACACCCAGGGCTTGGAATTACACAGAGGCCATGGCCTCTGATTTGTCCCTGGTCTTGGCCTTGATGACCCTTCAAAATTTTCCCATTGACGTGAATAATGTTCAAATAGAAGTGCAAAATGAATTCAAACGGCAGTCCTAGTGGTCCTCACCTGGGCCCATTTTCATAGAGCTGCTTAAGCACTAGTGCTTAACACAATTGTCTGCTGAGCAGATTTGAGCAGGATACCAGTCACAAATTGTACATGTGACATGGTAGCTTGGCTGGTATTCTGGTAAGCATTATTTTGTTGTGTTTAGCTACCTTTTCGTGCTTAAGCAGCTCTATGAAATTGGGCCCTGGTAATTTGAAGAATACCGAGGCCAATGCATGATCGGGAACATTTTGAAATTGTAATTTTTATTATTTTTTAACACACAACTTATTTCAGGAGAATTTGAAACATTTTAATATTGTATTGTCCCGCAACTGGAGTTACCCAGAGGCCATGGAGGTCATGACCTCCCTTGTCTTTGGTCTTGGCTTTGGTGCCCCTTAAACAAATTTCCCATTGACTTTGAGATTTTCAAATGGAAGTGCTAAATGAAACTAGCCTTGCCCTCTCAAAGATGAAAGTCCAGGTCTGTAGTCCGGACCCTTCTTAAAAAAAACAGCATGTTCACAACTATTGCAGTACACAGGAAAAGTAACACAGGCAGAAAAACTGCCATTAAGTTGGCGTTAAGAAAGTAGAGAATTAGTCGTGCATTTTTAAACGTTCCTTGAAGACAATCAGAGCATTTGGTCGAAACGTCGAGTTGTCAAACCACCGGATCTTCTTAGAACAACCACTACTCAAAGAGATTTTACTCAGTGGTGTCACCGCAAACCTCACCTGATTACGTAATTAAGTAATTTATTCATTTTTCTTAAATAATTACAGCTTTTCCAGCGCTTCTTTGAATAGACTGTGCAAGTTTCGCGCGTATTCGAATATTTGGGATCCGTTAAAGCGCGTGGGTTTGTTTCTTTCACGCGTTAAAGCAATGTACGTGGGACCACAGTGGTCCCAAAAACGTTCGAATACGCGCGAGACTTGCATGGTCTATAACAGTGCGGCATTCTGCGCTGATAAAAATAATAGGATGGGGAAGTTTAAATTAATTATGCAAATCAGGGCCACTGGAGGATGATTTATGGCGGAAAATGAAAGGAAATTAACATATTATTGATGGGGTATCGCCTTCATCACAGAGATGATGAAGTGACGGCTGTTTCAGTTACAACATCTCGTGGACTGACCAAAAGAGGGCGCCCAAAAGGTAACGTGCAACTACGGACTGAATAATCAAGGGCTTTATTTTCGTGTGTGGAGCTATACAGCTTCAGTTATTTCGTGTTCACTCTCAGCAACAAAACTACAGTTCCTCTTATACTCAACAATATAATTACACAAAGTAAATTTAAATAACTTAACATAGGCAACATTAGAATCAATGTACAAACATCCATAGGAAACATGTTAAACCATTATAGAGAAAAGGATAAAACATTATGAAGAAAAAAAAATCATAAAAACTGTCACCCGCTTGACTCTTGTGCCAAAATGAGAACCTGGGCCCAATTTCATATAGACTGTTTTTAAAGCAGAAATAAATAATTCCGCTAAGCATAATTAGGCAGGATACCAGTCACGTATGCTACACGGGAAATGGTATTTTAGCAGGTAACGTTTTTTCTGATGAGCATAATTTTGTTGTGCTTAGCTAGTTTTTGTGCTTGATCGAGCAGCTCAATGAAATTTTGCCCTAGTTACTCGAGTTTTTACTCGAGCACACAAATATCATTGTGTTTGATATGTCGTGGCATGGTGTACACAATAGGCCCTACCTATACATTGCACAAAGTGACTTGGTAAAAGTGACAGGTCCACATGATAAAATACCCAGAACTTTTACCCTTCCTTTTCAAATAGGAATTGTAAACTTCTTTTGAAATGTTGTCATCAAACCGCGCACGGCACGCGTTGATAAAAATGTTGAACCATGAGAGGGTCAGTGGTCATCAGCACCACTGGTGTATATAACTACAATCTACATGTTGCTTATAAAATTGTCTACACAGGTTGTGTGCAAACAAAAACATCGTTGAAACACAGTGCCTGCATGCGACACTGTGTATGCATAATTCTTGTGTCGTTGAAATAACTGCGTTGGCGAAAAGACCCCTCGTAAAGTAGGCTTCCACAGGTCATGAACCTTGACCCGGAATATTGCAGTCTCCATACGGTTTCAACAGCACTGGTCACTGAACTCACTGATGCCACGTACACGGGATTTCTGCAGTACCCAAGGTAAGGTTTTCTACACTGCATTGCAGTTTTATATGAATTAAAGAAATCAAATTTTCGAAATACAGAAGTTGTGCGATGTCCAGACTGATTTAAAAATAGGCATACACAGGGGTGTAAAAGAAATTATGAAGGAAACCCAATTTTGACAGCAGTGTTCAACTACTTGTTGAACATTATTTCTAAAGTTCAATTTCCTGTATCGTGGTCACATTTCTGAGTAGACCTACATTATTTTTGTTGACCCTTCGAATTGTGACACCAGATGCATTGATCTACTGTTATTATTGATGTCATCTTAAACGTATTTACTTTGATATACAGATATTCCTGGTGTTTACACCTGCTTTAGTTTCAATTTTGGGATGTACTCATTTTCCAATAGATATAGTCTTCATGTGAGTGGAGGAAATTCTCTAAACTTCACGTTAAAATGGTATAAATTGCCGTTGAATTCGATACCATTCCAGTGCAAAATTTGCCGACATCCAAAACAACAGGACACAAAAACTTCTTGAGCACAGAAAAGTATTGCTTAGTGCAAAAACTTGTTACCAGCCAACATCCCATAAAGTTTACATTGTTGTGACTGGTGCCCCACTCATTTTTTGCTTAGCATAGAAACTTGCTAAGCAGTTTTTTTTTTGCTTAACGGCTTTATGAAATTGGGCCTGATGGTACCGTTCTGAGAAAGATGGGTCTGCACTTTGCTGTACGGGGCTGTTCTGGTTCACAATTGGCTTTTTAAGAGTGAAATTTTACCCATGACGTCATTGCATTTCAACAACTAAAAGGAGGAATATTTCGTCCGTCAAAAATGTAAAATTCCAGGCCTTTTTGATTGAATTGACTTGCTTACGGGGGTTGGGTTGAAATTTTATACTAATACCGCTAATTATTCCTCTCTATAGATTGTTTACCTGAGACATCCGAGGAATAGCTGACTTATAATGGGCCAAAAATATTGACCAGATCCTCAAAACAAACAACATCATGTGATGGATGGCGTGGCCAACAATTTTACATTATGAATATTTATGAGCTGACGCCATAGTGAAACATTTAAATATACAAATGAGAGGGGTGCGTTCCTCATGCCAGTGACACTTCTAAGAAAATTGCATAAATAAATTCTTGTGTTGGTATTACGGCGATCTCAGATGGTACCTTAAAAAAAGTTTTCGTGTAACAGTTTCGAGAGAATAAAAATATAGTTCCCCTTTTTACCACTAAAGATCCTTTACTTGTCCCAATAGGCGCTCCGTATACAATGTTACGCCCAATTCAGCTTCTTTTTGTTGTTGCAGACTGTGCGGACAGCGATTGGTTACATCACACAGGAGTCGTGAGAGACGGACCACGTATTATGGCGGAATCAAAACTTCTCTCTATCTTTGACGATCAAGATCACTATCTGAGGTCGTACCAGACTTTCGTTTTTCGTTCAGCCAGGTACGAAATACTGGACACTTGGTCAAACACTGTGCTTCTCAGCAAGATCGTTCCTCATCTCCCAAACTTGGACCAAGGCAATGAGCTCCGGGTCTTAGGAATAGGCAGCGGATCGGGTACGCATGAGTCCAAATTTCTAAACTATGAGGTCGTTGAGACAAAGTACTTAAGTCGGTTTTAAGGCCATTTTAACTCATTCGGGTTTAACTTTCTGTGTCTGAACGCTCTTAAAACTTAACCGATTCGGGTTGAACCCGAATGAGTTAAATCAGTCGGCGAGAGTGTTCTTTCTTTCACTTAAACTTCTGGTTTGAACAAAAAGACGAGGTCAAATTGCGGTCATGTCTGTGCAACATTTGCTCAGTTTTCCAAGACGTTTTCGATTGTAAAATCCATTTGAAGTTGAGGGGATTTGCAAACAATGAACTTTGGTCTAGTGTGAATCAACACCAAAAGACGTCACCATGACGTCACCACAACGGTTTAATGTACTGTTTAAGTTTGAAAGTTCTTGGAAAATGGCAAAGGTGTATTTGTTACCATCTTCAATGAGAAGGAGAAGATGAAAAAGCTTTTAAAAATACAACAAATACAACTTTTTACAAATTGGTTTTCGGGTTACAACCAAACATCTAATTAATGTGCTGATCTTCAAATCAATGATGTTCTTTTAAAGGAGAAGTGGAATATCGATTTTTGACTGCAATGCTGGAGAAATATCCGATCATCACCAACCGTGTAGTTGAACCTGCTGAGGATCAAATCATCAAGTACAAGGCATTGGTTCAATCAAAGATACACGAGCTACAAGGTGTAAAGTTTGACTGGCGGCAGCAAACCCTGGAGCAATACAGAGATACTGACGGGCATGGAACCAAGTTTCATTTCATCAGCGCTATTCACTCTATGTACCACATTGATGACGTAGACAGTTCTTTGATGTATCTGTACGACCTTCTGGAACCTGGTGGCATGCTGCTTGTCCTCATCCTCTCAGGTAGATACCCAAGAAGTAGAGCTAGTGACACTGGTTGCCGGCGGTTAATAATAAAAAAAAACTACACATTCAAGTGCAGATCTCTTATTAGGGAGACATCCCCTCAAACGGAGGCAGAAGTTATTGTATTCCAAGTTGCAACGCCAGGGCGATTGTGTGTCCTCGATATCGTATATAGATTGCATCGTTCCGCATCTTAGAAGTTCCCATAGTGTCAGTTTCCCG
The DNA here is from genome assembly GCA_023634235.1 of Pisaster brevispinus. Lineage (NCBI taxonomy): Eukaryota > Metazoa > Echinodermata > Asteroidea > Forcipulatida > Asteriidae > Pisaster > Pisaster brevispinus. The sequence continues at coordinate 31,830,067 of JAMKCF010000001.1, forward strand.
GGCTGTGTAGCTTTGTTTTGATGGGCGGGAAAATTATTTGCTGCCCTATATTTGTGCACAAAATATGCTTCAGAAAACCATACAGACCTACTAAGTGGAACCATCTGTTCGGCAATCTGTTCTTCGTATCGGGCTTTGCTTTTGATGTCTTGCCGGCAGCCTATGGCAGCTTCTGCGATTTCCAACAACCCATCATCGCCCCCCCAAAAAAAAAAAATAAATAAATAAATAAATAAATAAATTAAAAAAAAATAAAAAAAACTTTTAGGGCGTCTGCAACTGGTGGACTCGACTTGGGTTGATGATAATGCTCTAGTACTGTCTCCCTTAAGGATTTTATTGAAAAGGGTGGGGCGAATAAACCACAAGGAAGTTGAATAAGTAACCAGTACCGGTATTAAATGATTTACAAGGTCCTTTTCAAACCTTTAAATCTTGCAGACCAAAGTAACCTCGGGGCATTGTTTAGCCACCTTCCCGGTATGTTGAAACAGAGTCTGCGGTACATCAGCTCAGCGAACATCCGCACCCCGTTCGAAGCCCGCAACATCCCGTGTACCCAAATTCACCAAAACTCCGAAGTGGATATCACCGAGTGCTTCGACGATACATCTAAAGACGGGGAACTCTTGCTTGATTTCGTCCTTCAGTTAAAGGGATTCAAGAAGACGGCAACAGCCTCTCAGTATGAAAAGGTTATGGAGTATTTGGCCAGCAGTGATTGCTCTAAGAAAGACGGGAGTAAAATCCTCTTGAGTAATGGTTGCGATGCAGTTATTGTTACTAAGACGTCTGACTGAGTTTGGGTGTTGATGCGCTTACTACACCTTATTTGTTTCAATAAAAAAACACCTAAATTAATTACCCTGGCCCATTTCAATAAACAGTTAGTTGCTTAGAAAATTCATGCTTAGCAGAATTGGGTAGCACCACAATGTGTGAAGTGTGTACTATGGGCTGCTATAGACTCTTGACACGGCATTTCACGTAGCAAACTATTTATAGCCACAAGGGACAATTCAACATTAAAAATGGCAGTTAATCTGCCTGGGGAAGTCAGCAGCCCTACTAGACAGGTGTGTGCATGATCAAATTAAGTCCACTGTTTGGAAAAGGAATTACACGGTGATAACAGGTGTGACTTGCCCGAGGAAAAGGATGTTTAATTATCGCCTCTTTCTTTAATGGAGCTTTTTCGTAATGTGTTTAAACATTTCGGCTTTTATTTTCTGCAAAAAAGTTTTCAGCTGAAGTCTGACACTTTCGATAAAGGATTTTTTTTAAACTGTGAGACCCTTCAATTATATTTACAGACACCAAAATGAAGATTCAAGACTCTTAGTTCCTGAGTTGTTTATTATATAATGAGAAATGGGCACCATTTGGAACAAACATGACAGCCTTTTAGACGAACCTGTTTTGGTTTTGTTTTGTTTTTTCTTCTTTTTCTTCTTTAAATGGAGGCCATTTCGGAGTGTTGGTATTAAATAAACGTGTGCACACGTGTGCCAAGTTTCATGGGTTTACCACAACGTGCACAAAGTTTCCACTTACTGGCTGGACTGAAAAGCAAGTTATTTCATTGAGTTGTTTGTTTGAATTCGATACGTTGTTGCGATACAATGAACTTTTCAAATATTTTACAGCGCTTTTTAAGAGGATGTTGTTGCGATGGAAACATTGGTCCAAAATCATCCAACAGTTGGAGCTGCTGTCGACACGCTTGTTTTGATTTTGTTAAAATTTGTATTTATTTATTTATTTATCTATTTACTGTTGGACTGAGATTATTTTCGTTCTGCGACCTCTAGCGGCAGTACATTACTTTCTGGTAATGAAACCACGTGCCCCTCAAAAGCGACTAGCACTGTGACCCGTAGGACTGAAGACGCCTGTGTGTGGAGAAGATGATGACGAAATGTCAGTATTACATGACAATCGAGCTGTCACTGAGTGCTTAAAGTTGTCACTGCAGGTGCATACAGTTGTCACTCTAAAGTAAGTCGACTTGTCACTCAAAGGGTGTCCTAAGTGCATCCTTTGTTTTGTTTCTTAAATCCCTTTAGTCTGTTTTTATTTTTGTTATTTCTCTTTTTTATTTTAACATTTCCGTTTGTTTGAACGCTACGTACGAAGTGTGGACCTGAGAACAAAAGAGGTCCACATAATATAGGGACTTGAAACACTATGTGGACTTACACACGTCCACACTGTGTTTTTTTATTTAAGAGTTGAAGAATAGGATTTTCCTTTAGTGTACAAAACACAGGAGTTTCCACAGAGTAGTGACTGCAATATAGAGCTGAGTGTGCGTGTATGAGTTTGTTGCACCAATACGTGTCTAATTCTACATTTAAGCATTTGTTTTAACCTATGAAGTGAATGAAGAATGATATAAAATGAAATTGTCATAATTTTGTTTTACCTTTTTCCATTTTCTGATTTATTGTTCCATAAAAAATAAGAGTGGGCAATTATACTGACTCTACTTGATTCTCAAACTATTATACTTACAATATTTACCTTTAAGGTTGCAATTAAGTTTAAATGTTTGTTTGGATTTTTTTATACAAACGGAAAACGTTCTTTTACAAAGATCACTTTTTTAAAAACCGAAAATTTAACAACCATTTTCTCGAACACTGACTTTTCTGACTTTTTCAAAGTCTTATAAAAAAATATTTATATCTAACAAGAATGCTTTTATAGAGACTGGCTTTTGGCGTTTCCATCGTCTAGAGCCATTACGGTTAATATTGCAAGGCTGAGCAATCCATGAAATGGTAAGCAAACAATAGAAATACAAACCGCTAAAAAAAAAGCGAACCACGCCTTGCATCATTGAAGGCACGAAAACAGTAGCGGTAACAAAAACAGTCAATCTGATTACACCGTTAAGTAACATCAATAAATTTTCACTACCTGTACATCTGTAAGTATATAATTAGTTTAATGTGTTAGTTAATAATTATGGATAGAGGGATTTTAAAAATCTGACTGAAGCAGGCTGTGATATTAATGACAGGTTTCAAAGTTTTGACATCTGTGACCAGTCACCACCAAACCTGGGCAAAGTCAGAAACCTTACATTTCCTGTAAACAGCCTACATTTTATTTTATTTTTAAAAACTTTGATACAGTGCCAAATGAACTAATTAACAGTTCCTCAAGAATAAATCCAATCATTTCACCAGTAACATGATTGGGGAAAATTTCCTGAACACTGGCTGAAAAATAACTGAGGTCCAGAGTAGCACAAGCAGAGATCGCAGTTAATGAAACACCTTCCAATTTTTTATGAGAAAGAGTCGCCAGTTTGTGTCACCTTGAATTAAATATCAATTAATTTCATACCTTTGGTATGAGCTAGAGGCACTTCCGGCACAAAATACTGTTCTCTGTTTCACTTGATTGGGAGCTCAGGCCTGGAATTTCGTCTCAGAGAGGGCAAGGTCATATTCATTTATTCATGAACTGCCTTTGGATACTTTTCAGGCCTGGAGTTACACGAAGGCTCTTGCCCCTGGTCTTGGCCTTGAAGCCCCTTCAAAAGATTCCCGTAGACTAGAGGAGTTTTCCCAATAGAAGTGCCCTTTGCAAAATAATTGGCCTTGCCCTCTCAAAGATAAAAAAAATCCAGGCCTGAAAGTTTGAAGGGGCACCAAGGCTATGTATGGCCAGGGCAACAGAGGGCACTGCCTCGGTGTAAAATCCAGGCCCCTCCCAATCCCCTCACACGGGTTATCGGGAAGGGTTATCCACAAAAGTTTATTATCATTCAAAAGATACTGAAACTGGAAAAATTGTGTCTTTGTTCCGTATTCATGGATTACAGTTGTTTGTTCATCAAGTATAGCCACACCTGAACAATTTCAAATATGATTTCGGTGACGGCTTCAAGTGTATACTTACCAAAAAAAATTCTTAACATTATTTACGAATCTTTTCAGAAAACTTAATTGCCGTCGTTGAGGGAGTACTTCGCGATGGCCTCCCACATAGCTCGAGTCTGTTTCTGTGCTTCTGGGTGATCGCTGTAGTCCAGAGTGTCCAGGTTCCACATCCCTACTCCTCTCAGCTTCATCTTGCTGGCGTACTCATAACGCGCCGTCAAACTTTTCGGATTGTCGTACCACATCTGGTGCATCAGACCGGTTTTGGAATCCTTCACAAGTTGGAAGAGAAAACAGAAAAGAACAATTACCACCTACCCACGAGATTGGCGTATGTAATGTGCATGAGAATGCTACTGGTTGACAAAATGAGGGAGCATCGCGCCTACTTATGTTGGGCTATTTATGTGTCTGCCTAATGCACAACTCAATAGAGAAAGTAACAGTCAAGAAGAACACGAAGAAAAACAAACAGTTACCATGGTTTATCATCTACATGTAGGAATAAACCATGCCCGATATTGTTTTTTACTCTCACAGAGGAAAAAACGTGCATTGACAGCGACGGAAACAAGCGTGCTCATGCAGAGAAATGGAAAGAGGGAAACATGCAAAAGTTGTCATTGTTTTAATGGTGGTAGTTCTTGTGCAATCCGAGATTGTGTTGGTCCACCTAGGGGTAAATATTGTACAGTACGACCAGGAACAGAAAATGAGTGTTGCCAACAATACGACTGTGAAGAAGGTATGCTGGATTTATTGGACTTTTCCTGCTGTTTTTATCTGTTCTCATCATTAAGAAAAAAATTGTTGAGGTTTGCCAAAAACCCTTACAAACTATCTAATATTTCATTAAAGATTGTGTACAAGTTTTGATTCACAGTTTAAATTCTCTGCGAGGAAACTATGAAGTTTTTCAAGGTACAGACCTTATGTAATGTAAACATAACAAATTCCCTGAAAAACTAAACGCACACTGTGTGGGGGATATAGATAAAGCTTCATCACAGGATTCTGTTTGAAATGATGAAGCTCTGGCTGCTACCCCCACCCCCATTGTTCCAATACTTTAAGACACTTGTTCCTCTGGTGTTCCTCCCCACCCTAGCTCCCCTTAAAATCCTGTAAAGAATTCCTGAGATTCCAAACACACAAATAAGAAACAATAGAAGGGGGAGGTGAAGTACCACCATGCCCTATATCAAGTACCCAAAGGCTAGTCAAGTTGCATATTGCGCATGCGCACTAACACTATTGGTTGGCAAAATAAGGGCGCATTATGCCTTTCGTATGGGGCTGAAAACTGGCGTGACGCATGCAAGTTTTTCGGGTCTGTCTAGTGCACAACTCGGCGGTGTTTTCCAATCAACAGACCCAATTATTAAAGCGCAATGCTGCTGGTATGCCGAGGACATGAGTGCGATTCAACACCGTAAGAACAGCTATTGTCTCATGGTCCGCCTCCTTTTGCCCCACTGAGGGGGCTGTTTGAGAGTTCAACATCAATGCACGGTTCTGTAGTGTCTGTACAGGTGCACGAATGTAATTTGCATAAATTACAAGAAAGGCTAATTCATTAGAAAGATTACGACATTGTGACAATGGAATGATAACAATGATATTTTCAATAACATTACAGGACAGCTCTAATAAAGAAACATTAATGAAACATCTTTTTTGTCTGACAGCTCACACCTGTTATCCCTATGTAATTCCTTTTCCAAACAGTGGACTTAATTGGATCAGTTCACTGCTCATTCGTTAAGTTAAATGACCCAAGTAATTAAATGTAAACATACCTAATGGGTGAAAAGAATGAATAGTTCCCAAGTTTTTGTGGCCAAAGCTCGGAAATTCTTTAATGGAGCTTTCCCAGAATGAATTCTTACCTTGTAGTTGAAGAAAGGAGCCAGGTATGTGGTATTAAACAGTGGCCCGCTTGTCGAGTTTGTTGCCAGCAATTTCATCACACCTCCATAATTGACCTGTTTTCCGGCTGCATCACTACAGTTTACTCCTCGAAACGGTATATGATCAATTGCGCAAACATTGCTCTGTCAAAAAAAATTTAATAAATTTATACTCGTATTCCACTGTTGCTTGTGTAATAACTAATATTAGACTAATCCTCCCACTCCTGATGACATTTTCTAAGCTGGTAAACCAACCGTTTGGAACTATTTAACTGCATGGATTAAGCTGCCCAGGATATTTTTCATTGAAAACCATGATGATACATTGAACAGCCAGACAGTAGGAGGGTTAGCTGTGTACTGTGTATTTCACCACATGATATCATATTGCAGGCTGCCATAGATATCTATTATTCAAAACCTAAATGGACGATGTTGAATGGTCAGACAGTAAGAGGGTTGACTGTGTACTGTGTACTGTGTAGATGCATTCAACACACGATATTATAAAGCAGGCTGGCGTAGTTTATCTATCATTCAAACCCTAAATAGAAAATACTGAATGGTCAGACAGTAGGAGGGTTGACTGTGTACTGTGGACCACATGATTTCATAAAGCAGGCTGGCATAGTTTATCCTTCAGCACCACAGCACTTTGGATTTCATAAATGGTCAGAAAGTCGGAGAGTTGAACAAAACACATTTGCTATAAAAGAAACTGTGATTTACCTTACTGAGACTATTGCATTTGTAGTCATAACCATACCAGGGAACGCCAAGTACCAGCTGACTAGCCGGTATACCAAGCTTCAAAAACATCTCAACACCTGACAGAAAATAAAATGCTATACGATTGGCAAGCTTGTCAATTGAGTCACTAAAGATGATTGAAACATTTTGTGTGGAGTTTCTGATTGAGGTAACCTTTTCTATACTAGGAAATAAACTAAATGAGAAACTCAGGGACATTGACCGAATGGGGGGACTGCCAACAAAGGGTGAAACATACCATGTGCTGTTTTGTTATACGGTGAATTCGCCATGGCAATACATGGTCCTATTATCTGACTTTGTTCATCGTATGACATCACAAAGAGGAAGTCACATGACTTAGCAATCCCTGCATAGTCATAGCAACGGCCATCGATGCAGCCGGCCGACCAAGCAGCATCAAAGGTCACCTGTTTACAAAGCAACAGAAATCAGAGTTATGATCACACAGTCAAGTTTCATAATCCCAAGAAGCTCTCTAAAGACATATTGCAAGTTAAACTTGAATAATGTCTAGTACATTGCCTTTGCTCAGTCACAAGTGACTTAATTTGAATTCCCCTGACTAAAATCCAGTGTTACTATGGCCCTCTTTGAGACTACGGCTTTGACTTTGGCTACGGCTTAAGATCCATCAGTTATTTCAAAATACTCGGCTTCTAAAGCTTCCCGCTTTCTCTCTCTTTCTTTCATGCATTCCTGCCTTGTTGCCTAACTGTGGAGTTTGATTATATTCATGTTTCCCTTCTGCAAAACTGATTCTTCTTGTCCTCCTTCAACGAATTCTGGTTTTAGTTAAATTGTGAATATTTGCTTGTTTGTTGCTTTTATTTTTGCTGTAATTATTTTTCTGTGGGCATTTCAAAAACATGCTTCCTTTTGGCTTCTGAAAATGCCCCCATATTGATTTTCTCGGTATCCGTTTTATAACCTTTTTTTTTCACTTCCTTACTTGTTTTCTTCTCAATCAGTTTTTGATTGTCTTCGATTTAAATAATCAGTTCTCAATTTTTCTTTTTTACCAACATGGAAATAAATGTTGATTTGAATTGAGTTGAATTGAAATGAATTGGAAAAGCATACAAGCGTGCACTTTATTTTACAGAGCTTCAAAGACAGGCAAACAGAGCACAATCAAACTGCTGCATATTAGCCTGGTACCCTGCCGGCCCTTAAATCAGCAGCGACTGGCATCCTTTCTTCCGAACATTTCATAGAGAATTGTATATGGGGGTTTGCCGTCTCTTGAAGTAACCTGTGATAATAACGACACTGTACGCAAAAGTTTGCCACATCATGTGATCCACATGTAGATGTGACAGGTAGAAGAAAACACATCCGGGTTCTCTATAATTTATTCACATAATTCACTCACTATTTAAATAACCCGGTTAGCGCGCCCTAATCGGCCGCTAGACGTCGGAGGGTCACTCTTACCTCTGACGTCGAAAGACTTACATCAAATACTTTCTCCGTCTTTGATACAGATAACAATAAAAGCCTGGAGCGACAGTACAAGTGAAGTTATTTGTGCCGCATTTACTTATTTACTCCGGCCGGAGTTTATAATAAGTGACCCTCCGACGTCTTGCGGCCGATGAGGGCGCACTAACCGGGTTATTTAAATAGTGAGTGAATTATGTGAATAAATTATAGAGAACCCGGATGTGTTTTCTTCTACCTGTCACATAACAAAGCGCAGAATGAAATGTTGTGCCCTTACGTGGATTAATATCAATCACTGCATACTCAGTAAATTCCAAAGCTCTGTAAAAAAAAAAAACGAGTGATTTGCCAGCGTTTTTTTTATTTATTTCATCAAACATTTCCACCCTCTTCCTTAACCCTGCTTTTGTTTACCTGGGAATTCGGAATGGATTTATGAAAAGCTTTTGTTGTTTCATCCACGAAGGTCGTCAGGAGATGAGCTTGGGATGCATCTATTGGATTCTCCAGGTCCAGATTGATGCCGTCCAGGTGCAGAGTGACAGCTGCTTCCACCTGCTTCATGATCCACTTGGTTCTATCGGCAACCCTACTCAGATTGGCAAGAGGAAAGTTTCCTACCAGTATCAAGAAAAGAGAAATACTCGATAGAAAGATTAGAAATGATGCCTCAAAATCTAGCTTGAAGTTGTAAAAAAACAGAAGTACTTTTGGCTTGAAAAAAATAATAATAATAAAATTGAGTCTGCTAAGCATTTAAGAAATATCTTGCTGGGATCAAAACATGACGTCCCACCATTATTGTTCATTTATTTAAAAAATTTTTGCATTTTAAGGTTTTATTTAGGATTGGTAGAGTTGACAAAGTAGTCGTAGACAGTGTTCATGTTTTGAGTGATCAACCAAACTAAAAAAACCTGTGAAAATGTGGGCTTGATCCGATGTGTGAGTTAAGAGAAAATAGTGAAAAACTAGGCACAATTTTCAGCATATTTATATGTAAAAACATCGTCCCTCTTTTTGGTAGAATTCAACCGAATTCAGATGTTGCATAGTAGGTTTTCAGATACAGTTTCCTCGAACATGACTTAATTTCATAAATTGCATCTGATGAAGTAGTTGTTGCTACGAAAGCTCATGCATTTTTTAATGTAATTAGTTAGTCTTAAAGTGCTACCGCTACATTACCTTCCTTGTTTCAATTTCAGAAGGAAATAATTCACAGGGAAAAAATGGCTCTCGAGTAGGAACTTACCATAATCCTTACCAATCCTAGAAAAAGAAATTTACAGACAATTTCTTTAGCTTTAAAGATGTTTGTAAACTGACCTAGGAGAGTAACTCTCACTCCTTTGGAGTGTGCGTAACACATCAGTTTGGGATCGTAGTGGCCAAACATCACAACTGTCGTCAGTGCATTCCAATCATATTGCATCCATTGACTTCCACCAACCCAAAAACCAAAAACCTGCACGGATGAGTGACAGAATATTTGGATAGAATAAAGAATAGAGCGGGACTTGAACCTGTGATCTTCGATTTGTAACCTACCAGGGCTCTAGCAACTGCAGGGCTCGAATTTGACACTGGACCGCAGGCCCGAGGCCAGTGAATTTAGCATCGAGATTGTAAACTCATGACCGGACAAGTCCCGTGGTCTTGTGTTTGGGTTCAAATGTTGACTTTCAGACTGATAAATTAAAATAATTTTGATTTTAAATGAAGAATATTTTGTACAGTACCTACCCATAATATTTACAAGATATATCTACTCTTGTTTTTTGTTTTTTTGAATTCAGACAGTTCAGTTGTTTACTTGTGTAGGAATTTTTTCTTCTCAATTCAATTCTGGTCTTGTACACAAAATTCTGGTCCAGTAAATATCTTGAGCTACATGTACAAGCCCTGCGGTCTTGTGGGTTTTCCCCCCAAACTCAAGCCCTGAACTGAGCCATCTACACTGCAGCCATATGTTGGCGGTCTCCCCTAACCAGTCAGAAACCATTCAATCTGTAACTGCCATGTAGCCAAGGGATCACACCCACGTTTCTGAAACAACCTGGGAAGTGGCAGTAGAGGGATCATCTTAAAAAAAGCAGGGTTTTTTTGTCACCAAAATTGGCTTCGCGTTCACTGTCGCATGAAGTATGAACCAGGCTTTAAGCACCCCAGTAACTGGGTCTATACCGTTTGTTAAGTGACTGCCCTATCTTCTGACACCCCTTCGTTCCGACAACCCACTCTGATAACCCGATCGTGCCCTACATGTAGGGTTAGGGTAGGATTAGGGTAGTCCTCTAGAACTATGCGGTCCATTTCGCTATCGCAGCGGAATGAACCGCATAGTTCTAGTACGGTAGGGAGTAGGAAAATACATTTCCGTGTGTCAAAACATACATTCTTTATATTATTAATACTATCAAGGGTGTCACTGAGTCCTGAGAGAATATAAGTGCACCGTGTAGTTGCGATAAACTGTCAGACCGTAATCCTCCATCCACCCAACGGTCGGGAGGGGAGGGAGGGTTACGATTATCGCAACTTTGAACTTATGTACTACTAATGACATGTCATGTAGGTGTAGACCCTATTAACTATTATTAACTGGGTGCTATACTCCCCCAGTCGAACTTGTGACATCTGCAGAGAGTACGACCGCAGATGTCAAAATTTCGAAAAAAGAGTACAGTACACAGGGCTACACTACAGCGCCCCACTGACTTACTCTTTTTACAATACATGTACACTACTACTCTAGTACTACTACTACTAGTCAAACTACTACTACTATTTTTATTACTAGCACTATGCTAGTCACCGACCCCTTGTCACTGGTTTACAGTAGCACTGCCTGTGTGGGTAGGTGTATTCAGTATTAATATAATACAGTAGGCCCCTATTGTATTGTTCGTCATGCAACGCCAAATAACTAACTAGGTCACCAGTAGTAGGTGGGTTTTTTTTTTTACCTCTTTTCTCGGTGGCGTTTTGATCACGTTGCAAAGTGTAGGATCCGAGCAAGGACAGTTGCTGCTTTCTTTCACAGTCTCCTCAAAAACTAGACACTGTCCTAGTAGTAGAAAGTTACACAGAAGAAAGGTCACGAACACGTGAACATTCTTTGGGAGCTCCATGTTTAGAAAAACCTAGAATAGAGGGAGGGGTGCAATCTCGCTGGTTTCACACCATGCAAGTGTGTTTATAACTGAACTTGTATTTCGAACGCGATTTTAAGCCTGCCGTTCCGCGAGGGATTTCTGCACACTAACTACACGATATAAAAAGCAATGTTGTAGTCTGTTTTTACTTCTGTACGAAAACCACCGTTGGTACGACAGGTTACCAAACATGGTGTTTACATTCAGTATTGTGCGTTAAACAAAGCACAGGGCAACAAAAGCGCGTACGAAATGGAAGTGTTTTCCTTTGTTCTTGCTACTTTTTTCTGGGTGTTATTTATCGGGAGTTCTTCACATGAAGTTGTCGAGAGTACCAGGAGAGAGACGACGGCAAATACTGCATGTCCATGTTCCCATCCGTCGTTATGCAACGTAATATCGACGCCGCCGCGCAAAGAAGTAATTCATTCCTCACTCTTCTTCTTAATTAGAAAGAATTAATTACTAATTAGTGTTAATTAAGTATTGATTGTTTGTGTTTGATACCTCTGGTAATGCAACCAAGGACGCCTCATAAGTAAAATTGATCACTGTAGCTCGTAAGCCTAAGAACATAATGTAATACGTGGACTTGTGAACCACTGTACGCCGTGGTTCAAAACGGTTTACATTCTACTCATCTAGAATCAGGAAGTGGTCCATTTTTTTTCTTCTGACTGACTGTTAGCATTGTGCCAACAACAGTACATGTAGTTGGGCTTCTGGGATATGCCGCTGCTCTAATGTGGTACTAAAAAAGTAAAGTCGAGGTTGGCAGGTCTGAAATTGGTCTGTGTTCTTTTACCATTTACGGGCACTACTAACCCTAGTAGTAAACGGGACCTACGGCTAAATGTCCCTTCCGAAGGGGGAAGGCAATCATGGTAAATTGTCTTGCTCAAGGACCACAAGTGTCACGACCAGGGACTCGAACACACACTCTGCTGATCAGAAACATCAGAGCTTGATTTGAGTCCGGTGGCTTATTCTTAACCACTCGCGGGCCATCTGTCATGATGAGACGTATAGTAGGGCTTGTTCTGTGTTTTTACTTTTTATGTAGGCCTATCTACGTGTTTTTAATGAATTTCTCTTTGAATCTTTTCTGGCTGGCCGAGATTGTCTGTTTTGAACCATCCTTGGGGTTTTTTTTTGGTTTTTTTATTGTTTGTTTGTTGTTGTTGTTTTTTTTTTTTGGGGGGGGGTTGACTTTATCAACCTTGCCTCACTCTCTATTAATGTTTTATTTATTTTGTTGTATCTTTGTACATGCATTGTCTCGTATAAATGTTTTATTTGTGTATTTACTATTAATGAATGTTTGTAATTACTGGGCACCTTTGAAAAATTGTGTCACTGAAAGGTTTCCCCAGGATAAGGAATACATAAATATATGAATAAATGAATCTCCAGTGGCACCCTTAATTAATTACCCTCTTCTCCACTCCTAGTAATATGAGCAGCGCCCAGTTTCATTGCGCTGCTATGAAATGAATTTTGCGCTTATGGCCCAGAGAATTACGTGCTTTACGGATGTCGTATAAAAAAGGACAGATTTCCGCAATAACCAGAGGCCGTCAGTGCCAACCCTTTATGATGTTTCTTGAAAACTAGAGGATTGGTGACATTTTTTACTAAAAAGAGGAGGCTGTATTTTAAAAGTATTTTGGTGTCAACATTTTTGATTTACTCAGAATTCTTTCTGGTAATGCATCAGGTTTTTGCTTTTTGGATTGGCGGGACAGTATGGAAGAAGTTCGACTGGACAAAATTGACGACCATCGTTATGTTCCATCGACACGATCCACAACTGATGTGCTACGCTCACTCTAAGGGAGTGAGAGTCGTAAGTATGGGTAAGTTTAGTTGTAATAGTAACCCTCCACCCTCCGATTTTTCGACTGCCGAGAAGATGGTTGCAATTAGGGCAAATCCTCGCACCTGAGTCCAGAAACAATACATTCGTAGTGTAATAGTTGCTCTCGTGAATGTATAGCTTGTTCTGTAGGGCACCTTTTCAGGGCGAAGCCTTCCTCGCAGGCATCGAAAAGCTCATAATTCAATGCAACGATGAGTTTTTTCTTTGATTCTTTTCTTGCAACTTCGATGACTCCAATTGAGCCCAAATTTTCACAGGTTTGTTATGTTATGCATATTATGTTAGGGCACACCAAGTGAAGATACTGGTCTTTGACGACATTAACCCATGAGTCTACCCTGCCTCTAACTCCACATGGTAAAAATTTGCCCCACTCTCTTACACGAGTACAATTTGCTTGAAAACCCTAGGTGTTCTACCAGTGGCTTCTCTCTCAAGCATCTCGGCTCGGAGTGACTGGATCATGAGTCGTGTGAATGACACCATTGCAGAACACCTGGATGGCATCAATATCGACATTGAGTATCCACTCATCAAGTCACAAGCACATTTGGTGACGGATCTTATGTCTGAGCTGACAAAAACTTTCCATATATCCATTCCAAACTCCCAGGTAATCTTATTTAATCTCTCCTGCTCTTATGTGTATATATTTTTTCACCCAGAATGCGTTGCGTGCCGATCATGCGCATTGTGACATGCATGTGGGCTATATGGTCCGATTTAAACGGTCTGAGACACTACTAAGGGTAAAACAAAAACAAATGAGTAACAAATGAGGAAATATTGTTTGCAGACCGCACAAAATGTCACTTGCTTATAAATGTGTGACTGCTGCAACAAGCACTCCGAACTAATAATGTCGGCTATAAAAGCAAGTCTAATTTCAACATGCACAGAATTCCTGACAAAACATTCAACCGTTTCGCACCGATCAGTAACCTTCAAAATTGTTGAAGTAATTATTCACAATTTGCGTGTAATGGTGTTTTTATAATGGAAACTAGAGGACATGACTGTTCAATTTGAGTTTCAATTTCAGTTTCTTAAGCATTTGTTTCAACGCTGTCTTTAGAAAAGGAAGTGTTGTTTGATAGCTTGATTTGCAGTTACACTGGTTCATTATATGATAATTACAGGATAGGAAAGGAAAACAAATACTACAACACGATTAAGACTGTTTGAGCATTTACACAACGCTTAGGCCTAATTAGAAGGTTTTTAAAAGGGAGACTGACGTCATGATCAAACAGCAGTCTTCTTGTTGTATATCAGTGTTCGTAGAGTTCGCTTTTTCCATGAAATATGCTAATTACACCCACGCCTGCGTACAGATGTGCACTAGTAGCCAGACGCACTAACGCATATGCGTCACGTTACCATCAACCTCGCACAAAAAGGCGCGATGTTCCCCCATTTTGCCAATCCAGTTACGTTAGTGTGAACCATTGATCTCTATTACACATGTATATTGACAAAGAGATAAATGGTGTGCACGCATGACGTGCAATTTGCATTCGTGGGAAAGGTTTATTGTGAACTCAATATAAATGGATTGCACATGACGTCAGTGGCCGCCATCTTTGATGACAAACAATGGAAAAGTGCAGGCGTGTACGCGCTGCACGCGACTCTCGGCCAATGATAACCTTCCACGCGTGCACGTTTCATCATAGAGTAAGTTCGGGTGGGCGCCTAGAGTGACTAGACTATGTGACGTAGCTCTCAAATTGATTAGATCGACCATGCTTCAGTGCATGGTCGATCTAATCAATCTCCCTGTGCTCTATGGTTTCTGGTAAGTCTAGTCACTCTAGTCGCCCACCCGAACTTGCTCAACGATGGCGGCCAATGCAAGGGGTCTATTAACCAAGTTACTGCGTGCGGCGTGCGATGGCCAGCGCGTCACGCAGGGCATCGCCATGGGCCCCAGTTTCGAAACCATGGTATGGGCTTCGGCTCCGTCGTGCAACTCCTATCAATAGACCTTTCTACTGCAACGTCACAGCCCGAGTCTTTGCCAACCGAGGTTTGAAAACTATGGAAAGCCTTAAATGCAAAACAAAAACACACGGTCACAGTAAATCATAGGGTTGAATTTGTTGGAAATAATTACAAAGTAACCACTCATGGGAGGTATTCTATTTAATTGAACAGAACATTTTTAACTTGGTCACAACACCTGTTAAGCACGATTGAATGTTATGCTAACATTCGGCCGTTCATTCCAACCAGCGCAGTTTGTTTATCAACTTAAAACGGTCTATAGAGACCCCAGCTTTGGTCGCCATCTTTGTTGCTGTGCACTACTCTCAGCCAATGATAGGTTTTCATTGACCCCCAGTGAGGGGACTGTTAGGGGCCTGTGACGTCATATTCGGGGGGGGGGGTCTGACGGACCATTTAAACAAATTTGTCATATAACTTTCTCTCCCAGGTTACTTTTGATGTAGCGTGGTCTCCAAAATGCGTTGATGGGCGTTGCTATGACTACAAGGGTATAGCCGAGTCATGTGACTTTGTTTTTATCATGGCTTACTCCGAGCAGAGTCAGATATACGGGCCGTGCATTGCTATGGCTAATGCCCCATACAACAAAACAGTAAAAGGTAACACATTTGAGTAATAATAATCAGGACAACATTATGTATTTTGTTGTCAAATTACAAATTAAGACCGATTCAAAGTTATGATTAAATGCAAATGAAAGGGGCTGTGTAGTCATGACCCAAGCAGGCCCGTACATGGAATCATAAACTCTCACCCAGTTACCACACGCGTGCGGTCCCCATAAATTTGATACCCTGGGTGGCGTGCAGTGACTTGTTGGTGACAGTTTATAATTCAATTTACAGCCACAAGCCTGCTTTGATCATGACGACACAGCTCCTTTCAATTTGACAAATAGCACACACATGTATAAATACCAAAATACATAATGGGAATCAAAACAAACAGAGAAACGAAACAAGTCAGCAGTTACTCAAACACGGCTCTAGCTTTTTCTTCATATCGCCCTCTTTCGCCCGGTTGTAGTGCATTTTTTGCAATTAGATTACCTTTGGCGACGGCCCAGCAGTTGGACGTAAGCCAAAACAGGCTGCAGGGCTGACCTTTCTGCACATTGCTTATGGGAATCTTTGAACAATCAGGTGGGATTTTGGATCAGGCGAAAGCGTTGATCTATACTTCACGCCATCATGGGGAAAGCTCATTTCAGTACGTACATGCTGTCCAAAGTCATTAATATAACAATTAGACTCACAAAGTCACTCTCACTTCTTTTAATTAATGGTACCGAGTCCGACAGACGCCAGATATGAACGGTGCACAAATTTCCCCTCTTGTTTTACTTCGTGAACTTGTAACAGATGTTGGGGGTTTTAGAGTCATGTTTGTGGTGTGTTTATTGAAAACTGGAGGATGGAAATAGATGTACTCTTCCAAAGAAGACTAAAAGAACTTTTTTTCTAAATTTGTTGTGTTCGGGGTAGAAGGCAGTTCAGAGATTAGTGTTTTATTATCTACCTGACAGAACCAGTACATTTATTCCTCCTTTCTTTCTTTCTTTCCTTGTATAATTTTTCTTGTTTTTAAGGGATCCGAGAATACCTTGATTTGGGAATATCTCCTGACAAACTGGTGCTAGGAGTAGCTTGGGGTGGCGTGGATTACGTCTGTCAAAACCTGTCGAAGGTCAGCTTAATACCTAGCATTTCGTCCTATTCAACAACAAAGTACTGGATGTTTAATTATATTTTAGAAATGTCTGTTTGAACTACTGTCTTTTTTCCTCTCTTTTTCCCCTTTTCTTTTTCAATATTAAATTGATGACTCCCAATTCACCTCTTGTTACTTGATTGCCGCAATTAAACATCGTATAACCGTATTCAAAAGCAATTTGGACTTGGTCCTGAGTACCCCCACTCTTTCTCCCCAGTGCTTGGTATAGACCATGCAACCTTTGTTTATATATATATTTTTTTTCTTACACGGGGAAAGCTCCATTAAAGAAAAGGCTAGAATAAAACATCCTTTTCATCTGACAACTAACACCTGTTCTGTTATCCTGTTCTGTTATCCTGTTCTGTTATCCTGTTCTGTTATTTTTAAACAGTGGACTTAAATGGATAATGCGCAAACCAGTAGGTTTAATGACCCAAGTAGTTCAATGTAAACACACTCACTGGGGAAAAGGATGCATGACTTCCGATTTTTTTGTGGCAAAATACGGAAAAAATTTAATGGAGCTTTCCTGTAATGAAGATCTAGTTATTAGCTGTTCCGACCTAGCAGTCGGAACAGGTTTTGTTTTTGTTGGGATTATTATTTTTATTATTATTATTATTATTATTATTATTATTATTATTCTTTGTTTCTGTCAAAATTGCCATAGCTTTTGTACACGATTTTGTACGAACCTAAGCTCTAAAATAATAGATATGGGAGATTCAGATCTTACATCAAATTGAAGCTTAGAACATGAAATTATGCTAAGAGTAAAATTGTTCAAGTTCTTCATTAATTAGCTGAGTTATAATGACATGAATATTTAATTAGGCAATCTTGTTCCCACCATATCTCAAGAAGTATATGTCTGATCCTCAAACTGTTTTCAAATATAGACTCGTCTTATTATGTAGCTCTGTAGCGTGGCAAAAAATTCATAAAACGTCATCAATGACGTCATTTGTTGGCGCGTTTTTGTTCTGTGTACAAAACACTTGGCGCTGAAAGGGCAAATGTTTTGACAGTCAAAAACACGATATTTTCAATTAAAATTACGAAATAGTTTCCTAAATTACATAAACTGTTTTGAAAAGTTAATTGCTTTTAATAAGAAATGTTCCTGGTCATTAAAACTAATCAAAGTAGAACAATTTCCACGATAATTAACGATTCAGTGACAAATCGGACACCAATGGCTTGGAGACAAGGTTCCGTTCATCGACTAAAAATGTAGTCAGGATGCCCTGCGACACAGAGAAAAATGCACGCGAAATGCCGTAACGAAATAGCCGACTTCTGGGTACCAGTCGCTGCACACTATTTATACAAAAATATCGATCTATAGCGTATTGAAACGGTGGCTTGTGCATGTGTACATGTACGTCGTGATTCTGTTGCCCAGGGCGCTCGACGATTTTGTCCCGGGCGCTACATTTGAATATTTAACTAGTTAATCTTTGCAGCACCATATTTCAAGAAGTACACAGCCGATTTTCAAACTTTTATCAGTTATAGACTCCTTGGGCATTGGAGATTAGCTTTGGGAAAACGTGACCCAATGTTGACCTTTATTTAGGGGTCAACCGGAAGTGGGACCATATCTCAAGAACTACACAACCGATTTTCAAACATTTTTCATTTATAGACTCCTTGGGCATTGGAGATTAGCTTTGGGAAATCGTGACCCAATGTTGACCTTTACTTAGGGGTCAACCAGAAGTGGGACCATATCTCAAGAACTACACAACCGATTTTCAAACTTTTTTCAGTTATAGACTCCTTGGGCACCAAAGATCAGCCTTGGGTAACCATGACCCCATGTTGACCTTTACTTCCGGGTCAACCGGAAGTGAGACCATATCTCAAGAACTACACAACCGATTTTCAAACTTTTTTCAGTTATAGACTCCTTGGCATTGGAGATTAGTTTTTGGGAAATCGTGACCCAATGTTGACCTTTACTAGGGGTCAACCGGAAGTGGGACCATATCTCAAGAACTACACAACCGATTTTCAATTTCTTTTCAGTTATAGATCCTTTGAGCATTAAAGATTGAACTTGGGTAACCCTGACCCCATGTTGACCTTTACTTCCGGTTCAACTGGAAGTGGGCCTATATCTCAATAATTACTTAGCCAATTTTCAATTTCTTTCAGTTATATACCCTTTAAGCATTGAATATTAAACTAGGGTTACCATGACCCCATGTTAACCTTTCCTTCCGGGTCAACCGGAAGTGGGATCATTACTCAAGAATTACACAACCCTTTTTCAATTTTTTTTAGTGATAGAGTCTTTGAGCATTGAAGATTAGCCTTGTTCTACCGTGACCCAATGTTGATCTTACTTCTAGGTCAACCGGAAGTGGGACCATATCTCAAGAACTACAGAGCCGATTTTCTTTGTTTTCAGTTATAAACCCTTTGAGCAATGAAGATAAGCCTTGGGTTACCGTAACCCCATGTTGACCTTTAATTCCGGGTCAACCGGAAATGGAACCATATCGTTCAATCTTGAACTTAGGCTCACTTTAAATGTCTGGATCAATTAATCAAAGCACAACAAAACGGAACAGCTTTGTGTTTGTTCACAAACACTTAGTGTCTAGTTATTATTACTATTCTCCCGTCAGGATAACGTGTGTTCCATTTTGCATGTGCCTTTCCGAGGTGCACCCTGCAGTGATGTCCCAGCCAAAGGACGATCGTATGCATTCATGATGTCTAACGTGAATACATCAACCTCGGGTAGACTTTACAATGCCACGTACGCATCGCCATACTTCAACTACAAGGTAAGTTTAGTGGGTTCAGAGTTCAAAGGTTACCAAAATAATGGGTTAAGAGTTCAAAATTAAAAAAATTAGTGCAGCTTTTTTGGTATGTTCCCCGCCCTTGGGGGAATATATTACCCCCATTCATTAGCAACCGCAGAACGAATTGATTTGTATACTTGCTCTTTTTGCAGATAAATGTTTGAACCAAACATATCTGACCGATTTTATCTGGCCACAGTTTACATCACTCACTCAAATGCTTTCCTAACAAACAACTTGAATCCCGAGTCAAAAAGCACTAGGTCTAGCTGGACAAATGCCTTGGAACAAAGCATTTTTGGTGCCATTCGGGAATCTGTTAAATTTTGTCTACTTCGTAAAGCTGTTATAAGACTCGCCTCTATTCAAGCCGTCATTCTTTTCTATGGGAACAAACTCCTGAGCTTGTAATGTTGGTCTTTCAGCGACTGGGTTTGGCATCTTCCAACTTTGAAGTGTACAACACCACACCAGTACAAATAAAGGCATATCATTACATCAATATTGCACCCATACACTGAAATTAACATTTTAAACATGTGAGGTTAATTATATCAAAGTGCAAATACTCCGGGTATAGCTGTTGCCGACAATCATAATGAAAACGCGCTTATCAAAAGCATGTATTTGTGTAGTTTCTTATTGAATTTATTGTCTCTTCATGGAATCTTGCAGATATCAATCATTAAAAATACAAATTTTGTTCCAGTTTCATTTTACCTCGGTAGTCTGGCTCCTTCCTGAGCCCAGGTGTGTGTAAACAAAGGTGTAGAGAAGTCACATAGCTGAACAGGCTGAGCAAAGTTTTTCAGTCAAGTGGCATTCTCCCGGTTTGTTTGCGTTGATATGAGGATAGACTCTACGAAAACATTAAAATATTTGATTACAAAATTAACTAGTTATTAACTTATCAAGTATTTGGTGATTTTTGTGGCGTCAAAAAGTAGGGCTGTCGACTTGCAAGGTTGCTTCTGCCGGTTTACTGGATTTGATTTGATTTATTTATATGTTGTGTTTGTACAAATAGATCAAGTCTTCTGGACAGATAAGGCAGGTGTGGTACGACGACCCAGATTCTCTCACCCTTCGCTATGAGTACGCCAAGGAGACAAAGCTTCGCGGAGTAGGAATGTGGAACGCAGATAGCCTGGACTACAGCCAGGACCCAAAAGCGAAGAGGGACACCATGGCAATGTGGGACGCCATTAAACATTTTTTCAACAACTGAAACCGTAATTACCCTTGGGTTAAATGAGACACATTGCCTTCTGATGTGGCGCTTTGAGCTAGCTATGATGAAGACCGTTTGTTAATGAAAGTGGTTGGAAAGATGTTTTTAAAGTAGGAAATTAATTAACACAAATCTTCCTTTGGTTTTCCTTTTACTTCGTGAACTAACACGGTATACTTAACTTGGTGGAGTCATGGATTTGGTTCTGCAAAATGGCGGACCGTGTTAGTTTTCACAGCCAACAGAAAACCACATCCCTTCGACTCAGACATTTATATGTTCCACCATACACAGCCTCAAAACCTACAAATATATATTTCAGAATATACTCCAGCTTCAACTCGGACAAGCACACACTTGTCGTAAGACAAGTCATAAAACATTTACCCTGAAATCAAACCCGTGGCCCTTTGCTTGTCTTCGTGCATTAACGCACAGTTTGTATTGCGACAGAAATGTCTTTCAAGACAGACATTAATGAATAATAAATGTCCAGTATTTTCATTGGTATTTTGTTAACTTTTCAAGGGAATATTACAGCAAGTGTGAAACAGAGACATTTTTTAAAATTATTTTTTACTGGGAATAACAAAAAGGGGGCGAGGAAAACTATTCTAGTCTAGTATGTTTTCTCAAAAGACGCTTGGGGAATCTTAAGATCCTTGTAATTTGAATATTTTGAAATATTTGTTCTACCGTGTAAATTTTGATTAGTTTTGCATGTTGTCACTGAGAACTTTCTTATTAATAACGCCTTGCATGGCAACTGAGATAAGCAGTTTAACACCCTTGAAATTCTCTGGTTTTTTTATACACTAATTGTGCCAGCATATGGAGACATTTTCACAAGCTAAAATATTTTGTCATTAAAACACAAATTACGGGAAAGCTCCATTAAAGAAAGAAGCTAGAATAAAACATCATTTTCACCTGACAACTAACACCTGTTCTATCCCTTTGATTCCTTTTCCAAACAGTGGACATAATTGGATCATGCACTAAAACAGGCAGATTAACTGCTAATCTATCAAGTTTAATGACCAAAGTAAGTCAATGAAAATAAACCTAGTGGGTAAAAAGGATGAATAGTCTCCGAGTTTTCGTGGCAAAATTTGGAAAATCTTTAATGGAGCTTAAACTAAGTTAAATGAAAATTAATCTTGACGTATGATATATTGGACAATTCCGTGTCTTATATAAGTGACTTTAAAGCAATACCTTTGAATTTCTCATTCGGTTTGGTAGTTGCATCAAACTTGAATTTAATTATGTACATTGATGACCTGAGTTGTTATGATAAATCTTTAAAATAAACGTACTGAACAAACCCTCCAAGAGAAGGGGTTTGCCGTGGTGTTTCTTGCAGTGGCTGCCGAGTTTGCTAAAGCACCGTAAATCAATACACAAATCAATCTGAAAAGTCAAATATAACTTTATAAAACCTGTGTCTAAAAAGTGTGTCTCGTTGTTCAAGTGCAGTAAGTACTTTATACGCTATCTGAAGTTTTTCGGGCCGACTAAACTAGTATGTACACACGCAAGCAAAACGAAACTAACCTACGTCAAACACGCTCTGAATTACATTATGCTGTGTGGACATTCCTTTGTTCTGCACTTGACACACTTTTCAGATCGTAAACTATTGGGCACATAATGTGTGGGAAAACTTCCTTTGTACGGGATTACTGCAACAATTTTGTTTTGTTTGTTCGGTTAATTTTACTTAAGCAATTGACTGATCGATGTTTTTAAATAATATGTGTTAATCGTTCTTCTATTTTGAAGGCAGGGTGTATTTTTGGTAGTTGTCAAAGACCACTCACTTGGTGCAACATTAAAGTAACAAACCTTTGAAAACTGGAGCTCAATTGGTCATCAAAGTATAAAATCCTTAAAATGCAGAAATGTGTGCTTTCAGATGCCTGAGAAGGGTTTCGGCCTGAAGCCTCCCTCTGATTCAATTTGTTTTGGGGTGCTTTCTACCAAGTAACTTGTTATGGTCTTTAATTTTTGGAATAATTACCAAACGTATACCCTCTTTTTAAGTAAATATGAACTGTCTGTACTTGTACTGTATGCCTATTTTTTTTCTAGAGGAAAAGCGATTAAACACAACTCACCAAAGACGAGCAGTGCAATAATAATCTGCATGTGTAAGAAGAAAATAAATAAAAATGCTTTTCCTCTCGAAAGAATTGCTTCAGTTTTATCTCAAGTTAACAATACTGTTGTTGTTGTTGTTGTTAAAGCAATATAAGACAATTAACAAATTTACTAAATTGGACCTATTGTGAGGACATCGTTCAACTGTCTGCCTATAATCGGCCAGTTAAATGCCACCATTGTATATACGAGCCAAGTAGAGGTAATTTTTTTTTTTATTTACACTTTGTACGTGGTTTTAATGTTGTAACTTGTTACTGTCCTCTTTGGCTTATTACATTTCCCTCCCACTTTGTGTGTTTGTAATTACTACAAAATTGTAAGTTGTTCTTGCCGATCTGACTGTCACCCAAACAAATATATTGACAAAATAGAGACACCACCAACATAGGGCTAGACAGATGAGCTGATAGAGCGCCGGGACGTTAAACCGGAGGTTGTTGTGTGTTTGTTCAAATCCCGCTGTAGTCAGTTTTTCTTTGTTCAACCCCGAATCACTTAAACGTTTAGACACTACACAGTCAGTTTCCCTATGTGGTTTAAAACTTGATCCTTACACAAAATTTGTACGATTTTCCATGTACTAATGTCTTACTTTATTTATTTGTGCTGTGCCATGCCTTGTAGTTGCTGTTTTTGTTTCCCTTTTTCTGTTTTATCTGAGATTGAACTGAAATCCAAACCAATTTAAACTTAAACATTTTCTAACATCGTCTACTTATTGTCAAAGAGGGAAGATTTGAATTTAAAAATTAAACATATATCAGCAATTTAAATTGTAAGTTTTTAAAAACATGGAGCTCGCAGTAACTATATTTTGTGCTTTTAACGTCGATAACGCTTTTGTTGATCCTGTGAAAAAGATTTCATTGAGAATTGTATAGAAAATAAACTTGCTGTGCAAGTAAAAAAAAAATTGTGCCAATCCTTGTAATTTGTTCTTTTACTTTTCTTTTTAGGTTTATTTGATAGATTTTTTAAAATGACCATTGAATTAAAATGTATACACCTCTCTTTACAAAACCAACGTTACTGTGCCCGTCCATATAAAACTTAAACTGTATCTGAATCTTGAAGTTCACTTTTCATATTTGTTAAATGTAACTTAAGTTATATGATGATTTGTAATCTTTACTTTTAACGACACACTGAAATGATCGTGCTGAATCAATCCTCAAAGAGGAGGTTTATAACTTGATGTTTCTGGCAGTGGCTGGTTAGTGCGCCAGCCACCCTGTAATAGACCTTTTGTATTGACGTCATCCAACCGCCATCTTAGAGGTAAAACGGTGACGAAACAATCGAATCGTACAGATTTGTACGCGCGGCGCACAGGATTTGCCAATGAACAACCTCCTTTTGACCTCTAGGTGAGGGCGCCCTACTGAAATGACGTCATGTGCATAAAGTCTATTAAACCCTTGGTACGCATAAATCGGTCTCATAATTCATAATATTTCAAAAACCTGTCAAGAATGTATTCCTTTCAAGCATCTTGAAGTACCTTATTGGCTTATGCGCTAGGCCTATATAAATAAGACTAGGCCTATACATGTATACCATTATCACTCATGTTTATCCTGACAGACTGAACTTATATGCACGCACTCAAGCGAAACGAAACTAACCTACGTCACACAAACTCTGGGTTACATTATGCTGCAATGTCCTATACCAAATACAGCGACCTGCCCTTGGCCCAATTTTATAGCGCTGCTTAACTTTCGTGCTAACTGCAGCAGAAAAAATGCTTAAGCGTAAGCATATTTCACAGGTTAGCAAGAACATTAGACAGCCATCCTGTGCGTAATAGATACTCGCAAATAAACACTGACAATATTATGTGAACTTTGACCTACAGCATAGCCACACATACCAAGAGCGTTATTAATATTTAACCCCCAAAACAAACGGTACTCTTCAGAGAGAAGCTCAAAGTCCGTCAATGGCCGCCATGTACGAGTTTGTTGTCCTCTTTCCCCGTGTTTGACAGGATGCCGTAGTGCGAAGGATACAACGTAAGTTTACATCATAACTCAATGTTAAACTTTGTTGTACCTACGTTTAAATGTAATGTACGGGATAGGCGGCTGACAAAATAGACGCAGACATGTTTACGGAAATTTGGGCTTAACCCGTTGTTTTTGATAGTCAGGTGAATTTACTGACAAACCATGCACAGTTTTCAGCATGTAAACACGTAAACGACCAAAATCAGCTGTTGGGTGCCAGTACATGTATCAATTTATTGCTATCTATGTGAGGTCTTTCCTTTGTCCCTCTAAATTAACACTCTCCATAGACTAAGCCCACGAAAAAATGTGAGGACACAAAAATACAAAGGATTCCAATGTGAGGACAGCATTGTCCCTTTTGTATTCCTTTGTTCTACTGTCCCCACTCTTATGGTATTACCATTACAAAAGTACCGTTGGCAGACGTGCACTTACCGTTAAATAGTTGTATAGTATTTATGGTATTAATGAAACCAAGGACGCCTCATACATGAGTGAACTTAGTAACTGTAGCTCGCAAGCCTACGGGGAGCCTTTTTAAACAAAGGTGCTTGCAATGTGAACCAGAAATCTCAGGGTTAACCCCTACTCTTTCAAGATAAGTGTACTGGGGCTAGATTTCACAAAACTCATCTTAAGATGAGTTGTCAGTATTTACCATAACAATTTGTATTGTGACATCACACTTTGCTTAGCAATTAAGATTGATTCGCAGTTAAGATCAATCTTAACTCTTTGTGAAATCAGCCCCACAGAGGGGCTGGATTTCACAAAGCCCTAAGTGAGTTGTCTCATTTTGCCATGGTGATTTGTATTGTGACATCACACTTTACTTGGCAGTTGGGATTGAATCGCACTTAATATCAATCCTATAGCTCTTTGTGAAATCGAGCCGTGGGTTATTTTCCGCGCACTACCAACCTTAGTACACGGGAGCTATATGGCCTAAATGCCGCATCCGTGAGGACACAGCAATTATGGTAAAGTATCTTGCTCAAGGACACAAGTGTCAAGACCGGGAATCGAACCCAGACTCTGCTGATAACAACCAACTCGAGTCTGGTGCTCCTAACTGGGGGGTTAGTCATGCAAACCCAAGCCTTGTACAAATTATTATATTATGCCATTCAATATTCATACCAGAAAAACGGTTTATTACGGAAGCTTAAAGGCAAAGTACCCCGGTTTTTGCAACCGTCTGATTGTTTTAATCCTATATAAATGTATACAATACAAATTACCTGTGACAATTTCATTTCAAAAGGTGGTCGCTTTTTTCAGATATCGCCGGAAATCCTGAGCGAATATTTTATGTCCACGCATGAAGAACAATCCCCACTACGAATACACACTCTGAGAAACGTTACTGACAGTAACGTTTTTCAGATTCAAACTTTGGGAGATAAAAAGTGATATCTTTTTCCTTAACCTGTATTTTGAAGTGAAATGTTTCTCAAACTGCATTATACTATCCGAAGCTGCTGTACTTCTAACAAAGTTTTTATTGCCATTAATTTTCAGAGTCATTATACCAAACGTATACAGACCATAAATGACCATACTGTTACAGCAATACTTAGATAATTCAACCTTATCAGTGAATTCCGGGTTACTGCGAAAAATACCTTTAATATCCGTAAAACAATGAGCTGTTTTCATGTTTCATGTTTCAACGATTAATTCTCTACAAGTCGCGGTAACAGGATGGTAATTTATGGCTTCCGTAGTTTATTGCATTGATTTGAAGTGAATTTCAGTTTTCTTCATTTAGTGTAATACATGAAAAGGTTGTTATAGAGCTCAAATCTGCGTTTAGCTTTTGCAACATTAGTAAACTTCTGTCGGCCGTAAGATTTTGGCTTTTTAATTTCAAATTGTACATTTATTTTCTTATTTTCTGGCTTTTCGATTCACCACCTCACATCTGGGCCCAATTTCATAGAGCTGCTAAGCACAAAAATTTGCTTAGCATGAAATTTCTTCCTTGATAAAAACAAGATTACCAACCAAATTTCCATGTGTTGCATATTGCTTGTTACTGGTAGTCAGCTGTTGTTTGCTTATCCTGAAAATCATGTGGAAATTTGGTTGGTAATCCTGTTTTTATCAAGGAAGAAATTTCATGTTAAGCAAATTTTTGTGCTTAGCAGCTCTATGAAATTGGGCCCAAGGCGGGCCCAAGGCCCAATTTCATAGAGCTGCTTAAGCAGAAAATAATGCTTAACAATTTACTGCTAAGCAGAAATGAGCAGGATACCAGTCACAAGTTGTACAGGTGACATTGTAGTTTGGCTGGTAACCTTATTCTGGTAAGCACAATTTTATTGTGCTTAGCAAATTTTTGTGCTTAAGCAGCTCTATGAAATTGGGCCCTGAATTTCTGAAAATATTTGTTTGTTTAAGCGTGGTGAACTTCATCCATGTGATGCACGCTGTTGAAGTGTCATTGAAGTGAATACGGTTACCAACGATTCAACGCGTGAACTTAACGTTTATCAATGTTTCATTCTGGGTTTTTTTTTCTTTTCAGCATTTTACAAGGGACTCTTGAAGATCTATGACTCGACTAGCGATGGAGTTTTCTTTCCAGTTGGTTTTGCTTGCTACAGTCATCAGTAAGGAGACCATTCGAAAAAGAAATATTGTTTAGTTTGTTGAACAAAAAGTTGTTTTAGTGGCATTTACTGTTTTGATTTTGTAATTTTGAAACAGAGAAATAGCATAAACTGGCAGGGGGGGGGGAATAAAAACCAAACATGGTCAAAAACAAAATTATTAAATACATTTTTAAAACATGAAAAATAAAAATAAACATCATTCAAATAATTGATTCATGAGATTTCCAGACCACAAAAAACACATGAAATGGATGGAGGAATGGAATGGGGTTGGGGTGGGGTTGGGGGGGGGTACACGACATGCCACAACACGAGGAGCAACTCTACGTTCATACACCCTAGATTTTACGAATTTTGTTTGGGAAAATAAACTCCAGATGGGAATTGTAATCACGAAAAGACTACGCTTTTTTCAGGATTTGTACCGGGGTCTAATACGAAGCTCCCTTGCTGACGAAAGTTTGGGAACAACGTTCAACCTCCTTCCCACCGTAGGTCTGTAGCCACCCTCTGTACGGTCTTGTCTACAGATGGGTTTTTTATGATAAAACGTGCCACCAGTATGCCCGACTAGGTAATTTTCCATTGTTTATGAAGTTCTGAGCATGCGCACAATACCAAGAACAATGAATTTATCCGGTAAGTCTGCCACCTCTTAACGTCCCAAAAGTCCCCCGTTCCTTTACTTTCAGCACACTTGAGTTGTTTTATCTTCTTCTTGTAGCCCCCTACCAAGTTTCGCTGTTACCTTTGTTAGGGCGAACTTGCAAACAAATTATAATGAAAAACAGCTCACTTACACCACTCCATCCGATTTTCAATTTTCTTAATCACCGTAGGTTGCTGCTGCGCCATTCAGTGCTACGAGTGCACACTAAATGAGCTCGGAGCTGGAGATCCGAAATGCGATGACCCAATCTATGAACTGGACCCCCCTTTCCTGAAAGAGTGCGACCCCATCGTCTACGAAAAGTGCAGGGTAAATCAAGATTTTTCAAAAGTGTAAAGATAAAGTGTTTATGACTTGAATTCTTATTATCTGGGAAGGGGGTGGTACTGTGATTATTTTGTTTAAGAAGTTCACATCATTATCAATCCTACATGTCAATATTTCTGCCAGATGAAAAAGATTGAAAATGACATTAATAAGCTCTCTTTCTTCCAGGCAAAAGTTTATAAAATACCATTTAATGATATTTATTAGTAATTATAGTTATGATGGTTATTAATGCAACACTAATTCACGCCCCGTTATTTGAGTTTTTCTTACTGCTCTGTAGTTTACTATTTCACAACTTTAGTTTTTTTACTGTTTGTACACAGGGCCCTTGCGGAAAAGCAGTTAAAATACTGATGAGGCTAACCTGTCTAAACAAATAAAAGAATAACTGAATATGAATGAACTATATTTTGTTCCTGTTCCCTTAGAAAGTCAAGACGTATCTGGCCAATGGGAAGACGAGTATAGTTCGAGACTGCGCAGAACGAACATGCTACGACAAAGGCTGCAAGAACTTCGAAGGCCAAGTAATCTGCGACCACTGTTGTATTGGGGATATGTGCAACAGCGCAAACTCCATGACCTTTGACACGGCGACGATGATCGCATCGTTGATATCCGTAGGATCATGGACATTTTACTTTTGGTTGAAATAACTGTTTTTTGTTTTGGGTTTTTTAACGGGATTTTGATTTGTTTCTTGTGTTGGACCATGCCACACGTCCTAGAGGGGGGGGGGGGGGGGGGGGGGAGTCAATCAACATGGGACAGTGATTTGGTAAGAAGGGACAGGACAAATCATTTGGCCAACATTCTTTGTGTACAAAGTCGGCATGTTAATTGTCAATGGTAGATGAGTCTAAATTATAAAAAGTAATTGAATAAGCAAACAAACGTAGTATATCTAATTGCTGATAGTTTGTGTTAGGGTTGTATCAATGACGTAACCAGACATATTCCATGGAGGAGGGGGCAAGAGGAGTGGGGGAAGCAAGAACACCATTTTGAATGCTATTTGAAGAGTATTTTTTTTTGCCTTTTCAGGTTACCATTTTTTTTTGGGGGGTGGGGGCTTACACCACTGTGTTTTCTACTTTTAACAGAATTTATTAAATTTGTGCTTAGCGCACACACACTCCTCTTCAATTATTATGCATCCAATGTGGATAGAGATGTTGTTGTTTTCCTTTGTCCCTGCACTGGAGCTTACACAGCTTAAACATAATTATGTAATACATGTCGTTTACATTCTTAAATATTATGTTTTTTATTAAATTATTAAATTACTGTTAGTAGTTGTCAACACACATAAACATTTAAGATGTTCTCTAGTGTAACGATTTGGTGTGAATTTACAACATTTTCGAGATAATAACACCTTCTAATAAAATGGACCCGTCCAGGCAGTCTCAACGGTCGCCAGCGTGCAGCCGGTAGCAACCGTGTATTCAAATCTGTTACCATAAAAAATATACGGTGTTCTCCGCGCCGTTTTCACAATGGTCGGTTTTGTATGTAGAGCTTCAATCGGTCTAGACTGGTCCCCTGTCTTTATCCTTCGGATAAAGACAGGCACTGGTTTACAAACCCAATGATTTCATTGGATACAACGATTTCATTGGATAAACGTGCTGTGACGTAAGCTTTGCATATCTCTGTGTTATGATCGGTCGAGGTTACGAGGTGTTGTAGTTTGTCAGCTTGCACTTTCGATGTTTGCTGCATGCAACTAATGTGAACATGTACGTGTGAATTGACTGCGAGTCTTCGTGTGAAATTAATGCTAGGTCAAAGGTACATCTGCCAACACCCGGTCTGGCAGGTATCTGGCGTTATTGACGAGCCTCGAAGTGTGACGTCAGATGTTCGGGCTACGATCGGTCCACGTCGCGAGAGTCGAATGAGATTATTTTCAACGTAGGTGGCGCGTTGGTGGCGGACCCCTTCTGCCCCCCCCCCCACCCACCACCCCGATTTTCCCGTAGACTTTTGTACACAAATTTCCTTTTGAAGCTTTTGTTGTCCTTGGTCTCGATAAGTTACTGAGTATGAACACCCCTTGACACAGAGTGGGGGCGCACCAAAAGGACGAGGTCCTAAGTTATAACATGGAGAAAGAAGCCATGGTACAATTTATAAAATTCTTTTGTTAACTTTCAAATTTCAAACATGTCAATCTCCTGCTTATTTATCTGAACTTGTCCACCATTATTCCCCTACTCGGACTTTACGTTCATCTCAACGGTCATTGCTTTCATCTACAAGAGCTTCTTCCATTTTTATGGTCACAGATCATTTTCTTATGCCGCACCTTTTCTTTGGAATAGTCTTCCTGTGCATATTCGCCAGGCTAGTTCTTTACACTGTTTTAAGTCTCTGTTAAAAACTCATTTTTTAAATTTTGTTTGAAGCTGCTTATTTGTAATCTGCTTATCTGTAATTGTATCTTTCACTCATTGTATATTTTGTTGTTCTCTTTAAGCGCTTATTAGATGCTTTTGCATCAGGCACTTTACAAATGTCTTTTTTATTATTATTATTATTTTTATTATTATTGTTTAAGCAAGATTTTTCTGCTGTGATGCAGCAAAGCGAACAATCTTTAAACAGCGATTTGGTTTGGCCTCAAATTGTTTGACTTGGTTTGATTGGAAGAAAATGTCACATGGGGTGCGCGACCTCGGGTCAGGCTTTGTTGAGCCATCCAATGATTTCTGATGTGCAGGCGTTAGTACATTTTATGCAAATTAGTTCATGCAAGTTCCATGGGAACAAAGGCACATGTCAACACCGCGCTCATGTTCATGGTGGTTGAGCAATTGTAGAAATTACTGTGCCCTGGTTCCACGGCGTTGCTTTTACCGCGTGGAATCGGTCACACGTGACAAGGCCCATAGAATCATATATGCTTTAGAGGTCGTTTTAACTGGTCCCTATGTTCGGTCTACCAGCAAAGTCCACTATTATAGTCATCGATACCACACCCAAAGGATTTCCTGGATACGAACAGTAAGGTGATTTTCATTGCTATTTTGTCTTTTTGTCTTTTTAGTTTCTGGACCCAAAATCCCCCAAACAAACACCCCCAACAAACAAGTAAACTATTTTGGCAAAAAAAAAGGGGTCGGTGAATGCTTTTTTTAGATAGCTTACTTTCACCCCCCCCCCTTCACACACAAAAATAAATAAATAGGTAGTCATATTGAAGTCTTTGTTGAAATTACCAATGGTGTAATTTTTCTTCCATGATTTACCACTGCTTTAGTTATCAGGAAACGTCTGTATTACATGTATTGTGTGTTCTTGGGTGGGGGAGGATTGGGCTGCCTCAATGGTTTATTTCCTTCCTGTCCTTTTTAACATATACTCGCGAAAAGGCCGCCGGAGGCGGCCTTTCGCGAGGCTGTTAGTTTCCTGTGGTGATTAATTGTTTGATCGATTCAGAAAATTAAAATAATACTGGAAATGTTGTATTTTCTATAGTACACAGAGAGATACACACACACAGACGTTTTGGCAGGAAATAATGAAACTGGGCCCAGATGTTGTACCATTTAATATCGGCGTAATAAATTATGCATAATGAATGGTCGGGTTTGCCGGTGGGTTGCGGGCCAGGTTTTCATGCCGCACGTGATTCGTGCCGCACGTCAACGTCGTTTTCGTTGCGCATGTTTTCGTAAATCATCAGCCGCGCTTTCATACTTTGCGTTCGTTCATCCTCTTTCCAAAAAAAATATGTGAAATAAATCAAATTTTGAAATACGAAGAAAATAAAAAAAAAATCGTAGGGGGCCTACCCCCTTAGTATGATCACCGGACCGAAAAAAAAGGCCGTACAAAAATTCGCAGCCCGATCTATACAGGCACCTTGGAGTTTTTCTTACACAAACAGACACGTTATTTGCGTTAGTATATGAATTGACCCCGGTTCAGATCAATCCCCAAACCGGAGCCTTACATGGTGTTTCTGGTTCACGTAGCAATCACCATTGTTTGCAGGTTTTCTCATCAGGCTTGCGAGCTACAGTGTGATTAAGTTCACTTGTGAGACATCTGTTGTTTCCTTTGTTTCAGTTTCAGAAAAAACACCAAACTTGGCACTGCATTCCCAACAACAATCCGACAAAACAGACCCGGTTAATGGTTAAACGAAAACAATTCAGCAACTTAAGATTCAGAATCGGATAAGGACATAAGGTGGGATAAAACATGCCAAGTGAGAATTTGCTTCGGGTACATGTAAAGGCATCCTAATAAAAAAAACAAATGCCTGAATTTAGAGATTTTGTAAATTAATCAATTGCACGAACTTAAGAATTTAACCTACCTCATAACTCGTGTCGTATAACTCGTGTCGTATGTCGGCATAGCGACACCGGTTGAGTTAGTTTCCAATCCGTCCAAAATGTTACCTTTAAACACGTTGTGATAATGATTTTTATTTCCATTTTCATACAATAAGTTAAAAGACTTTTTGCTGGACTGATTTGTAAAACTATATTCACATAACATTTCTAGATAATGATGATGTGGAGATAGATATGTTAGTCTGGACCTGAACGTGGCCGGGCGGTCAAGAGCACTGAGCTCAAGCTCTGGTGCTTCTGGTCAGCAGAGTGTGGGCTCCAGTCCTAGTCGTGACACTTGTGTCCTTGAGCAAGACGCATAACCGTTTTTGCTTCGTCCTTAAGATGGGACGTAAGGCCCTATAGACCGTCGGCCGTCCAGTCGTATCTTACAGTCTTGTTCTCTTCAACGAGGGTTTACTCAGTAACCACTCAAAAACGAAGATAATAATACCAACTTGCAATTTTTGCTTGTTCCCACGCTCAAATGTTGCACATTATTTCGTAATTTGACGACAAAAATCGCCCTAATTTGTGCAACGATATACGGTAACTGAGTCAGGCGCGAGTAGGTTGTCCAATGAAATTTGGTCTCTCATCAGGCAATTGACTAATCAAAATTGGTCTTATGGAAGCGTGCGGATGTACGAAGGAACGCGCTGCGACGTATTATGTAGAAGCGAAGCGCATTTACGAATTTGCACAATTTTGAGATTGCGCTGCTCATTCTACATTCCCAGACTGGGCACTGAATCTGAAAATTGAGCAAAATTTTGCGCAATCTCGATATTGTGCAAATTTATAAAATGCGCTCTACATAAACAAAATTTTCACGCAGCTGGATCGTCATGTGGGCAACATGTCAGAAACAGACAGCGAGAAGCAGTCTAATTTACAGTGTTATGCCCATTTGTGTGATGTTCATGAAGCCTTTACACCTATAACTGAAACATAGTGGACACAATTCAGACAATGTGTGCAGATTTGGAAGGAACTTGACGGAAAATCAGCTGAAATAGCGAGGTGTTTCTTGCAAGATAGTGGCGGTGATGGTGCAGCTTGCGCTGCACGAAGTTAGTACCTAACGCAACGATGGTGGTTTCCCCCCTTTTCATCGGAAGGGTTACCAATATTTCACGGATGCTACAAAACAAAGACGGGCTGTACTTGCCAGGCAGAAGCGAGATAAGGAACATGTGCCTGCTGCTGAAGGTTAGAGAATTGTTTCAAGTTATATATTGAACATTTATTTTTGACATTCGTGACTGCATGTTATCTGGTTATGTTAGTTACTAAGTAATATAACTAAGGTTGAGTACTCAACAGACTTAGAAAAAAAGTAGTCTCTTGCTCTTATTATATAGACTTACTCTGAGATTGGGTGGCTAGCTGTGAAACTGTACCGCAGTAGCTATTGTATTCGCTACCAACATTTCTATTTTTAAAGTTTTATAGAGCTGGGGCGGTGAGTCAAAATAAATTGGTCCACATGTTCAACATGTTGTTTCAACTGGTTATGTACACAATCGCACTATCATGATGGGTAGAACAAATTTTGCCCTGGCTTCATCCTTCAATGTTAATGTCACAAAAATGTTTTTAAAAAGAAAGACAAAAAATCCCAAGAGGTGTTCATGCACGTATTGCATGGACACAGGTATAAAGAACATGTTGGGTGATCTGCAAACCCATATTTGTACACAGTACTGTTTGTAGCCCTGATGTCTAAGGTTCATGACCAAGACTCAAGAGCTACGTTTATCAGCTACACTAAGTCTTGGGTAGGTGCAGTAATCAGTAACCCTCCTCCCAGTCCCAGTGGCCTTTGCACGAAGGGTAATGGCTCGTATTGTGTACATTTTCTGTACTAACTAGTAGTAGTAACTACAGGCGATATGACTAATGAGCCATTTCTGTCGGAGTGTCCATATTTGCAAGATTTTCAAAATTTTTACAAATAAAAAAAAATCATAAAAAGGGAACAGAAATTGTCTCCATGAGTTGGGAATTAATTATAGCACTGAATAGATTATTTAATTCCTCAACAGATCGACAAAAAAATTCACAAGAGACTGTCGAGTTGCCAGTTTGAAATAAATTGCTTGTAGTGACTTCCATAAAATGGTTCCCACCTTTGTATTTTTAAAACTGTTTTGCTTGTTTTTGTTTAAAAAGTATTATTATTTACATTTTAGAAAAATCATTGGTGCCAAAGTGTTATTTGAAGAGGGACTTAATTTTGTTATGTATTTTTTTTCCCCAACCAGATCTCAGTGAATCTTCTCACATCAGAGAGGACTCGGAGCCTGCTGAAAAGAGAATTTGAATGCTCCAGTCAAGCTCTTCAATGAAGAAAGAGGGAACCTTATCATCTGCTCATATTTAACCGAGAGTTTGCATCATTTGCCATGAAACTCTGTATTCAAACGCTTTTTACAGCCCAAATCGCACATTCCTCATTTAACCATGAACAATGTGTGTACAACCCTGCACCCCCCCCCCAAAAAAAAGTTGAAGTAAATAAATAAAATAAAATACACGTAATCAACTTATACATGTATGTGTTTGGTTGGGTTTCAGAACCACATTAATTGAAAGTTGCATGTGCAATGTTATGGTCAACAAAGAGTAGTAATTCAAATGAGATTTAAAGGTTTGTGATGAGAAGTAATCAGGTGAAGTGTTTCTTGTAACAAAACACTGTGGTCTGTTCTGAACTTAGGAGTTCTGAAAAGAACCAGGATGCATCACAGTACAAAATAGAAACAAAAAAATCACTCATTTGCTTGCCACAAATAAGCATACCTTTCAGTATAATTATGGTTAGCTTTTTTTAATGAAATGACAACGGTCCAGTAAGCAACAATTCTGCTACTTACAGGTTTTGTAAAATTGGGCCCAGACTGTCTGACTAGAAATTGGTAATCTAATCTGAGATCATTCTCCATCACCAATCAACTTTCCTAGCACGTCACTATTTTTAAATACTTATTTTAACTTTTTGTATTTTTTTTACAACTACCATAGAGCATCTTCATGTATATATTATTTTTAAATGGAAAATATTTAAAAGGACATTAACGTTGCATTTACATTTCAATTCTTTATCTTATCACACTTCATTAATAATCGATACACACATTTTGTATTATTCAAAGTGTTGAAATAAATGAGCATTCCTTTGTCTTTATGCACACAAACCATGACCATTATGACATGATATTATGTGGTTCTTTTTGTAAGTTATGAGTTTGTTATTCATACAGGGGACTGTTTTAAAACTCATACAGAGCTGTGGTGTGAAATTTAAGCAAAATTTAATGCACAAAGGAACAGGTTTTTTTAACACATGATAACATTTGTAGGACATATTTTCTACAGAAAATGATTTGTAGGGACAGGAAAATTCAAGTACAAAACCTAATAATTTATTAAATTCAGCATTTATATTTTTGATTATGCAAGTTGAATTGACATTCAATAAATTCAAAGATGGAAATATCTGAGGTTTCTTACTTTTTCTAAGGGCTGTTTTGACATACTTTGTGGGTTAAAAAGTATATCAAAAACTCCAGTTATTTTACAATCAACATGAAATAGTTTGCTTATTTATTTGGCAAGACTGAACCCCCCTCCCCCAGTCAGGTTTTTTTTATACTTGTGATGTACCCCATTCCTTTCTATGTGTTATACCTGAATTGTTAATTGCCTGGAAATAGTGTGTAATAGAGATTCAACAATTTCACAATGGATCAACTGGCCTATAGCATATTCCCCACCACATAAACACCAAGTACAGTTGAAAATTAGTGTTCCAATAGTTGATATAAGCATACAAACTTTTAGAAATGTTGTTAGCATACATGATCTTTAAAATTATAAAGGTTTCCACATCATAATCTGAATTTGTTTGGGGGTAAACTGTGCCTAGCTGGAGAAAGCCTCTCTTTTTTTGGTCAATTGAGGGCGCTGTTTTTCTTATGTTTTTCCTTATGTTCAAAAATGTGACATTTTATCCGTGAATTACACATTAATGTGCAACATTTGAGCGTGGGAACAATTGGATTCTTGCTTAGACACATATTATCTACAACTGGGCTAAGTTTCATGCAAACCCTCTCCGGAGAGAACAAGAATCGTTTTCTAGAAGGATTTCAGAGCCACGGCCCATAGTCTACTAGGTCACGCGTGTGTGCCATCAATGCACGTAAAAGACCCCGGTACACACTTATCGCTATTAAGAGAAGGGGGTTCGCCCGGTGTGTCTGGCAGTGCGTCTTCAAACAATTGAAGGCTGCACTAAAAAGAAAGAAAGAAAAAAGAAAACAACACCAAGGTAGTTGTAGCCCTTTCAGGCTAATTCATAAAAATAAAAAAAATAATAAGGCGAGAGCTTTCGAAACAACTACTCATCAGATGTAACGAAGGCGACACGCTTACTATAATATACAAAATTCAAAGAGCACAAGAGGTCGAGTCGGTGACTGAAGAAAATGGTAGCGGAACGGGAAGCCATGCATGGTCCTTACTAAATCCTTGATCAGTCAGTTCAAGTTCTGTATGATCTTTTGTTTAGCAGCTTCCCTCTCAAACCTGTCTCTCACTGGTCCCCGCTGAACAAAAGGTGACTGCTCCAAATATTCCGATATACCTAGGTTCTGATACAGGTTCTGACACACCTATGTTCCGTTACCCTAGCTATAGGTTCCAACACCCCTGAAGGCTCTGATACTGGTTCTGACACACCTATGTTCCGACACCCTAGCTATAGGTTCCGACACCCCTAGGTTGGTACCCCTAAGTTCTGACACCCCTATGTTCCAGTAAAGTGTTAAATGGTTGGGTTCGGAGGTAGGGGACTATCTATATTTGATTGATTGATTTTTTTTTCAAGGTCTACAACGCCCTGACAACGTTCTTTATTGTACCACAAGACGAACTGCTCCATCAAGAAAAATGAAGGCACTCATTGCAATCGTTCTCATCGTTGCTTTTGTTGGTAAGTCAAATAAAAGACCAATCAACAGCAGAACACTCGCAATAATAAATATTAACCAAGTTGAGTGCAATCTGTAACAACAAAAGTTGCTCACACCAAACTGGAAGGCGGCCCGCCTCCCCATTTTCTGCGTCCACCCGCTCTTTTCATCGCTTGCTTTTGAAACGTTATAGCAACAAATACATTTTCGTCCATCAAATGACATCAAACGATGCACACGTTTTCTCTGAAATCCAGTCATGCCAAGGAAATTTGCAACAGTCCTTCAAGAATGCATTTGGTCCGAAGTGGTTGCATTTTGTGCCCATCAATTCAAGACAATGCAGTTTTTCCTGCATACGTTTATAATCATTACGAACAACTTGAAGGGGGACTGTCACATAACCACGAGGTGTGGCTCCAAACAACAAATTAAAGAAGGACGAACAAGCCATGCACTCATGAAATAAATGAACAATAAATGAAACACTTTCAATTTTCTATGTACAGCAGTAGTTTGATTTAGTTAAGAAATTCTTCTTCAAACACTATTACTTAAACGTTCACTATTCTTTGGCTTTTCAAATACAATTTGTTGATTCAAATAATATCTCCTCCAAAATTAAACCAAAATAATTTATCTATCCTCACTTCACCAAATCGCAAAGCTTCAAATCTCAAACGTTCTGAACTTCACTTCAAATTACCATCTTCAATGGAAATAAATAAAGAAACATAAACTTTGCTTTTAAACTCCACCAATTTCCTCAAATGTCTATATTTAAACTGCTTGGGTCTATACAACCCCCTTCTCGCTCAACAACAAAAACGGATGGGCATAACAAATGTCATTTTTGATTGTGACATAATCATGTAAAAGGAAGATCCAGAGTATACAATGCCCCAATTGTCTCAGACAATTGTGGTTTCGAGTTTCAACCGAAACTACTACCAATACTCTTCACAATTTCGAAAGAGAGTTTATCAAAACAACCACAAGTTATTTCACATTAAGTTTATCAGAGCAACCACGAGTTCTTTCACGTTAAGTTTTTCAGAACAACCACGAGTTCTTTCACATTAAGTTTATCAAAACAACCACGAGTTCTTTCACATTAAGTTTATCAGAACAACCACAAGTTCTTTCACATTAAGTTTATCAAAACAACCACAAGTTCTTTCACATTAAGTTTATCAGAACAACCACGAGTTCTTTCACATTAAGTTTATCAAAACAACCACGAGTTCTTTCACATTAAGTTTATCAGAACAACCACGAGTTCTTTCACATTAAGTTTATCAGAACAACCACGAGTTCTTTCACATTAAGTTTATCAGAACAACCACGAGTTCTTTCACATTAAGTTTATCAGAACAACCACGAGTTCTTTCACATTAAGTTTATCAGAACAACCACGAGTTCTTTCACATTAAGTTTATCAGAACAACCACGAGTTCTTTCACTACATTAAGTTTATCAGAACAACCACGAGTTCTTTCACATTAAGTTAATCAGAACAACCACGAGTTCTTTCACATTAAGTTTATCAAAACAACCACAAGTTCTTTCACATTAAGTTTATCAGAACGACCACGAGTTCTTTCACATTAAGTTTATCAAAACAACCACGAGTTCTTTCACATTATGTTTATCAAAACAACCACGAGTTCTTTCACACTAAGTTTATCAGAACAACCACGAGTTCTTTCACATTAAGTTTATCAGAACAACCACGAGTTCTTTCACATTAAGTTTATCAGAACAACCACGAGTTCTTTCACATTAAGTTTATCAAAACAACCACGAGTTCTTTCACATTAAGTTTATCAGAACAACCACGAGTTCTTTCACAAAATCAAATCTCCAAAATCTACTGTTTTGAAAGAAGAAATTATTCTCTCAAGTTTTAAATATGAAATATCAGCAATCGCCAAATCGCAATCCAAACTTGCTTTTGCAGATTATCTAAAATAAACTGCCCTTACACTCACGGAAGGCATGCTAGCAAACAAAAATTGTCTATAGCAAAACTCTTTAAAAATTGTCCCGTCTTCCGACAAGAAAAAGTACAACACATGTGTACAAGCATCTAGTTTGTACACAGAACCAGTGTTCCACAAATGGCTGGCTAGCTGGTCTCCTGACGATATCTTTTCATATGACTAAAGCTTGAAGCTGCAACTACCAGGTTTGGTTTTTGACGGCGTCGCACAGTTTAAATTGTTCAATCCAGACAAGTGTAGGGTGGTAGGGAAAAGGAATTCACAGGTGTTGCTAGGTCAATGCCTGTCGCATATACACATCACTGTTTAACCCGGAACCAGTGCCATCTATGAAATTAATGTCACACCACACAGATTTACCATAATGATAACTGAACAGTTCTGTCCGGAAATGCTTACAATCAAATAATTTCTACACTTCGTTTGTACTATAATCATAAAAATATCGAAATGTACGTGCTAAACTTGTTCACAAAATATTTCATAACTTACGGTTAGGAGTTCCCTTTAGACCTTGAAATGTTGTCTGCTGGTTATAATTTTCGGTTGAAATGTCAAAATCTCCAACTTGTCGCAATGATCTGCTTCATCAAAATTTGTCTGCTTGAAGGTCCTGCAATATAGGTCTAACCTTCCTGCTATCAGATCCTGGAATGACAGACCGCACCCAAACTAAGACTGCCAAAAATCCCCAAACTTACCCAACCATGGCACTCACTCTACATAACAATAGTCATCCCTCAATATACACATACTCACTACCTCAGCCCACACATGTCTTTCCAAATAAGGACTTGCTCACTCAACTGAGGTTCAACTGACAGCAGCACAGAACAAAATTGAATATTCATTGGGTCTCAAAACTGTTGACCAATAAGATAACTGAAGGAAATACAAAAAATACACATGGTTTATTTACAATAACAGAATACTTGTGACAGGGACTATTGTCTAGTCTACTATAAAACAAAAACGCAGCAGCCAGCCTATGTCGGTCTTGTGTGCAGCAGTGTGAAAGTAACGTCTAATTTCACACGACAGGCTTCCAAGTTCAGAAATCGCAAGCTCAAAGTGAGGTTCTATTCTTTGAAATGAAGATTGAGCACAAATACTTGATTTGAAATGTGTGCTTTGAACTGATAACGTAAATGTGACGGTGGTGGTCTGCCGTGTTCCATAATGGTATTGGTAACGGCACCAGCCATGTACTCTAGAGTTTGTGCACTAAAAACACCAATGGGGAACTTTTGAGACGCTAGGTGGCAGCAGACTTACCAGAAAGATAATATATTGTTCTCGGTAATGTGCGCATGCTCAGAACCAGATAAACAATGGAAATTTGAAGTCTGCTGCCGCCTCGTGTTCAAAAGTCTCCCATTGACCCGGGCCTCCGGGTTCCGTGAGGCTTGATCCATTTCTGGATCAGTGTAACCCCTGTGTCAAAATGACCCACACATTTGTGTCGAACTGACACAGCATTTGAGTTAAAACCCCATTTTTTAAAACAACTTTTCTGGTCAGCCTGACCCGGAAGCGATATTTATGTTCACCGCTTAGTTGCGAAAGAACCAACAGGGGGCGCTGTTTGCATTAACCCCCTGAGCAGCCACGGGAAAAAAATTACATGCTAGGTCCACTGGGCGCGATCGGAAGGCAGATTGTATTACGGGTAAATAACTGTGCAATTCTTGTTCTAATGGTCTGAACAGATGAATATATGTTCCCTGGACCCACGCACTAAAGATTGAAGCATTCTGAAAATTTACACATTGGTTCACTACTAATTTTCTAAAAATATTACACTTCGAAATCCGCACCCCGGGATTTTTTTGTGCACATTATAATGGGTCCGTATAGACTAATCTGCCACCTCACACTATTTGTCAATCTCTTAGTTTACCCACCCAGAAATCACTACAGCATACGAAAGATTGATGTTTAAGGATGGTTCAACAATAAAAATCAGCGGAATTGATCCACACATTTTGTAGTTATTTAAAAAAAAAGTAGGAATCTGGTCATTCCGCCCGCGCCCCGTGGCTGCTCCGAGGGTTATGGGATTTCGTCATTATCCCTTTAACAAAATTTACAGATAAAATATTAAAAAGAATGCCATGCACCACAATGTCTCTCTTTTAAACGAGGTGACCTGCCCTTTTCATTGTTAAGCTTTGAATAAAAAACTGCAAATATATTTTTTAGATATCTACAATAAAGATAGCAGTTTTTTAAAAATGGTAATAACAATTTTGTATCACCCTATGACAATACGAGTTTGGTTGTTTTTTATTTTTATTTTTTATTTTTTTTTACTCTTCAAGTTACTTACTGGTAGTGCCGCACACTCCGCACGATACACGAGATTTTTTAGCTTATTAATTTTTAATTATGTTTGTTTACATTCTAGCCCCCTCCGAAAGCCAGAGAAAAATATTGGTTTTCAATGTTGGTTAATTTGTACACTTAAAGGCTCACAAATTTCAGCTCATAGGGCCTATTTTGCAATCCATAACAGTGTTCTTTTTCGTTGCGTTCAGGTTTTGGAAACGCAATTAAGTGCCACACCTGTTCCGGGGGACAGACGTGCGCCGACCCGTTCACCGGGATCGGTGTTACACAGACTGATTGCTCGTCGAGTGTAGTTTATGAAAACAAGTGCTGGGTAAGTACACCTTGATGTGTTTCAGTGTTGGCCTAAAACCCCTCAAAAGAGGGCGTGATCAGCACGTGCTGAATAATTATTTCCATTGTCTTGTCTACATCGTACACACTGGTCAGCTCTTGCCATAAGATCCTAAAATCTGGGACATGCAACACGCCCTGGGCCCAACTTCAAAGAGCTGCTTTAAGCACGCAAATTTGCTAAGCACAATAAAATTGAATAAGGTTACGAGCCAAACTACCATATCACGTCTACAATTTGTGACTGGTATCTTGCTCATTTCTGCTTAGCAGGAAATTGTTAAGCATTATTTTCTGCTTAAGCAGCTCTATGAAATTGGAACCTGGAGGGTTGTCAACCACCAGGGACCATTGATCAGTGATTTGGTTAGAAAGGGACAGAACAAAACTCTACCAGCATCCTTGGTGTCCAAACTCGGTCTGTCAATTGTAAATGGTAGATGAACCAAATTGGGAAAACTTAAGAATAAGTAAACATAATATAAGCTGTAAGTAATAATACAAAAAGGTTGCAAAAATATAATTGCAAAAAAAACCCACCTTTTAACCTAAGGAAAACACATGTCAGTAAGTGCTTACACTGTATAACTGTGTATGAAGTTCCACAATGTTTCTACAGTAAGTTTCGTTTGTGACATTAGTAGTGGATTTCATTTCAGAAAGTAACACTTTCCAGTGGTTCCGTCACCCGATCCTGCTCGACGGTGGGTGCCTGCTCTCTCTTAGGGACCGGCTGTAAAAGTGAGGGAGGCGTATCCACTTGCTGCTGCGAAGGGAACCTGTGTAATTCTGCAAGCACCACTGGGATCAGCTACGTTACCTTTGCCTCTCTGATCATTGCATGTTTCCTTGGTTTGTAGAATGTTACCAAACCGAGCAAAAGTCATGATCGTCAACGAGCACTTTTCATGCTGATTATTAATTTCAAAGTGATGTTTTGTAGCTCAAAATATAGTCAGACCTACGATTATACAGACAACTTTCTTCCTTGCATTTGCATGTAGGCAAAAAAACCAAATTATTATTTCACAAGCACTTATACAAAGTTCGGTATGTTTTAGTCTAGAGCGATAAAGCTAGGCCTACAACCTAAAAATGATCTCAAACAACCAATATTTACAGGACGCCCTCTGTCAGCTCCATGCTGCCCAACACTGAAGCACTCGTTGAGCATCCCTTGCTACCATGGGCAGTGCGCAGTTTCGATACCTCTTGTCACTAACTAACCCCTGGATGCAAAGGGAAGCACTGAAAATCAACGCTGATTGGCTAACCAAATGTGATTGCTTTGCGTGCACGCTTGTTAGGAACTTTCAAGCGCTTGAGGGGCGCTTTAGTACGAGCGTGTCAAAATGCAAGTATTTTCTTGATGCAATCCACTTCAAATGAATCATGCTTTTACGTGGTCGCCCTAAACTGCATATAGTTAGACGTATCTCGAGCTCCAAAAAGAACGACAGGGAACCAGTTGCTTAATGACTTGATGCGTCTTTTGACAGCGCGCTCTACATAGTCTCTAACACAGAATGGATCAACCACGGGACTAATCGAATTATCCAAGTTAGACATTTCACACTTTCAGGAGTTCTAATCGAGCCAGGCATTCTGGGAAAAAGCAAATGGTAGAAACACACACGCGAACAACGCGAGCTACCATGAGTAGCTTGGCCTTAGTTCAAGGCTGTATCCGAAATGGAGGCTAAAGCTACAGCTGCCGATAGGTTTTTGCTTTATAATGCGTCCTTGGCAATACCCTTAGCAATAGTCGTAACCTTATATACTTTACACTGAAAAACAAAACAAATAACAAAACAAAACTTTGCAAGTCTTGCGCGTTTTTGGACCCGTTAAATTGCGCGATTTTACGCGATAAAGCAACGCACGCGGGGCCAAAGTAGCCCCACAATGTTTGAACCCGCG
The DNA here is from genome assembly GCA_023634235.1 of Pisaster brevispinus. Lineage (NCBI taxonomy): Eukaryota > Metazoa > Echinodermata > Asteroidea > Forcipulatida > Asteriidae > Pisaster > Pisaster brevispinus. The sequence continues at coordinate 31,874,632 of JAMKCF010000001.1, forward strand.
CGAGACTTTCACGGTCTTATGTTGGGATGTTTATGACAAGCATAAAAATGCATAAAGATGTTTGAAGTATCACTCTCAATAACCCACTGAATTGTAGTTTGAAACCCCTGTACGTTTACTTGAACAATGTAACTGTGTGACACGTGACATAATTTGTATACTGCTTATATACTGCCTTTATTTGTCTCCTTTTTAAAATATATAATACTGATCAATAACTAAGTAACGGTGTGCGGTGATATAAATGAACTTACAAATGAAAGCCTATGACATGCAATGTCACTGGAAAGATAAACATTTCTGAAAAAACAACAAAACAAAAACAAAACATGGAATACAGAGCAATATTTGTGGAAACTATAATGCCTAGCAAAGAGGAAAAAGTATAAAAATCAGTCCGATTTGCCTCACACAAACCTAATCTTCTCCCAATAAACCTGCACAAAATGGCAATGGCGTATTAGAGCGCCCTCTAGTAGAGTTGAAAGTCGATTGATCATGTGTTGCCTATCCTATGCGCCGCGCACACGTGACTCCCCGTTTGTCCACTTCCGAGATGACGCCGCGCTGACGTCAATGCATAAGTTCTATTGCGCATGAGACCACTGTGTGGACTGGTCTCCAAGATACAAGTAAAACCCCTGTTCAAACATGGATCCAACTTTGATGCAACGTTTTTACCCCAAAAGAAATGTTTAACCGATTACAGTGACGTAATAACGAGGCTTGAATTGTGGCAATTAGACCTTTCCATTGTTCACAAACAAACTGCCCTGGTTGGCATGGACGGCCGAATGCTACCAAAACATTCAATCGTGTTAATAATGAATACGTGTCATGATTGGTTGCTTTGTTTCCAACAAATTGAACACTGTTTTTGAATATTTGCGTGACATTGAAACAAACTATGGCTAACTGTTTTTGCTTTGCATTTGTGGCTTCCCATAGTTTTCCAACCCTCTGTTGGCAAAAACCTCAATAGAAAGGTCTTTAATATAGAGGGATAAGGCTAGTTTTAGAATTACATTTTTTATTCAAACATCAATTTCACCAGTGTGAATTTCTCATGAATTTCTGTTATTAAACCTGATTCCGTACAAATTTGACACTTTTTGTTGACGTTACTTTTGTAGCTAGCGT